>OU342742.1:44879427-45242772 GCA_910589775.1 Avena eriantha
TTCACTACTTAGGTGTGCCTTCAAAGTAGTGATTTCTTCCATGCTCTTGGCAGCAATTAACATATCATCAACATATAACAGCAAGTAAATAGGTGATCCATTAACAAACTTTATATAAACGCAGCTATCAAACTGAGACCTCTTAAAACCTTGTGAGATCATAAATGAATCAAACCTTTTGTACCACTGTCTTGGAGATTGCTTCAAACCATAAAGCGACCTCTTCAATTTGCACACAAAATCCTCTTTTTCAGGAACTATGAACCCTTCAGGTTGGTCCATGTAAATCTCCTCCTCCAGTTCACCATGCAGAAAAGCAGTCTTTACATCTAGCTGCTCAAGCTCAAGATCATGCATAGCAACAATACCAAAGAAAGCACGAATAGAACTATGCTTCACAACCGGAGAGAAAACATCATTATAATCAATACCTGGAATCTGGCTGAAACCTTTTGTTACTAACCTTGCCTTAAACCTTGGAGGCTCATTAGGAGACAAACCTTCCTTTCTCTTATATATCCACTTACATCGGACGGCCTTCTTCTGTTTAGGCAAGCGCACAACTTCCCATGTGCCATTCTTATCAAGTGATTGCATCTCTTCTTGCATAGCAGAAACCCACTTCTCATGGTCAACGGATGCAACAACCTCATTGTATGTAGCAGGTTCAGTATCATGCTCCACCTATTCAGCACAACTCAAAGCATAATGAGCAAGATTACACTTTTGAATTAAACGACGAGGTGGAACTATGTTACGCCTCGGTCTATCAGCAACAATAGATTCCTGTGGCTGCTGCAAAACAGTAGGTGAGTGCTGAATAACATCATCATCAATATTTTCCTCATGAGTATCATCAACAACATCATTATTATCAACAGTTTTCTACAGGTGCTCCACCTGCACATGAACTCCCTCCTCTCCAATAGCAACAGGAAAGGGATCTGATGGCAAGCTGTCATGATACATAACGGATTTATTGAAAACAACGTTCCTACTTAACAAAATCTTTTTAGTTTCAGGATTTCATAGTTTATATGCCTTAACTCCTGAACCATAACCAAGGAATATGCACTTGACATCTCTAGGTTCTAACTTTCCATTATCAACATGAGCATAAGCAGTGCAACCAAAAACTCTCAACTGTGAATAATCAGCAGGCGAACCTGACCATACCTCAATGGGAGTTTTCTTCTCAAGTGGAATAGAAGGTGACATGTTGATGAGGTAACACGCTGTGTTGGCTGCTTCAGCCCAGAAACGTCTATGCATACCTGCATTGGACAACATACAGCGAGCCCTCGAGATGATGGTTCTGTTCATGCGCTCAGCCACGCCATTCTGTTGAGGAGTGTAAGGGATGGTGTGGTGCCTGATCATACCATCATTACTGCAAAACTCCTCAAACTCATTAGAACAGAATTTCATACCATTGTTAGTACGTAGTACCTTTACCTTCTTTTCAGTTTGCTTTTCTACCATAACTTTCCACTTCTTAAAAGCATCAAAAACATCAGATTTATGTTTTAGAAAATATGGCCACACTTTTCATGAGTAATCATCAATGATAGTAAGCATGTAATTAGCACCACCAATAGATGTCTTACGGGAAGGCCCCCAAACATCAGCATGTACATAATCTAAAATGCCTTTGGTAGTATGAACGGAAGCATTGAATTTAACTCGTTTGTGCTTACCAAAAACGCAGTGCTCACAGAACTCAAACTTACCCAAGTTGCAACCATCAATTTGCTCTCTCTTAACCAATTCTGCCATGCCATGTGCACTCATATGCCCAAGACGCATATGCCACAGATTTGTTTTACCACAATCATCAGAATCATTAGAAGTAACAGCAGCAGCAATACCAGGCAAAGTGCTACCTTTAAGAACATATAACTTAGCAGAATTCATATCACCTATCATGTGAATAAGAGAGCCTTTCGATAGCTTTAACAATCTACGCCCACCAGCGTACTTGTATCCATCAACGTCCATGGTACTCAGGGAGATCAGATTTCTGGCCATGCTTGGTATGTGTTTCACCTCAGTCAACGTACGTGTCACGCCATCATGTGTCTTGATCTTAACAGATCCAACTCCGACAATTGTCATTCCCCACACGTACAAAATCTCCAGTCTGCACAGACTCATATGAACTGAACCAATCTTTGTTACAGCAAATATGAAACAAACATGCAGTATCAAGTATCCATTCATCATCACGAGAAGCACAAGCAGCAAAAACGGCTAAACATTAACCATCAGAACTATCACCAAAAACAACAACAGCCTTACCATTATATTGATCCTTATCTTTCGGTTGGTAAGTACCATTCCTTTTCTCCTTATTCTGCAGCTTCCAACAATCATCAATAACATGATTAGATTTCTTACAATACCTACAGAACTTGTCCTTTCCCTTGGACTTCGAACGACCTATGCCGTCTTTGCTCTTATCTCGGTTGCCATGGTTGTTAAATCTCTGCTCGGTCCTGCCATGAACCTGCAGAGTTTCAGCCTTAGAAGACGCCCCATCTGCCTGCACCATAGATTTCATCTTTTCCCTCTGTTTGAGGGCATCTTGCACTTCATCAAGGGTTATCTTATCACGGCTCAACAACATTGTATCACGAAAGTGAGTATAAGAACTAGGTAGCGAGCATAAGAGTAATAGAGCTACATCCTCATCATCATATTTTACTTCCATAGATTGCAAATCAGAAATAATCTCTCTGAAAAGAGATAAGTGATTCATTACCGATCCACCTTCCTGCAATCTATGCGAGAATAACTTCATTTTCACATGCATCTTACTGGTTAGATCCTTTGACATGCAGATCGATTCCAGTTTTCCCCAAAGGGCAGCAGCAGATTTCTCTGTCAAGACTTCCTGCAAAATATTATTGGATAGATGAAGTTGAATCATAGACAAAGCCTTACGGTCCTTCCGCTTCTCTTCGTCAGACCAGCTCTTAGCATCTTTTTCCCTGAATCCATCCCGCGCATCATCCAGATCTGAAGTTTGGGCGAGAATCGCCCGCATCTTCACCTGCCACAAGCAGAATCTTGTGGAGTAGTCCAACTGCGGTAGATCGAACTTCAATGACGACATGTCGCAAACCCTAGATTAGAACCTGGGCTCTGATACCACTTGTTAGCTTTGCGACAAGTAAATAACGAAGAACGAAAATAAAATCGCAACAAGGGGGACACAAATTTAACGTGGAAAACCCTCTCAAACAAAGAGAGGGGAAAAACCACGGGCGCCAGCCAGCGAAACTTCACTATATGGGAAGTGTTTACACAAGGCCGGGGATTTCACAGATGCAACTTATCCCAGCCGGCGAATTACAAGAGGTTTATATAACCCCAAGCCTCCAGCGACGGGCCTTGCTCCGCTCCGTCAGAAGTTGGCCTCTACTTTGTAGAACTTGGATCAACGTATGACACCAGCCACGGTGACGGGCCGTAGGAGGCACTGCGGGAACTCGTCCCGGAGATGGCCGGCGGCGCGGAGGGTGAACGGCGGTGGAGCTGGGTCGAAGTCCCCAAGCAGCGGGGCTCCGCGAGCGCCTCCAGTGAGACGAGCGGACTGAGCTAGGCGAGATAGCCGCGGTGGTGGGCGGGCGGAGGCGCTGTAGGAACGCGTCCTGGAGGAGGGCGGCGGCGAGCGGACGAAGATGGACGGGATGGCCACGGTCGCGTCCGGATGGAAGGGGGCACTGCAGAAGCATGAGGAGGACGGCGGAGCAAAGGGTGGCGGCGGTACTCCAGTGGAGTCCCCGGTGCCGGTGCGGTGTGCCGCCTCAAGAAGGTTATCCCCTGCAGCCCTCCAGGAGTGCATCGTTTATGCACCGAGCTCCTCCGGCCCACAACCCTGCCCGATCTCGCCAGCCTCCCCCACGTCACGCCCTCCTCCAAGCTGCTCTATACCCTCGGTCTGAAGCACTAGGTGAGGGCTTTGATTCTCTCGGAGTGGCATCTCCAACCTCTGTTTGTTCTGCACGTGAACTGTTAGATGAAATGTCTATGATCCATTCTTGATGCTATGAAGTCCATGGGGCTTGAGTTGAAGACAGCCTGACCGGGACAGGACCGGTTGCTCACGACAGAGTGGTGGGCGGCATTGAGCGTGACGGCGGGTCAGGTGATGCCAGGGACGGCGAGCACGGCGCTCGGTGTACCTATGGGGACAGGCTGCCGCAGCGGCGATCATGACCACGAGTGCAGGTTGGGAAGATACGCCCGCCTCGAAAGCTTGCTTGATGCCAGGGTGAGCTTCTCTCGATCATTCTCCCTCTCCCTGTTGCCTGATGCATGATGCCACAACAGTACTTCATTTTGCTCTCTCAGTTTGTTCAGCTGCTTACTTCCGACTCGGTAGCCATGTTGACTTATTTTGGTCAATTGGATCAGGTGTGTTTATAACCTGTTTGAATTCAAACCATGAAACCCCTGATCCATGACAGGTTGTTTGTCTTGTGATATTCATAACCATGTCATCGGATAGACACATGGAGGATGTTTGTAGTCTACATAAGGATTTACTGATGTACCTGAGAGAGTTGTTAGGATTTAGCACCATTTTGGTGTTGGAAGCCATGTACTGATATCATGGCCTGAGTACCATTGAGAAGGATCAGATAGGAACTATAAAAGAAATAGATTGCTTGTTAAATAACATTTCAGTATATACATAAAACCCTTGGATCTGAGGTTGAATTTGGGCACCTAAGATCTAGGCCATTATATGCATATGGCATCCACAACGCTGTGTGCTGCCTTGCCCCGTAGAGGACTGGACATGCTCCAGCTTGCCACTGCCAGATGTCGAAGGACACCATGGCTCAAGGCCCAGCTGTAGTGTCCTGTATATTTCTTCATTGTTGTTCGTCCCTGCGCTTCACCAAGCTCATTTCAGCTCAGCTAGATAATAATTCAAACTCCCATGGAAAAAGTTTCATGTGAGCAAGTGTTCTTTCCGCAAAATGATCCAAATACTAAATTTATTTTCCATTGTCTTGAGTGTTCAGTGAAGCATGGCTCTGCGTGATAACAATTTATTCACGTATACATGTAATTTTAGAGCTTAGTTCGGTTTAGTGGTTTGATTCAACATATACAATAGGAAAACTGATCAGAAGATAAATTAGAAATTAGTCAATTTCCTTAACACGAAGCAGAAAAAGGGAGTAGGAGCGGCTTAGCTCTGCAGCTGCGTGCTTGCACGAGGAGCTGAACCAGCGGAGGCAGGGGTCGGCAGCCTAGCGTTGGGATGGTCCCTATTTTTCTTATTTCATAGATGCCTCTGACCTGTTTCGCGAAGGCTTGAGCCACAGGCTGACGTGTATAGTACGCCACCAATTTCTCTGGCAGCACAGTCGTTGCACTGGTAGCAGTGACTACGACTCCACAGAAGCGTCACTAGCTGCGGGACATTGATGTACCTGATACCGTGTATGCCTCTCCATCCCTTTAGTATGCTTTGGTTATTTGGTTAGTTGGATCCAATATATTATTATCTATTAATCTTTTTGGTTAGCATTTTATTCTGGATTTTTTTGCCATTGCGCTATTTATTTTCAGTTCTGTAACATTTTAGTTTCTGTAATATCTAATTGTTTTACGCACTTCTTAAAATTTAGCTTGTCAGTTATGAAGTTCTCGTGTATCACTATCCTCCAGAACTTAGTTTTGTAGCAATGGAGTAGGCAATCAGCTTAATATTTGCTCCGCTTGATGTGTTCTTTTCAAGTTGTTTCTTGGGATTTTTTTTGCACATTCTGGATATATAACCACTTCAGCAATAAAAATTAGAATTATTACCATGGATTTTCTTTTCTCCTTACGTGTTATTATTGCCCTATTGTTATCAGGAACTAAAATATGAAGTTCAATTGATTGCTTGAGGACACTCTGTTTGCTCAGGTAAGTCTTGTCTCAGTTAGGTTTTATATGCCTATTTGTTTCAAACTATTTATCACTTTCGTGGGGTTCTGATCGGTCCGACGGAATGCTGCAGCGGCTCCTCCACCATATGATCTACCAAGGAATCAAGTGAGTTTTTCCCTTGTCATATTGTTAGATTGACAAGGAGAGGTATGAGAAGGAAAAGTAAATTAAATATTGCCACTTTTTATTCTACAATATCTATAGTTAGAAAAACTTTGCTTAATTTCTTTTTATCTTCAGCAGGAAAACATTGTAAATTAAATATTGCCACCTCTGGAACTGTGCTTAGTTTATTTTTTATTTTTCTCATCCATGAAAAACCATGCGGGTGAACAACATAGAGAATGTGTAACTATGAACTACAGATGTATTTATTTTTCCTTAAAATGAATACAAATATGACGGTAGATGATAAGATTTATAGATTTTCTGGGCTATCAATACTTGCAGTTTCTACGAAAATAGATATGTGTAGCAACAGCTCATTTGAGTGCTTCTAGAACCAAAAAATTACATAGAATTTGGCCAGCATTTTATGCTGTTAAATGACTCAAATGATTCATACGCAAGGTTTGTTTACGTATAGCAGCATATACACCGTGTCTTTGTTCACCCGATCCATGTTTAATTATTTGAGGCATAACTAAAATGTGTCTGTAGATCAGCCTCTGGAGGTAAGCTGTAAGCAGGTCATCATGTTCAGGAACACTGTAGAGAAAACTCTGCTCATCAATTGTAAGATGCTAAGATGTTGCCTTTATCTACTGTATGCATGAAAATAAGAAGCACGTCAGCAAAAGAATGGTCATGTAGGAAGTCAGTATTGGACGACCGCACCCGGTTGGTCTTGCTTTTTGGTGGATTCCGCACCTGAGATAGCTATTGTTGTCTCCTGAAAATGCAATTTCCTTATACATGTGACACCCAACAGTGTCCAAAGAAAGCGTCCAGCACTTGGTCTTCTAATTCCAGTACAAGGTGAATAGCTAGGCAGTTTTGTGTCGGTATTTAGCACCTCGCGTTGAGAAGCCACCATCGCTTAAATGTCTTTCTAATTTTATGGTATTATTCTCTCCCTATAATCGCATGGATAAGAGGCCAGTAGTGCACATGCTCTTAGACTTCCTTGTGGTTGTTTTATCTGTTGGTAAACAAATATATGATTAGTTATGTACATGCTTCATGAGTTAGGCCTAGATGTCAGTCCACTCATAGGTTCCTTACATGCATTAGGAACTTCCAATTTTTCTATGTAATTAAAATGATATGATCCGTTTACTATCTGCTTATTCTCCTTATGTTTGTTTATTCCTAGACAAATATATGTTCTGCTATTATATTCATGCAAAATGCTTTGTTTGGAAATTCATTCATTTTTAATATTCTCATAATTTTCTATTTAGCGTCAGTTTGATCAGCAAATTGTCTATTTCTATCAGGCTACAGCTTTGTGGGATCAAATAAATTCTGGTCCCTTGATATTAAACCAAAGTATGTATGTAATGATTTTCATCTGGAACCCATATCTTCACTCGATTTTGAAGTTTGCACTTCCTATTCCTGAATATGTGTATTGGCTTATTTGATCTATATGTAATTAATAAGTATGTGTTGTTCAGCATGGAAGTCACGGAATTAAAACGAAGCTCTTCTCATGTAGAATTCGGAATAAATTTAGAGACTGAACACATTCAGGTATTTCAAGGAAAAATACCATATGTTTTCTGAAATTTTGTTTCGGTTCTGTGTGCGCAAGTGGACAAGTAGAAATCTTGATGAAATACTGTATTTTTATTTCATACACTCAATGGCATGCCCTTGCCGTGTGCCTTGCCGGTGTGCCTTGCCGATGGACTCGGCGCGTGTATCTCCATGGACACGTACGTCAGGCAGGAGCTCACCCCCACACCTTATTATACAATAATGTGCTCCTTTCTAGGAATCCTTGGTTGCATTTCTCACTCAGTGGTAGATATGCACTTCTTAGTTTTGTGTTTAAATGTGACAGTATATGCACGTTTAAGTTTTGTGTTTAGATGTGACAAACATGCAGGTTCAAAGACGATGCCCTACTTAAGACTCCTAGAGATTCTCAACAATTGGTCTGGATTGGCTATATCGAATTATGATTCACCTTTTTTATTTCGCCCGATCTTTTTAACCGCGTAAAATCATGTTTTCTTTCTTTCATACTATCAGTGCCATCAGGCAGGTTCAGAATCGATCAATGCCAAATGCTGAAACAACCACGGCCATTTCTGCTTTTCAAGGTGTCAAGGCAATATTTTCAGTCTGCGATAAGCCACTGCAGGTAGAAAGAAGACGTTATGCTGTCATACAGGAGCTAGCTACTTCAGACCATAGCAAGCCTGTCCTTAAGGGACTTGCTGAAGATAGTCTAAGTCAAGTAATCTTGTAACGTTACATGCAGTTCATACCTTGTATATTAGTCTGATTGTAGTCTGGTTAGGATCCGTGTGTATACCTGAACCGACATGTTGTACTTGCCTTATTAGGCCATATATATACAACCTAAATCCACCCGTACCAGGTGTGCAGCATCAATCTTGTTTTCAGATAGTAGACTGTAGACGTCTGTTGCTCAAAATCTGATGTGTTTCTATCTTATTCAAAGTTAGAAAATCTGGGAACTATGCTACTCATGAGCTTTTCAAGCTAGCTAGCAGTGCTGTTACTGGGGGTATGCTATTTGGTTGGTACCTCCCTGCGTGGTTGTCGAACAAAATTGTGAAAGGCCAGTTTTATGGAAGAGCTTTATAAAGAGAACATGACCAAGTATGACAGCATAACACGATTATTTGGATCAATGGAGCTCTGTTTTCTCCTTGCCGTGTTGGTTGATAGTTACTTTCTGGAAGCTGTGTAGAGAGAACAAATCTTATGATAATCCAGATTTTGGTTGTACACATGATTAGGTTATATTGTTTTTCCTAAATCTTGTTCAATGCTCGTTGATTCCTTTTGTACTTTACATTTAGCGCATATATGGACACAAAACAAGATGAAATTAACTGCTTGATTACTGTCTTGATTCCGACTGCGCCGGTGGGCGTGACAAGTCACATGTCAGCAGTTAGCAGTCCTAAAGTCACTTGTATATTTCATTTTGCTGAGAAACAAGTTCTTGCAATCTTAAATTGGTCGTCTACTTGACCTAAATAGGCCATACAATACGGTCTCGCTTTCGGCCTCGGTGCCTGATGTCTACGCACGCTTCTATTCTTGTAGACAGCGTTGGGCCTCCAAGTGCAGAGCTTTGTAGAACAGCAGCAAGTTTCCTTTAAGTGGATCACTCAAGGTTTATCGAACCTAGGGAGGAAGTGGTCAAAGGTATCCCTCTCAAGCAATCCTGCAATCAAGATATAAGAAGTCTCTTGTGTCTCCAACACACCCAATACACTTGTCAAGTATATATGTACACTAGTTCGGTGAAAAGATAGTGAAATATAAGTAATATGGATGATTATAAGTGGTAATTGCAATCTAAAACAAGAGTGGCAACAAACAAACATATAACATAACTGATTGTAAACTTAGAAACAAGGCCTAGGGATCATACTTTCACTAATAGACACTATCATATAATATATTCTCTTCATAGTGCTACCCTGAACTACTCTCCGGTTGGACGATGTAGGTCTATAACAGACCTTGTTGTCAATTGACATAAATTTCTATGATCAGGAAACCTCGATTATTGGTTACCCAACCAGCTAGTCTTCTAGAGGATACTAGGGACTTGGTTTGTTTACATACCACACGTGTATTAATGTTTCCACTTAATAAAGTTATAGCATGGTATAAAACTATTATGAACATATGAGATATAACAATTAAAACATCTTTATTATTGGCCTCTAGGGCATATCTCCAACAGTCTCCCACTTGCACTAGATTACAAATAAACTAGTTTATATTTGGCAATAATATAACACCAATAGCTTCCCAGTGTTGATCATGCTTTGCTCGTGGCAGAGGCTTTGTGAAAGGATTTGCTACATTTAGATCCGTATACTTTACAAATCCTAATGTTACCATCACTAAAAAACTCTTTTATTACGTGGTAATACCGGAGTATGTGCTTGGAAGTAGAGTGGAACCTCTGATCCTTTGCATTTGCAATGGCCCTCATGTTGTCATAGTAGATGCACACATGGTCATGCATGCTTGGGACACTCCAAATTCGATGATGAACTTCCTTAGCCACACAGATTTATTCGCTACTTTCCAAGCAGCAATATACTCCGATTCTATTGTAGATTGAGCCACCGAGTATTGATTCCCGCTCTTCCAGCTGACCACACCACCATTTACCAGAAATACAGATTTCTAGTCGTCTGGACTAGTGCTGAAACTTGCATCCATGTAACCAGTTATGACAAGTTCGTCATCACGTCCTCCAAAGGAAAGAACCATATCATTAGTTCTTTTCAGATACTTAACGATATTCTTAACTACTGTCCAATGAACCATCATAGGATTACTTTGGAAATGGCTTGTCAAACTAAGAGCTAGGGCCACATCTGGTCAAGTACTCAGCATGGCATACATGATAGAACCTTTGGCAGAAGGATAGGGAATGACTTTCATCGCTTCCTTATCATGATCCGGTTCTGTACATTGAGTCGCACTGAATGGTTTACCTTTTACTATAGGCAAGAACCCTTTCTTCGCCTCATCCATTCTGAACCTTTTTTCAGAACTTTCTCTAAGTAAGTACTCTGACTTAATGATAATGAGCGCTTTGATCTATCCTTATAGATCTTAATGCCTACTTCCTCCGTTCCAAGGCTTAAGGCATATGATTTTTTGAAAAGTCAAGCTACGGAAAGTTTGACCAATTTTTTTGAAAAAACTATCATAAACTATGATATTATATAGATACCATGTGAAAATATGTTTCATGATGTATCCAAGAGTATATATTACGTATTGTAAATATTAATATTTTTTTCTAAAAACTTGGTCAAACTTTATGTAGTTTGGCTTTTTCAAAAAATTATATGCCTTAAACTTTGGAACGGAGGTAGTAATATATAAGCAGCTTCACCCATGTAATTCATGGAAAATTTACTGTTTAAATCATCTTTCATGATGTTAGAAATATGACATCCATATATAGCACTAGGAATGTCACTAAGCTCTCACTCACTTTCTTGTAAATGTAGGTGTCAGTGGGACCCTGATAGGGTCACGACATGGTATAAAGAGATATCAAGGGGTTGACCAGATTAATGTTGACTAGCATAAGGTTGACCGTCATAGGGTGGCCGACATAGGACGACATACCTAAGCTGACATATACAAGATATGTCGCCATAATTGAGTTACTTCATCTATGCAGGAATGGTCAGGCCGACATACATCAGCTAGAGTCAGGGAGTCGACATATGGCTGGCATATGACCGTTGGTTGTATGTCGGTCGCCAAGTCAATGCTTCAGTCCCATCCCTACAATCACGGAGAAGATCATCAGTGTCATACAATAATCACACCTTTAAAGGGTACATGAGATAGCCTCCATCATACCGCTGACGGTAACTATACGTGGCTACAGTGACTAGGCATGGTCACGTCAGTCAAGCACGGTGAGGTCCTGTCCCATTGAGTGCAATTAGGAAGAGGTCAGGCGACAAGACAGAGCTCCTAACGGGCCCTAGCGAAGACTTTGGCACCATAGTGGCACCTTAGTTTGGGGCTTTTCCCCTGTATCTGTGCCAATCGTTGTAACCTAGGGACCGTATATAAGGTGCCCTAGGACCACTAGGGCAAGGATCGACCAATCTTATAGTCATTCTCTCCTTTATGCTTTCTAAGCACATAGAGAGGAGAACATAGAGAGCTTCTTCCTCCTCTCGCCATACATATCGAGCAGCACCATTGCAGCTACCCATACATCTTGAGATATAGATACTGACAAGCAGGAGTAGGGGTTCTACCTCACCATGAGAGCCCTAAACCTGGGTACATCGGTGTGTTCTTCTGTGTGCGGTTCTTACCGCATCCTCCCTCCCTGGATCCTCCGGCGTCCATCGGCCCCATAACTTAAGCCTACCCATGGCATCTACCATGACACCACCATGACAGTTGGCACCCACAGTGGGGCTAGCAGCGGTGCTGGCTGGAGTTTTCATTTGGATGGTAAATGTCATTGCTTCTTGTGGCGAGCGTGTAGTCTCTAGCCTTGTCTAGAGATTCAGCTCAATGAGCTTCGTCAGCAACAATGTAGGATATTTCGACAGCAAGCCGAGAAACGTCCGCTTCATTAAGTTTGACGACCACCAGATCTATGTCACCATCGAGTTTGTGCGCAAGTACCCTAAGAAGGTGCATGTGGCCGCAGATCCTCCTGCTATCTGCGTGGCTCACGGCCGATGTATTGATCGCCCTACTAGCTGCGTGGAGGTCATGATGACCGCTCCTGGTGCCGGTGCTGGCAAAGGCGTTGCTGGAGAAGCTGGTGCAACTGCCAAGACTAAGACTAGCAGGGAGAGAGGCCCGCCATTGGAGAGGACCGAGAATATCGTCGACCAAGCTGGCACCTCCAATGTGCTAGCAAGACCGAGCCATCTTCAGGCAACCATCGAGAAGCTGGCAGTGCTAGTTATTCCTAGTGCAGATCTTTTACTAACGCAAGCTCAGTTGGAGGAGCAGTGCCAAAGCATTCTCCAGGAAGCTATGGAGGTAGCGCAAGTTCGACAGGAGTTCGACATCATCCTCCATGAGTATAACAAAGCACATGGTTTTACTCCGGTAGAAAATCACCCTAGTCGCACATATGAGGTGTGTAGCCGAGGTAGAAACCTCACTGATGAGATAACTAATGATGGTAGAGCTAGATCCAGTATGTTGGCTAGTCTTATATCGGCTTATAGGACAAAACACAGTTCTCCTGCTAAGAACCTTTGAGCTACAGAGGCAACATCAGCTAAATTATTTAGGTTGGGAGGCGAAGCGCTGCCAAAGCAGCAAGCCCGAGTTAATGAATTAATGTATGTCACTAACCATCAAAATGAGGCATACTTGAAGACTAATCTAGGTACTAGCGTTTCTTAGGACGTTCATTCGGTAGGGGGTGATGGTGGCAAATCTGTCTGACAAGCTTCTTCTCTACATGTCGGCAGGAGGCGTGAAGGGAGTGTCAACTCCGACAAGGACACGCAGTTGCAGTCATATAATCCGGCATTCAGCGGGAAGCAAATTGTCGATCAAGGCAAATGCCGGTCAAGGCTATGCCAGTCAACGAAATCACTATGCCGGTCAAGCCTAACGAAGTCTTAATTCAGCTGGCGGGGGACATCCACCTCCTCATCCGACACCTAATCCTCCTCGGCAACATCAAGGTGATGGACAAGCCTCACATCATCAAGGTGGTGACCCAAGAGTGAACCATTATGATGATGGTTATACCGCCATGGAGAATGTCGGATATTAGAGGTGTGAGCACCAAATGTATGAAGGTCCGCTGGGTCCCGGCTGGGGAATCGTCAATTGCCAGCACATGATGCCTGCCTCAAGCTCGACAGAATATATATGTCGGAAATCCTCGAGGAGCAAGGTCCTCTAGGTTCCAATTGCTTTGGGCCTCGGATCATGAGAGAGCCGCTAGGGCTGAACTTTCAGTTGCCTCGGGGCACAAAAATATATGATGGTATTACTAAGCTGGAAGATTGGTTGATAGATTATGTCACCATAGTGCATGTAGCAAATGGGAATTGATGATGGGTGGTGCGGTATATACCGCAAATGTATTAGTACCTATAGAACTATGAACCATGGATTATAATCTCTATACGTTTTTACGTACTCACTTAGTATCACCTTTATGGAAATCATCGTTGGCTTATATTTGCTTCAAAGTCAGTGTATTCTGATTTTGGAGATCCAAAACCCATTTGTTGTAGAAAAGTGGTGTTTACAAATACCTTTGACATTGTCTATGGTCACACAATTCGTATCATCTATCATAGTTCCTTCTCTTAATGCAGCTAAACAACTCGTAGTGCCAGCTGTAGGTTTGAAAGGATAAATTTCTTGCACTGCACCTATCGCTAGAAGCAGATGTGAATATATCTTGGCCCTTTGAATAAAATGGGTTAGATCAATTTCTTTGGTGGCGCTGTTAACTGGAACGGAGGTGCTAACCTTCTTCCAGTCGACCTTTTCACCATGCGCCATTGCCAAGGCCATTTAAGTTTCAGCTCGGCTCTTTGATTGGGTCATGTTGTAGCCTGTCAGCGGGTTGGGATCAATGTTCAAGACATCAATAAGATCATTGAGATCCATGAGTACTTCCTTGCCCACAAAAATCTCTGAGTGAAGGCTCCTGAAAGCACGTCGTGAACGGATCAACAGATTCCGCCCATGGACACTATTTGCCTCCAAGATACCCATAGCATCGACAGTGGATCAGATCTTTGATCCTCATCCAAAGTAAGAGACTGCCCGGTAATTTCTGTAATAGAAAGAATCAAGTCAAAAATGAAGGTGAAGAAATCAAGGAAAAACTTTGAGAACAACAGTATATTGGAAAATAGTAGCAGATCCAAATAACAACCTACTGGTCAAAGAAACATTGAGAGCCTCTAGCCGCTTTCGAAGATCTTCAACCCTTTCGGCAATAGCGGTATTCTAGTTCTCCCGTTCTTCGGCTTCAGCTTTAGTAGTTTGTTTGGCTTCTTTGAGCAACTTTTCTATGACCCTCAACTTGGCCTTAAGATCCTCGACACTCTTCAATGTCTCGTCCCGAGTAACTTCGGATTCTTTGGCAATGGCTGGACAATATGAAATGCATCAAGTCAACAACGACTAGATTATTACAAGGAAGTACAACACTAAGTAAATAAATCAAACCTTTAGATTCTTTCGCTTCATGATGTCTAAGCACTTCTATTGTTGTAGACAGTTGTTGGGCCTCCAAGTACAGAGGTTTGTAGAACAACAGCAAGTTTTTCCTTAAGTGGATCACCCAAGGTTTATCGAACTCAGGGAGGAAGTGGTCAAAGGTATTCCCTCTCAAGCAACCCTGCAATCAAGATACAATAAGTCTCTTGTGTCCCCAACACACCCAATACACTTGTCAGGTGTATAGGTGCACTAGTTCGGCGAAGAGATAGTGAAATACGAGTGGTATGGATAACTATAAGTGGTAACGGTGATAGAAGATAGCTTGATGGCATGGAAGAGACTAAAAGCAAACTGAAATAAAGATGGAAGCAAGCAAGCATGTAACAGATCTAATAGCAAACGGTGTTTCAATGCTAGAAATAAGGCCTAGGGATCATACTTTCACTAGTGAACACTCTCATAAATATATTATCTTCATGATACTACTCTTAACTATTCTCCGGTTGAACACTCTAATCGATGGTAGGGCTATAACAACACTCCTAAAGTAAGCCTTTCCCATCTAGATAACCCCACACTGTCACCTTGAGCTCTAGATGAGCCCAACAAACACCACAATTTCATAAAGACATCCAACTCCAAATATAACTCATAACAAGTATTTGTAATCTCTAGCCTAAGTGCCACCATGGTGAGCACGCTGTCACTTTCACACACATGGGGAGAGCAGAGATCTATTAAAGCACTTGAGTAGCAAGGTAGATCTATAGATTACAAGCTCATGATCACAATATGATCATGCATAGAGAGAGAGATGAACACATAGCTACCGGTAGAACCCTTAGCCTCGAGAGATAACTACTCCCTCCTCATCATGGTAATCAGCAACAACGATGGAGATGGTGGTGGAGTCGATGGAGATGGCTCCGGGGGCACTTCCCCGTCCTGGCAGGGTGCATCACTATTCTATGTCTTAATTCACTATTATTCATTGATATATTTCATATTGAGAGGTGATACTTATGTTATTTCATCTGTTTTTGCATGGTTGATGACTTTTGGAGCATGGACCGCTGCAGTCAGGATTCTGATGGAAAAGGTGTTGTTTGGAGGCAAAATTCGCGAAGATCAGAAAATCCAGGAAAATATACGGAAAATTCTATTTTTCCAGAAGACTCAAGATGCCAGAAGATGGAGTGGAGGTGGGCCACAGGGGGCCCACACCACCCCATGGCGCGGGCAGGCCTAGGCCGCGCCAGGGAGTGGTGTGGCCACCCTGGCCCACTCCAGCCTCTCCCCTCTGGCGTATATCTTCCTCCCGAAACCCTAAGACTCGGGGGAGCGACCACAGAAAGATTCCGCCGCATCTACGGGGCGAAAAACACCGAGAGAGAAAGATCTCTCCGGCAGACAGATTTCTGCCGGGGGAATTCCTTCCCAGAGAGGGGAGATCGTCACCATCAACACCACCATCAAGCTGGACTTCATCGGGATCATCATCATCATCACCACCATCATCACCCTCATCACCATCTCCATATTGCTGTAACAATTGTGTTGAATCTTGCTATAGTTCATAGGGGAAACTTTCCCGGTGTTGATTACTCTTTGTGGTTGATGCTATTGAGTGAACCATTGAATTATTGTTTATGTTCAGATTGTTATACATCATTATTCCATCTCTGATCATGATCCATATGATGTCTTGTGAGTAGTTCGTTTTGTTCTTGAGGACATGGGAGAAGTCTTGTTGTTAGTAGTGGAGTTGCATTGAGAAAGATTCAATAGATTGTTATTTAAGTTGTGGTGTACTTATTCTAGTGGTGTCATGTGAACATCGACTAAATGACACTTCACCTATATGGACCTAAGGGAATGCATTGTGTATTTGGCTACTAATCGTAGGGGTTGCCGGAGTGACAGAAACCTGAACCCCCGTTAGGAAACCATTGCACAAGGGACGTAAGGGTCTTAGAGTTTAAAGTTGTGGTTATGTTTCTACCTTAATTACTTTCTTGTACTTACGAATGTTTGCAAGGGGGTTTAATCACAAGTATGTATTAAGTCTTGGATGGGATGGTACATTAGCACAGGTTCACCCACACAACACTTAGCAAGCTAGAGAAGATTAATCGACTATATGAAGCGAAAGCACTTGACAGTCTTCCCATGTGTCCTCGAGAACGTTTGGTCATCTATAGAAATACAACCGGCTTGTCCTTTGCTGCATAAAGGATTGGGCCACTTGTTGCGTTTATTCCTACCGTCTTTTATTTACTCGTACTTTGTTTACTTGCTTTATCAAAAACCCCTAAAAATCCGTTTGCTAAGTATTTGCAGAGAATTCCTGATCCATACCACTAGCCAGCACCTTCTGCTCCTCGTTGGGTTCGACACTCTTACTTATCGAAAATACTGCGATACACCCCCTATACTTGTGGGTCATCAAGACTATTTTCTGGCGCTGTTGCCGGGGAGTGAAGCGCTATTGGAGAGTGGAACTGGTAAAGGAAACTTCTACTGTGAGTATTGTTTACTTCTGCTAGTTGCTTTATTTTCATTATGGATAATTCGCAGAGTTTCTTATTTGGTAATGCTACTACCACTGCTAAGGTAGTAGATAAGCCACCACCTGCTGAGAAAGATGTTTTCAAAATACCTACAAGAATTATTGATCGTGTTATGGATAACTACTATGTTGGGGATGGAACTGTCCATCCCGGTGAACATTTACTCTTTATACACGAATTATGCGGGTTGTTCAAGTGTGCATGTATTACTACAGATCAAGTTAAGAAGAAGTTATTCTCATTATCACTGAAAGGAAGAGCTGAGGAATGGTATAAGCTACTGAAGAATGGTCAAGCTCTGGAATGGGAGGAAATAGTGCCTCTCTTTTATTCAAAGTTTTATCCTCCTAGTGAAATTCATAAAGATCGGAATCAAATATACAACTTTTGGCCTCTTGATGGAGAGAGTACTGCTCAAGCTTGGGGGAGATTGAAGTTACTAATGCTCAGATGTCCCATTCATGAGCTCCCCAACAATATTATTATCAATAACTTTTATGCAAGGCTCCCTCTACATGACAAGGATTTATTGGATGCTTCTTGTGCTGGATCATTCACTCGCATGGAAGAAGAAGTTAAATGGGACCTTCTAGACCGTATTCAAGACAATGATGAAGCTTGGGAGAACGACAAAGGTAGAAAGTCAGGTATAAAATATGATTATGAATGCATTGAATCTTTTATGGGAACTGATGACTTTCAAAATATTAAAAATGTTTATGGTCTAGACTCTCAAGCTATTGCTTCTTATTTTAGGCTTTTGCTTCTTATATTGAAGTGCCTAAAAAGAAGTGGAATAAGTATCATGCACCTTATAAAGATATTGCTAAGAGTGTTCCTGCAAGAAATACTGAAGTTTATACTGCTAGTCATGTTTTACCTAAACCTTATATTGAGAAAATGCCTTTCCCAGTTAAGGTAAAGGAGCATTCTATGATAGCTAGTATGGTTAATGAAAGTATGAGTAGGGCTACTGAACCTGATAAACAAATGATTGATGAACCTATTGTAGCAAATGTGAAAGACTTTGTTGCTAAATATGACAAAGAGGGACACACTATACTTTGTAAGGATACCTCTAATATTGTTTCGCATAGTAGTGTTATGAGAGCTAGTATTCTTGTGTTTTCTGTTAGAATAAGTGATCATTGCTATGATAGTCCTTGTGATAGCTATATTGTTAAGTTTATGCATGATACTGAAAGCTATTATGAGAGAGGGAAAAATGTTCTTGTGCATCTCAATAATATCAAGGTTCCTCGTTTTATGCTGAAAGTTTTTATGTTGCGCTTCTTTTGCCTTCTTATGCAAGTTGCCTCTGGTTTCAATAACTTGTTTGTTTACAAAATCCCCTTGCATAGGAAGTGGGTTATACTTAAATGTGTGTGTGTTTTAGCTTCTTAATGCTCTCTTTAACTTCAATTCATATCCCTATGAGAGCTTCTTCAAAATTATCATGCCCATCTTAATGGCTATAAAGAAAGAGCTTTATGGGAGACGATCCAATTTGTTTTTGCTTTTAGTTTGTTTTTTGTTTCTTTGAGTCTTGGAAGTTATTACTTCGGTAATAACCGCTCCTTATCCGTTTTGTTTGGTTTTTGTGTCAAGATCAACCTCTAATGAGAGAGAAGTAAGATTTGGGGAAGTTGCTGTCCGAAACAGATTTTTGTGCTTCACCATAAAAATTCGCGAGAGATCTCTCTATATCGGATTGAGCTGTAATATTTTGTGCTTCTGCCCCAGGTTGTTATTTAACTTTCGTTAGTTTTGCACTTTTTGATTTGAGCAACAGAAGATTTTCGAAAAAATTGATCTTTACCTGCTGGTCTGTTTTGACAGATTTTGCCAATCTTGCATTTGCTTCTTTATTCGATTTCCTTTTTGAATTATTTTTGGGTTTTCGAAAGGAGTTGCTACAGTAACTTTTTTTTGATGGTTTTCACTTGAAGTTGGATTCAAAAGGTTTTATCACTTCACTTATACTAATGTTGCTAATAAGAACTGTGTGAAGTTTTGTGTGAAAGAAATTTCCAGGAAGTGGAGATAATGGTATAACAAGGAAGAGAAAGGTTTTATGACTCGAGTAATAAGTATATGAAGATGAAGATATCAATGATATTCAAGTGATGACTCCGAAAGGATCCACTCAATACCAAATTCAGAGACCTGCAGAGTCCGTTTCCAACTAGGTAACAGTTCTGGTAAGAAAAGTTCCGCGAAAATACAATCCAACTATATTTTTGCAGTTTTCAGTCAATAAGGAAAGCTATGAAGCGAAAAAGGGAAGGAACCGGAGCCAGGGTGGCCCACACCACCCCATGGCGCGGGCCCACCCCTGGCCGCGCCACCAGGTGGTGAGGCCACCCAGGACTCCGTCTCTGACCCGTTTTCTCCCAGTACCTTCCTTTTGATATGAAACTTTGTAATATATAACCCACGGATCTTCCGAGGTTCGTATATTGTGTTTTTGTTGTGTTTTTGTTTCGATCTGTTTCTGCCAGGTGTAATCTCAGATTTGTAGCCACAATGTCTTCCCCTGGAACATCCAAGGGAGATCCCTTAGAAGATATCATCAACCCATATATGAGAGAATTGAAGATTCATCCCAAGGAGTTGTTGCTCGAAGGTGGGGAGGTCTGGATTAAGGAGGTTCAAGGCCCTAAAGGTGAAGGAAATCTGGAGGACAGGATGGAAGCATTGGAGCAAGAAGTCTTTAGATACAGGAAGATGGCGGAGCGCGAAGTGGACATCATCCACAAGATTTGTTCCGAACTCATCGCCGAGCACCAAAAGGAGACTTCTAAACTCAAAGATGAAGTATTTTCACTCCGCCAAAAAACCAACGAACTGCAAGCACAGTTCTATGATGTTCAAAATCAAAACTGTGAGTATGAGGCTAGATTTAAACGCATAAGTGATGCTACAAGTTTCAGGATGTTGGAAACCACGATGTCCTTTGTTGATGGGAAGCCTTTACCCTAGAAGACGGACGTAGATGAGAAGATACCACCACCACCTAAGGAGTAATTCGTCATCAGGTTTGGCATCCCCTTGGTTTGTTCCAAGCTTGGGGGAGTGCCGCGGTATCATATCACTATCTTCTATCTTTTTACCTTGTTAGAAGAGTCATATCATGAATAGAGGAGTTATTGTGTAGTATGGTTTGCATTATGGAAGTGTCCCCTCTCTCGTTAGATTTGTATCCCTTGGTGTGAGTTTCCATTATGGAGTACTAATGAGAAGTTCTATCATTCACTCTTTTGCATAGCTTATGATAGTTTTCAATTCGTGGTTATATGATTGATCTTGTTGTTAGTATTGGTAGCACTTTGGGATCATTGAGTTAATTCAGTTGGTTTTGGCAAACCTGGCTCGGTCAGTAGCAACACCCTTTTTGAGAGTTGAAAATAAAAAGATAGAAGTACTCTATAGGAAAATAATTTCATCATCTTTCTTTCTTGATTTGCTCATAAGTCTAGTTTTCTCTAGTTAAGATCTTTTGTGCTTCCAAGGAAGATTGCATGTTTGTCTTTACCATTTGTATGTTTGTTTGTTTCCTTCAACTCTTATACTTGCTACCAAGCCTTGCTAGCCAAAAACCTGTACTGAGAGGAAATTCTTCTCGTGCATCCACTTCCTTTAAACCAAAACCTTTGCCATTTGTGTCCACCATACCTACCTAGTAGCATTATTGCTATTCCAAGTAAATTCTTGTTCTATCTACCTCCCAAATTAAACTTGTTATGTGAAATTTAGTGATTAAAGCTCTCACGAACTTGATGGCACACTTTACTTTCTTGCATTTAATAAACTTGAACCATTGGGTCCTTCTTTGTTGCGTATATGCTTGCGCTTTATGAGTTGAAGTTAGCCGAACCATGTATCATGGGACCGCTTTTAACACTTCATTGGTACTTGTACCTAGTTGATATCATGTTCTTTTGCTTATGGATCCCGGCGGTGTGAAATAAAAGTGGAACTTGTAAGATCATGGAGTTTATATGTGTGTTAGAGAAACGCCTGGGCCGCTAGCCTAAGCCATGCCTAATCATGGTGGAAACTTGAAGCATAACTATAGTGAGCATTCTATGAAGCATCCTCAATAAAAACCTATGCAAATAGCAAATAAAAAGATCGCTGAGATGCTCACTGTCTGCTTGCCTTGTCATTTTGATTATGGGATAGCTCCTGTGTCATGTGCAAGGGGTACCTCGTTGGCGGTTCTCGATGATACGCATGTATTTACAATGACAAGAGCTTGCTCGTGACTGAAGTTGAGTAGCATGAGGATCGGTACTCATAAGTAAGGGGCTTGAGATTTCAACTTATAATTTGTCAAGAATATCCCCTTAGTTGTGTCACTTTAACCTTAATCACCTAAAGATGCCTATGATAGGGGCAATGAGAGCTGAAAGCTAGTAAGTATCATAATTTTTGGGAGATCTTTATGAGACTTGTAATCCCTGCTTCCCTCTTTGAAGGGCCCTTTCTTTTACTTTGTAGTTGAGTCAGTAAACCTATTCCCTTCTATCTCGGCAAGTATTTTGAGTTGATGTGTTTCATTCATTCATACGATGATTTATGCATTCATGTTTCTTATGTTCCTTGTTTTGCACATTGCTCTTATCTTGATGTTAACTACCTTGAAAGCTTTCGTTGAAAAACCAGCTATTTGTGAACTCCAGACAATTATCAACTATTCTTCGACCAAGAGCTAAGTTTGCCATTACCAATTATGATTCGCTTTATGTATCTTTATTGTGTTTCCTTTACTCATTGCAAGTTGAGTTGTATAATAGTGAGTTGTCTTCTATTATGATCTATGTATTTGATGAATGTGATGCTTCTTGTCCGTATTCTTTTATCGACTCTTCACTCCATAAACTTGAGGTCATGTTTATTGAGCTCAGTTTCGCTTGGAGACAAGCGAAGTCTAAGCTTGGGGGGAGTTGATATGTCCATTTTGCATCACTATTCTATGTCTTAATTCACTATTAGTCATTGATATATTTCGTATTGAGAGGTGATACTTATGTTATTTCATCTGTTTTTTGCATGGTTCATGACTTTTGGAGCATGGACCGCTGTAGTCAGGATTCTGATAGAAAAGGTGCTGTTTGGAGGCAAAATTCGTGAAGATCAGAAAATCCGGGAAAATATACGGAAAATTCTATTTTTCAGAAGACTCAAGATGCCAGAAGATGGAGTGGAGGTGGGCCACAGGGGGCCCACACCACCCCATGGCGCGGGGAGGCCTAGGCCACGCCAGGGAGTGGTGTGGCCACCCTGGCCCACTCCAACCTCTCCCCTCTGGCGTATATCTTCCTCCCGAAACCCTAAGACTCGGGGGAGCGACCATAGAAAGATTCCGCTGCCTCTGCGGGGCGGAAAACACCGAGAGATAAAGATCTCTCCAGCAGACAGATTTCTGCCGGGGGAATTCCTTCCCGAAGAGGGGAGATCGTCGCCATCAACACCACCATCAAGCTGGACTTCATCGGGATCATCATCATCATCACCACCATCATCACCATCAGCACCCTCATCACCATCTCCATAATTGGTGTAACAATTGCGTTGAATCTTGCTATAGTTCATAGGGGAAACTTTCCCGGTGTTGATTACTCTTTGTGGTTGATGTATTGAGTGAACCATTGAATTATTGTTTATGTTCAGATTGTTATACATCATTATTCCATCTCTGATCATGATCCATATGATGTCTTGTGAGTAGTTCGTTTTGTTCTTGAGGACATGGGAGAAGTCTTGTTGTTAGTAGTGGAGTTGCGTTGAGAAAGATTCAATATATTGTTATTTAAGTTGTGGTGTACTTCTTCTAGTGGTGTCATGTGAACGTCGACTACATGACACTTCACCTATATGGGCCTAGGGGAATGCATTGTGTATTTGGCTACTAATCGTAGGGGTTGCCGGAGTGACAGAAACCTGAACCCCCGTTAGGAAACCATTGCATAAGGGACGTAAGGGTCTTAGAGTTTAAAGCTGTGGTTAGGTTTCTACCTTAATTACTTTCTTGTACTTACAGATGTTTGCAAGGGGGTTTAATCACAAGTATGTATTAAGTCTTGGATGGGACGGTACATTAGCACCGGTTCACCCACACAACACTTAGCAAGCTAGAAAAGATTAATCGACTATATGAAGAGAAAGCACTTGACAGTCTTCCCATGTGTCCTCGAGAACGTTTAGTCATCTATAGAAATACGACCGGCTTGTACTTTGCTGCATAAAGGATTGGGCCACTTGCTGCATTTATTCCTACCGTCTTTTATTTACTCGTACTTTGTTTACTTTCTTTATCGAAAACCCCTAAAAATCCGTTTGCTAAGTATTTGCAGAGAATTCCTGATCCATACCACTAGCCAGCACCTTCTGCTCCTCGTTGGGTTCGACACTCTTACTTGTCAAAAATACTGCGATACACCCCCTATACTTGTGGGTCATCAGGCCGCCCTGTGGCCCCTCTCTGTCTCGTCTTCTTGCTCCGTGAGTCTTCCGGTAAAATAGGCACTTTGGCTTTTGTCCCGTCCAATTCCGAGAATATTCATTTTCTGACTTTCCTGGAACGAAAAACAGCAAAAAACAGGGAGCTGGCACTGTGGCTCTTGTTAATAGGTTAGTCCAAGAAATAATATGAAAAGTACTCCAAAGTGTGGACAAAACACAAGAAAGTAGATAAAACCAAGCATGGAACATCAAAAATTATAGATACATTTGCAATGTATCAACATCCCCAAGCTTAACTCCTGCTCGTCCCCGAGTAGGTAAGTGATAAAAAGAAAGAATAATTTTTGAGGTGACATGCACCATCAAAGACTTGATCAAAGTATTTGTAAACATTGATAGCTGGGATCAAAGTACTTCAACATAGCATGAAAGATAAAGTTCTAGCAATAAGACAAAGAAACTATGTTGCAACATGAAAAGGCACAAACTAAAGATTCATGAATAACAATGATTTGCAAGACGTTTGTTTGTTTCACATAAAGAAAACATAGCATAAAAGCATTTAGCTTGTCCCTCAATAGAGTAGCAAATATAAATGCATAGGACACCTTCAAAGTTCATAAGAGTGACTAGATACAAATAGTTTAAAACAAGCAATATCAAGTTATGCATCAATCAACTAGTCTTGGGACAATGCACATAGAACTAAGAATGGCCACTATGCTCTCAAAGAAGGTGCATAAAGATAGAAGGTGGAGACTCAATATAATGGTGGAAGAAAGGCCTTTGTAAAAGGAAGTAGGGATTCAAGTCTCATAAAGAGCTTCCAAAAATTATGGTACTTATAGCTTTCATCTCTCATTGCCCCTATCATAAGCATCTTGAAGTGATTAATGTTAAAGTGAACAAACTATGGTGTACATGCTTGACGAAGTATAAGTCAGAAATCTCATGTCCCTTGTATACGAGGGCCGCTCCTCATGCTACTCAAGTTTAGTCACCGGTAAGTTCTTGTCATTGTAAGTATATGTGTATCATAGAGAACCGCCAACAGGGTACCCCTTGCCCGATGATACGGAAGAATCCCCATATCAAAATGACAAGGCAAGCAGACAACGAGCATCTCAGCATTCTTCTTATTTACCATGGGAATATGGTGCTTTTTTCTCTCTTTCCTCTTTTCATAGTATTTCTTTTTTTTCTCTTTTTCTCCTTTTTTCTCAATATAGGACTCTTTTTTTATAAGAAGAATGCTTCATAGACATCTCATTATGGTTACGCTGCAGGTTTCCACCATGTCAGCATGGATTAGACCAGCGGCCCAGACGTTTCTCTAACACATATACATAACTCCATGGACTTACAAGCTCCCCTTTCATTTCACACCGACGACATCCATATACAAAAGAGCATGATATCAACTAGGTACAAGTACCAAGTGCAATGTTGAAAGCGTTCCCCATGAAAGCATGGTTCTGCTAATTCCCGACAAATAAGTGCAAGCATATACAACACAAAAGACACAATGGTTCAAGTTTATTAAGGGCAAGAAAAGTAAAGTGTGCCCTCAAGTTCGTGAGAGCTTTAATCACTAGTTTTCTCATAACAAGTGGAAGGTAAACAAAAGCATGAATATACTTGGAATAGCATAAGCTAGTAGGTAGGTATGGTGGACTCTTTGGAATAACTTGGTTTAGGGAGTTGGATGCATGAGTGGAACTCATACTTTGTTGTGGAGGCTAGCAAAAGAGTGGGAGCGACAAACTAAGAGAGCAATAATGGCCATAATCATGCAGAGCGACAAAACATCATTGATCAAAACATAAAGTGATACTACAAGTTGAAGACTAAAGGATCATAAAGGCTATGGTGACTTGAGATAGTCATAACATGGTGTGAGCATGTGCCAAGTCAACCCAAATAAAGCATCAAAGGAGAATACCACTATACTATGCTTTAATATGCTAAAACAACGCATGATTCATCCAAGGCACATTAAGCAATCTCAATTGTTTATAACAAGTCATGCTATAGCAAATAATACTAAGCATAAAGCCAAAACAATATCAAGCATCGCATGATAAAGCATAGGCCACAGTCAAAAACAAGCTCTTTTTACCACATAAGCATGAACTTTCCTACTCTTTTCCAATCCAAACCAAAATATTTGAAAACCAATGCAAGAAAGAGGGGGTCCATCCAATTTATTCAACAAACTAAGCAAACAAAGCAAACGAAAACCAAAATGAAAACGAAAAACAAGACGCTCCAAGAACAACACAACTGTGCATGAAACAATAAAAATGAAGCGTTTGAAAGAAACCTGGGATTTTTATTGATGAAGAAGGGGATGCCTTGGGCATCCCCAAGCTTTGACGCTTGTACTTCTTGGATATTTCTTGGGGTGACATGCGTGGCATCCCCAAGCTTGAGCTTTAGTCCATCCTTCATCTCATTACTCATTCCTTCCATACACCTGAAAATTTTCCTTCATACAAAACTTCACACAATCTTTATTAGCAACATTAGTGCACTCAAGATAAATAAGTCTTAAGGTTCAGTTCTAACACCAAATAAACTTCCATTAGAATACTAGCTACTGTAGCACTTCCCTCAAAAATCTCAATTCCCCAAAAGAACTCAAGAAGGAACCAACAAGAAGCAAATGCAGAAAATGGCAAAAATCTGTCAAAACAGACCAGCAGGTAAAGACGAATTTTTTCGAAGACCTTCTATTGCTCAAATCAAAAAGTGTTGAACTAACGTAAGTTAGATAACAACCTGGGGAAGAAGCACAAAAATTCACGCCTCAAAAAGACGTTCAGAGATTTTACATGAAGTTTCACGGTGAAGCACAGAAATCTGTTTCGGGACAGCAACTTTCCCAATCATTACTTCTCCCTCATTAGAGGTTACTCTTGGCACAAAAAGCAAATAAAAAGGATAAGGAGCAGTTATTACAGAGGTAATAACTTCCAAGACTCATCTAAAACTTTTGGGTTATCTCCCAATAAGTACTTTTCTTTAACGCCTTTAAGTTAGGCATGATAGTTTGAGAAGATGCTCACATAGGAAATATGAATTGAAGTAAAAGAGAGCATCAAGAAGCAAATTCAAAACACATTTAAGTCTAACCCACTTCCTATGCATAGGAATCTTGTAAAGAAACAAGTCATGAAAGCACAAAGCAACAAGCATAGGAAAGCAAAACAAGTGCAACTTCAAAAATTTCAACATAATGAGGGGAAACTTAATATTGTTGAGATACATAAAACCATGTTTCCCTCTCTCATAATAACTTTCAGTAGCAACATGAATAAAATTAACAATATAACTATCACATAAAACATTCTTATCATGAGACACATTCATAAAAGAATTAATACTCCCCACATAAACATAGTCATTCTTGTTAATTGTAGTGGGAGCAAATTCAACAAAATAGCTATCATTATTATTCTCATCACCATAATCATCAAATATAGGAGGCATATTGTAGTCATAATTAATTTTCTCCTCAATAGTAGGTGGACTGAAAATATCATATTCATCATTGTAATCATCATATATTGGAGGTTTTGTATCATCATAAGCAATAGAATAGCTATCTTCCAAAGCTGGGGAACTAAAAAGATCATTTTCATAAGAACTAGCTTCCCCAAGCTTAGACTTTTCCATAGCATTAGCAATAATGGTGTTCAAAGAATTCATACTAATAACATTGCTATTAGCATGCAAATAAAGTTCCATAGGTTTTTTAATTTTCTCTTTAAACACTTCATGTCCTAACTCAAGATAAATACTATAAAGCTCTCTAATTTTGTTGTTGTTTTCAATTAAGCCTAACTAGTGAAAACAAGAAACAAAAGGACAAAATTGCAGAATCTAAAGGAAATAACTTCGAGCACTTACACCGGAGGATGTGAGTACCTTTTACCTTACCTCCCCGGCAACGGCGCCAGAAAATAGCTTGATGTCTACGCACTTCTATTCTTGTAGACAGTTGTTGGGCCTCCAAGTGTATAGGTTTGTAGAACAGCAGCAAGTTTTCCCTTAAGTGGATCACCCAAGGTTTATCGAACTCAGGGAGGAAGTGGTCAAAGGTATTCCCTCTCAAGCAACCCTGCAATCAAGATACAAGAAGTCTCTTGTGTCCCCAACACACCCAATACACTTGTCAGGTGTATAGGTGCACTAGTTCGGTGAAGAGATAGTGAAATACGAGTGGTATGGATAATTATAAGTGGTAACGGTGATAGAAGATAGCTTGATGGCATGGAAGAGACTAAAAGAAAACTGAAATAAAGATGGAAGCAAGCAAACATGTAATAGATCTAATAGCAAACGGTGTTTCAATGCTAGAAATAAGGCCTAGGGATCATACTTTCACTAGTGAACACTCTCATAAATATATTATCTTCATGATACTACTCTTAACTATTCTCCGGTTGAACACTCTAATCGATGGTAGGGCTATAACAACACTCCTAAAGTAAGCCTTTCCCATCTAGATAACCCCACACTGTCACCTTGAGCTCTAGACGAGTCCAACAAACACCAAAATTTCGTAAAGACATCCAACTCCAAATATAACTCATAACAAGTATTTGTAATCTCTAGCCTAAGTGCCACCATGGTGAGCGCGCTTTCACTTTCACACACATGGGGAGAGCAGAGATCTATTAAAGCACTTGAGTAGCAAGGTAGATCTATAGATTACAAGCTCATGATCACAATATGATCATGCATAGAGAGAGAGATGAACACATAGCTACCGGTAGAACCCTTAGCCTCGAGAGAGAACTACTCCCTCCTCATCATGGTAATCAGCAACGGCGATGGAGATGGTGGTGGAGTCGATAGAGATGGCTCCGGGGGAACTTCCCCGTCCCGGCAGGGTGCCGGAACAGAGACTTTCTGTCCCTCGAATCTCCCCTTCAGTGGCGGCGGCGCTGTGGAACTTTTCGTGGCTGGAGGCTTGACGATTTAGGGTTTTCGTATCGAGAGGCTTCTTATAGGCGAAGAGGCAAGGTCGGTGGGCGGCTAGGGGGCCCACACCACTTGGTGGTGCGGCCAGGGCCAGCTCGCGCCACCACATGGTGTGGCCGCCCTGTGGCCCCTCTCCGTCTCGTCTTCTGGCTCCGTGAGTCTTCCGGTAAAATAGGCACTTTGGCTTTGTTCCCATCCAATTCCGAGAATATTCATTTTCTGATTTTCCTAGAACCAAAAACAGCAGAAAAAAGGCAGCTGGCACTGTGGCTCTTGTTAATAGGTTAGTCCAAGAAATCATATGAAAAGTACTCCAAAGTGTGGACAAAACACAACAAAGTTGATAAAACCAAGCATGGAACATCAAAAATTATAGATACATTTGCAATGTATCACTTCATTACAGATCTTGATGAAGCGGGAGGCCATGTCGACCATCTAATGAATCAATGGCTAGAACACAAGGAAGAAGCACTCAGAGGCTGAGAAAAGAACAAGCAGAAACAAGATAAAAAATCGATAAAATAACAACACTTTATATCTTTCATGTAAACGTTAGAGAGGTTTTTAGCTATTGCCACGCCTTTACCCGTAGTTTTCTTTGTCTTGGACGACAGAGGTTTAGGCAAAACAACTGCATCTTTCAGGCTCGATTTTTCCGCAGGTCACTTTTGCGGATTCTTCGGATCCGTCGAGTGGACGAAGATATGTTTTGGGTCATTTGGAAGAGACTGATCCTTGGAGGAGCCAAATATATAGGTTCAACAAATTTTGTCTTTGAACCCGTCGAATTGCTAGAGTCTTCGACCGTTTCGATAGCTTCAGAGCGCTTCCATTTTCCAGCAATGGGTACCCTCTTGAAATCTTGAGAGTGAGCTGAAGGAATAGAGTTGGTATCCTGGGAAGATTCAGCAGTAGAAGCATCCTCATCTTCTTCGGCTGCAACCCATTCCGGTAAAATCTTTAGATGTTGTGGTGATGTATGGCAAGTATCCACTTTCCAGAACAACCAGAGATGATCATGACCCTACACCAAAAACAACCAGACTCAGGTGACAAAGCTTATATCATAGCAGAAATGAAGACGTAGGGCGATCAAAAAAATGAAGCCAACAAACTTACATCAGGAACAAGATTTTTCTTGCCAAAGGGTTCCGCCCGACATTCTGAAGGAACTGGGTTCTTCTTCGTCAAGGTGGTGAACGAACGTACCATTTTCTCAAGAGTCTCAAGAGGAAGATTTTTCGGTGAGATCCTCATCGGATCCTTCTTGCCAGTATAGGCCCACATACTAGCTAATCTAGCCTAGATAGGTTGAATGCGAACCCGAAGGGAATAAGCCATAATTTGCAAACCTAATAGTTTATGTCCAGCCTCGGTGCGCAGCTTCTCGATCCGGTCCAACAACGGGTTGATCTCCTTAATTTCCTCGGCACTAGGATGCTGGTCCCATGAATTAAGATTTCGGCAAGTTTTCGTCGGGTCAAAGGGTGCTAACCCAAAGTTCTGACCCTCGACTCGCCAGTCCTTGATGTAAAACCACTTAGTCTTCCAACCTTGGACAGAGTCCATGATTTTGAAGTCAAAATAGTCAACCTCCAAGCGAACAGAAATTATTGCGCCCCCACATCATGAACAATGGTGTCAGTGGTGTTTCGGAGAACACAGAAAAAGTATTTCCATATGCGCCAATGGGGATAGATCTTGAGAAAACACTCATAAAGAGTGATAAAATAGGAGATATGGAGGATGGAGCTTGGTGTGAGCTCATAAAGTTGCACGCTGTAAAAAAGAGAATGCCGTGAAGGAATTCATGAGCTGGAAGGGAGAGGCCACGATAGAGAAAAGAGAGAAACATTACTCGACATCCAGGTGCTGGAATAGCTTCGTTTCCTGGAAGCTTGATGGATTCCTCCTCTAGGAGATGGGACTTGTGAACTTCACGCAGCTCCCATTTAGTACACTTGGAGGGAGCCCACCCGATGGCCCTCTTATTTTTCGTCGTAGCATCGGTGGTGGAGGATCCTCCTCTAGACTTGCCCATGGTAGCTCTAAGGGGGATTCACAAGTGCACAAGGAAGAAGGAAAGAGAAGGCAGCAATGGAGCACAGGTGCGGCACAAGGAGGAAGAAGAAGTGCACAATGGAGGGGAATAGTGAGCACTAAAAATCTCTCCCTTAGCTTATAAAGAAACGGAGCGAAAGTATTAGCCGTCAGATTAGGGTGGTCAAACGTCAAGACGCAAAGGATGATGACACATGGAAAGCATTCCTGAAGGGATAAAAATCATGAGCACTAATTATCACGGTAAAAACGGAGAAAATCCGCATGGCACCTTGATTTTCGCGCAAAAGGGGGGTCACGCGGTCAAAAATCTTCGCTAACACACCGCCCACGCATTATCATTACTGCAACAAGGGTACACCACTGCAACGTCCCATCGGATCTTGTTTTTATAAACTATGACATGCTATCTTTGTCAGCACTAACATCATGCATGGTGAAAGCCGAAGAAATATTCGGGTGAATAAAAATAAAAACCAGTGGTGTACATTTCTTGATGATTGAGTCTGAGCTTATCCTCTGGTGCAAGCACTCGAACATAGCCTCGGGGCCTACTCCCATCAGGAGCACTGGCCACACACCCAATAAGTTTTACATATTGAATTAATCAAGGCCTGCATTGAGTACCTCCTTGGATGAAGACGATGCTCTAAGCCTATGCTCTGGTGCAAGCACTCGAACATAGCCTCGGGGGCTACTCCCATCGAGAGCGCTTCTCGCGCACCCGATAGAAAAATCCTCCAATGGAGTCGACATAAAAGCGAGTATGTGAGGAACAATTTTGATCCTACACTTGAATTCAAGCATTGAACTATATCCTCGGGGCCTACTCCCATCGGGAGCGTTGACCGCGCACCCGACAAAAAATGCATAATCCTCCAACAGAGTCAAAAAATTTAAATCCCGATGAGTATTACGTGCATGTATCCTCAAACACTTACTCCAATTGGGAGATCCCATATTGCACCCGATGAAAATAAACTGACAACATCAGAAATTCCAACAGCCAAACAAGACAGTCGATAAAAATTAAAAAATTCTCAGACTACGTCCTCCGCGATGAGATGTCTGAATGTCATGTCCACGACATTAAGATAAGACCCCAGGATCCATCCTGTGAGGCCTGGTAATCACACACAAATACGCTCTTCCGGTATTTTATCCGTATCTATGATACGATGAAAAATCCTAATGGACGCATTGGGTATCCCAAAATAAAGCACTGGAATTCAGTATTCGATAAGACCTCTGCAGCCTGAATTGAATTACGCCAGCATATACCGAGTTCGAGCCCGAGGACTCGAACTTGATGTAGGTTCACAGTGTTCTTCCAAAGAGCAATTAACTTATTCCTGATCCATCGGATGCATCAAGCTTGTTATATAAAATCCCTACGACAATGAAAATGTGAAAGCATTAAAATTATTTGCCTGCAGGAATCTTCGACTTGCAGCTGAAAATGTCTTTGAGAATCAACCCAAATCTATGATTCGGATGGAGTCTCGGGTGCTACTGACATGGGTATGACTTATCGGGTCCTCGTGATTAGCTACCTTGGGCATACGTAGGCCTACGGCTCACAAAGCCCATGAAGAATAGGAGAGTCCAGGAAGCATCCGATGGACAAAAGCATGACTTGGCAGTCCAGAAAGAAGTGCAAACCGGCGTAATGTTAGTGTTGTAATCCTAACATGTAACCTATCCGTATACGGCTCTAGGACCCAGCCTCTAATATAAAGGCTGGGAGGAGCCAACAGAGAGAGACCTTAGTTTTTCAGCAATCCATCGTGAGCTAGATCATTACTAGCAAACCGACGACTTTGTAATCATATTATCCACAATAATCAGATGACTTCAACTCCCTTGTTTGTCTGATCAGCTGACGAAATATCCAACGTTCTTTTTTCCATGAAACCGTAAGTTCATAACAATGGGCATTAACGAGGTTACCCCTTGTCAGCAGCTACTCTAAAAAAGGAAACAAACAATGATCCCTGACAGGTTCTTTCTAAACATTCCAATATTTTTTGATAATGAAATTGTGGGAATTTCCTCTAATTCATATCAGCATCTACTATCAAATCCTAATGTAGTAGGGTATAAGATTAAGCTTCTATAATTCTGTAATCAAAGAATGTGAATATCACAACTTGGAGTATGTGAATCAAAGAACCATCAACTGGGGGTGTCCAAAACTATGTAGATGAAGTAAACCATCTTGGACAAATCTTTCTAAGAGGAAAAATAAAATTGTAAATATCCAACAAATCATTCGAGGATACAAACCCTAATTAAGTCATTTATTTTACTTCCAAAGTGCTATTTAAATTGTGATAAAGTATGACATCATTTCTTATATTTTCTTCAAATTTTAGGATTGTTGTTATCCTAATGTTATCCCAAAATCTTCATTTTGTAAAGTATCGTAACCCAGCATACCACTACATTATGTAGTACACTATATTCATTGACATAACATTAATGAAACACCGTTCCACTACTATTACATCCCTCAGAGTGGTACAATAGAAACATCACGGGTCCAAGAAATCACTATATATTACAACTCAACTCTTTACAAAAGATCTTGAAAACTTCCTCAAAACAGTGAGTGAAACAACATACATAAGAAAACCAGAAATATCATTGTGAAGTATATTCTATAAATAATGCTACTATTAATATACATCTATATCTTGCGATGGCTGCTATAGCAATACTCTACAGAAGTAGGCTATATGGATAGAGGTTATAATCCTACCTAATCAGGAACTTCACCTTCACTTCGGTTGAGGTGAATGTTGATTACATTGACTTCATTGAAGAACTTGAGCTTTCAGTGATGATTCCTTTAAGCATAAGTTGATGTTGATGACGTCTTCATTGGCTTTAGAATCTAGCAAGGGTTAAGAAGGTACGGTTGAGTACGAGCGTACTCAGCAAGTTCATTAAATAGGATTGTTTGATGCACTATCTATAGACAGATACCAAAGGTAGTAGGAAATGTAGGTTTTCGTAAACATTTCTTTAAAGGTTGCTTTTATTCTGAAAAGCTATGTCCGTCAGCCTTTACAGATTTACTAGAACTTTATGGAGTTCCTTTCGTGTAGCGTTCGCAGCTCCTTCCCGGAATAGGGAGTAACATGTCACACTTTTTTTACACTCTGTAGAGTTGTGTTGCTTTACACATGAGAGATCCTTATCCATGTTGCACAACCGAGCGATCTTTTCCGTCCACACTAGGAGCACACCATCCAGGCGGGTTAAGATCAAATTCTCTAATTTGTAGAACAATGCAACCTGGCTCAATCAAGTGCCTATTGATATGTGAAGGAAGAAGATCTAGCTGACTTCCCAGATCCATAGATCTCATGGTTAACACGTATTGTACGACCTAAGAATCACTGGTGACATTAGTTATTAAATCCTAGATGATATATTACCATGCAAATGGAACCTCCGGCAACCACATACCAAACCATGGTTCGATTGGCCCTCCATACTAGATTACCACCACTCGGGCTGATAACCGATAAGTCATGTTATTATGAAGATAGTGTTTTCTGTTTTCCTTTTGGAAATGCAGGTGATAACAATAGCAGATTGCAAATACTTGATAGAAAATAATCAAATGACATGAGAAAGTATGAAATTGCCTTTGTGATTACACAATTATGCAATCATGGTCTTCGAGACATTATATAAACTCCAATATTTGAAAATAGTATCATTGGTACGATAAGGACTAATGTTTAAAGAAGTAATTTATTGTTATGCATAAGTAATGCCATGCATTTTGTAAAACCCTGAAGTAATTCTCGAATATTGTGAATGAATTGAACTTAGGTGATTCCTTTAAGATTTGGTTTATCTCCAAGTTTACTTCACAAGAAAATATAGCTTTAGAATTTAAGACTTAACATACAAGATATACAAGTAAACCATACTAATAATTGATATATATTGGCAAAAAATAACTTTTGAAGAAAATGTTTCTTAGATTAAGTTAATCAATTTTGAATATCATTAAGATATAAATTATTGGTATTGATATAGTACAATTGATCTTGGGTTACTATACTTCTAGATGATTGAATATTAGAACAAGGTTAACTATAAAAATATAAATGAATTTAATACATAGTGTTTTATGGCACTATTGAGTTCTAGGGTTCTCATAAGTATAGTTAGGGATGTGAGAGCATTTACTTTCAATGTAAGTGAATGATGAGTTCACGACTTGGTTTGCTATTACAATTCTAAAGAAAAGATGTACCTTATTAATGATAGCATAATTACATGATGTCAATGGTTTGAAACCTTTAAATAAACTTGAGAATTAATACTATTGCTTAAAGAAATAGCTTCATAAAATTTCAACTTGATTTAGCTTCAAAGAATTACATTTTTATGTTTCAGTAAATGCTAAGTAATCTAATAAAGCTAAAGAGGATTCATTTTGGATTTATAGATGATAAAAACAAAATACATCCTTCATTTAATCAAGAAAGGATTTTATAATATATTTTTATAGCCATTATTTTTAGAAAACTAAAATGACTAGGAATTTCATAGTTAGTATTTTTCTAATATAGTGGATTATATTTAATACCCAAAAGTGATTTTTATTTATTTTTAGGATTTTCCTCATTTTCTAATTGCATTAGAGAGATTTAATGGTTTTAATATTCAGTTACATATCATTTAACTTAGACAAGTAATGTTATATTTTTCCTAGGTAGATATATTTTTTGTGAACATTTTGATTTATCATATGTATTTTAAGGATTTTTATGTATTTTTCTTGGGCTAAAAATACTTATAGGTTCATTTTGATAATTCCTTTATTTTGTATTCTATTTATTTTTTATTTGTTTTTCCTAGAAAACTAAACCCGGCCCAACTCGGCTTGGGTGCAAAGCCCACCCCGGCCCAACCTGATCTCCTCTGGTACTCGACACCACCGTCGTTGGCTCAATTTTAGCAAGTACTGGCCACTGTGGCCGTCGCCGCCGCCAGTCTCGGAAGCTCCGTCTTTCCCTGTTACCTTATCCTCTCCCATTCAATTTGGTTTCAACACCCTCCCCTGCAATTTCTCAACTTATCCCTGTGTGTAGCGAGACATGGCGGCCAGTCGCCATGTTGGCCGTTCTGGCCATGGCCAGCTGCATCCAGCGCCACCTGCTAGCACTTGCTCCAACGTCTCCTCCTGTTCTAGTTTCCCGTCACCGCGACTAGCGCCTGCACCCTTACGCGTGCATCTTGCTAACCCTAGATCATGCCTCTATCCTAGCCGTCGGCTAGGCACCTGCATCCCTAGGCGTCCTCGTCACATGTGACCTCCTCCGCCATGAGCTCCTACTACTCCTCCTCCATCTACCTCGACCCGCATCTCCACTTCGAGCTCCTCCTCAAGGCTCGGCTTCCCGACTCGGCCTGCACAACCTCCACATTGACCGCCTCCTCTCTAGTGGTGTCATTTCTGCTACTACTACCATGGGATGGACCTAGCCTTCTACTGATCCTCCATGTCGCCTACTCTAACCCCAACGCCTGAGGGACAGCAACTTGGACTGCAACCCCAGTGCCCTTTGATGTGCCATTATAGGACCTTGCTATGGCGGTGGTGAACTGGTGATGGTGTGGTTGTGGGCTACCTCAACTTCGATGCCGGCGGGACGACGCTGCAGCTGCACAACCCCGGTGTTGCCATTGATCACCCCTAGTGCTACTGCCTCTAGTGTGGTGCTGAGTGTTGTCCATTGGCTTTGTCACTCCTACCCTTCAGGTGCACGACACCCATGGTGGTATAATTCTATGTGACCAGCCTTTGTGCTGATGCTTTTGTGATCTGTTGATAGCCTACTGCTTGAAGTAACTGATAGCTCCAAATTTCAACACTTATTATCATTGTTTTTCCTTTTGTTTATTGTCGGGTTTCACTAGATTTTACCCTTTTACTAATGATAACATCGAAATTAATGAAACCTTGTTTTCTTGTGATGGATTTCAGGTAATTAACATTTTTGGAAGATCTGATAGCATTTATGGGCTAATTCGCCTAAAAACAAATTCCCAATTGAAACCCCTTTCATTAAGGGTGTTCAGAGTGCATAATGACCACTGGTATAGTCGGGACACGTCCGCCCGTACGACACTCCTTTAGCTTCGCTATATCAATACAAGCAACTTTCATGAAGAGGAGGGGACAGAAAACACAACACAGCCGCCGCAAACACATCCAGAAGAGGGCAGATCATATCTGAAGAAGGAGAAGAACATCATCTCATTCTTCGACCATCCCTAGCCTCTAAACCATTCACTCCACCATCATCCCTGTTTGAACTCAGAGAGAGAGATTGGTACTTGTAAGATTAGAGTTTGATACTTTAATCTACATTGCCTATATTTGATTCGATCTTCAAATGGTATTGTGGCTTGCTACAGTAACCTTGCGATGATTTCTATTTGCAATACAATTATGCCTTTGATCTATCTTTCTCTCATGTTTGAGTAAATCCCCATAGGCGTGGGAGATGTAGGGATTGGTAAGATGTGTTGTGCCTCCTTTGTTTCCATCCATTTGTGGTTGTTGTCGTGATTATTATATTGTGAGAATGAATATCTATGCTTGCCTAATGATTGTTGTCCAATTTAAGGGCCCAGATCACATGATCCATAGATCTCATAGGTATGAACTTGTATACTAGCGAATCGGCAACCCCCGAGTGACACAGACGATACCAATGAGGAGCTAGTACCACTCAAGGATAACAGGGAACCATCAATATTAAAGCCTTGATCTAGTCGAAAGACCTTAATTAATGTGCTGACCTTTACTGTGGTAACAGGAAGATGGATCATTGGGACTGGGAAGAATTTCCCAATAGGACTCATAGTGGGTATACGGGTTGCTGCCTACTCACTTATAAATAATAAATATCACAATCACTTATTCCATTTTATTCTTCTAGCACATTCACTATTACCATTAACCATTTCTCTCCACGCCTAACTTCTCATCTGCAGGAACCTCAATCACTTTCCTTCCTTTTACTTTTATGTTGTTTACTTCTAGCATTTTTCCTTTACTCAAGTTTCCTCTATTATTCACTCAACCCTTCTACTTTCAACAATTACAGTCAATTCACTCAAGAAAACGTAACACCTTGAGTGCGACATGAACTCCGCATAAAGACACTTACCTAGGATCCTTATTGGGATCGATATAAAAACTAGAATTAATACTTCTGCGAAAACATGCTTTGACGAACCTGTGCACCTGCAGTCCATCAAGCTATTTTCTAGCGCCGTTGTCGGGTAGCTAAGCGCTAAGTGTTTGTTTCTTGACATTCGTGATTGTTGACACCACCCATGATCTCCGTTTAAGATAGAGGTACTACTCATTTTGGAAGAACTTATTTACCTCCATATATTGATCGTATTCCAGCTGAAAGATGCCTAGAATTTATTGAAAGATTTTCTAACCCACGTATATAGACGTGAACGGTTTGATTCCTTTGATGACATACTTGGCCATCACCCAGGGGTCCGAAGAGCCCGAGCAACCTTTGGGAGAATATGGGAATCCATCTAGGCACCTGAGAAAAATGCGTATTCTTTATCCTGATCTTGAAAGCCAGGAATTTGAAATATATCCTGAGCTAATCTATATGATGAAAGAAATTGCTTTCGCAGGAAAGAAGATGAAGATTCTAGTGATCATTTGACGAAGGTCTACGACCTTTGTGCTACGCTTAAACTAGCTAGTCTACCAATAGAGATTGTACTCCTTAAACTTTTTTGCTGGTCTTTAAAACATAATGCTTTTACTTGGCCATAATCCTTACCTAATCACACTATAAAAAACTAGGGAGACTGCATCTGAGAGTTTATGCATAAATATTCCTCTTTTACAAAAATCATGCAAATCAAACGCAGCATTGCAAACTTTCTTCAAGGGATTGAAGATTTTTTTACCAAACATGGAATAGATTTTATGGAATGATTATGAAAGTCCCAAATCATGGCTTCCAGGAGCATTTAATTATCCAATACTTTTATAATGGACTTAATGAAGATGAAATAATATAACACAATTGAGAATGTTAAACCACGAAAAGGTATGTTTCATATAGCCAAAGAACTTATGCCTAAAGTTAAAAAGTCCATGGAAGAAAAAGGAATAGAAATGGAACTTGTCTAAAATAAAGTGGACATTCTTCAAACTTATGTTCTAGAAGATGAAATAAATCTTGTAATGCAAAAGTTTAGATATCAACAAAATCAGTTCCGTGAGAAATATTATAAACGTATAATGACTCAAGAAAAGAATATAAAAGAGTTAATTGAAGTTTTTGATGATTTAGGACATGCCACTAGGCATTTGGATAAATACTTGAGTTTGGTTAAAACTCAATACGGTCAAATAGTTGAACCTCAAGCTCTGATTTTAGATCAAATTAATTTTTATTATAAAACTATTTCTACTAACATTGTCATTAGACATGGTACAGAGACAAAGGAACGCCAGGGGCCACCTTGGTATCAAAAAGAACAGGACCGCAAAGAAAAAGAAACTCAAGAAATGAGTCAAGAAGAAGAGGACCTTGTCGATCCGCAAGATGATATTGATTATGAAGCTTAGAGAAGAGAGCATGAGGCTTCTGAAGAAGAAGAAGAAGCGGGACATAAATATAAACAATATGATTTAGATGTTGATACGATCGACTCAAAAGAAGAAACCAATCTCAGAAAGGAATAAAAAGAGCAGGCTATCACCTCAATTGACGCTACAAGAAAAACCTACCATAGAGACATTCTCCTTCACACACTATTATTTTGTCTCTTTAAAAATCAGGTAGAGACATTTTGGATCCTATAGAGACAATTTTTGAGACACTTAAGGACGCGTCTCAAATATAGAGACACCAGTTAAAACATTTTTCAAAAGCATTCTAGAGACAACTTTTGAGGCATTCTAAATTGTGTCAACAAGTTATATACAAGAAATCACTGAGACACATTGCAAAAGGTGTTTACATTTTCATTAAATACACTATTCGAGGCATTTTGCTTGTTCTCTAGAGACATTTTTTAAGCTTTAGTTAGGTAGTGCAATACTCAAAAGAAAATAATTCCAGGTATAAACATGTTCTTATGTAAGGTTGAGATGGTTGGAGGAATAAGTCTTTATCATTAAGGTCAAGAGTCCAATGATTTCTTTTGACATGTTTTTCATAGTATTTTTTACTCTACGTGTAGAGACATAATATAATGCCTCTTTGTTATATCTTATAAGATGTATAAACATGATTACTAGTGTCCTTAACACATAAGAGACAATGCTCGTAGCTACACTTTTGAGACATTGTGTACAATTCCTCTACAAGTACGTAAAGATAATAAAAGTGTCTCTATGGGACCAAAATAGTGCCTCTACGCACCAGTTCTGTTGTAATGGAACGTACCAATAAGAAAAAACCTTCAGTGAAGAATAAAACTAAAAAGGATGCTGAACCAGTGGCAAATGTAAAGGAGAAGGTAATACCCACTAGAAATAAAATTCCCTATCCTAACCGTGTTTAGTATGAACCGGATAAAGCTATTTATGATTATTTTGTTGAAGATCTAGGAAGCCTTCGTTTAGAACTTCCTTTAACTGATGTGATTCAAGTTCCTACTTATAAAAAGTTTATGCGAGATATTATTAATAGAAAGAAGAAGGTAAGTAAGACTATAGTAGTAATGACAAGATTTGGTGACAAGTTGCCTGCTAAGCTTGGGGACCCAGGTATACCAACTATCTCTTGCACAATTTGGAAAACTAATATCGTTAATACTCTTTGTGACCTAGGTGCAGGTGTTAGTGTCATGCCTTATTCCCTATTCAAGAAGTTAAACCTTGGAAAGTAGTCTCCTACTTCAATTACTTTGCAAATGGCTGATAAGACAACTAAACAACCGGACGATATGATCGAAGATGTTTTACTTAGAATTGACCAACATGTTATACCCATGATTTTATCATACTAGATGTTCCCGAAGATGACAAACTTTCAATCATCCTTGGAAGACCTTTTCTTAGCACTACTGGAGCTAATGTTGATTGCTCTAGCAGTAAGATTATCTTCAATATTATCGTTCATTATTTTCCAAAGAAACAAGGGCAATGTGATAAATATATACCACCGCCTAAGCGTATCCAAGTGGTAAAAGCCATCAATGAAGGGCAGCCTGAGGAAAACGCTAATAACATGGTGGTTGGTTAGTCTAAGCTAACTCTCCTTAAAAAATGCTTAAATAGAAGTCAACCCATTCTTAGTAGTAAAGTTTTTGTTTTTATTTTATTTTTTTGTGTTTTAATAAATTTGTTCAAGTTTTTGATTTGTAGAGAAATCATACTTTACTGAAATTTAAAGAAGTGTAAAATAAAATCGAAAGAAAAATAAAACAGGGTTCAGATAAAGTAAGGAGTATCAATATGACCGAAGGTGCCCGTACCAGGCGCCCGTACCATTGAAGTAAATTTAGTCAGAAAATTCATTTGAAGACATTGTTCATAATGAGCTCTGGTACAGACGAAACCTGCTCGTACTATCCGCCCATACTGGCCTGCAACAATTTGCTCCAACCTTGCTGGCAAAATAACGAGCACTGGTACAGTCAGATTTGCCTGTACTGTTCGTCCGTACCGAGATTCGACATTTCGTTCCAACTCTACTATAGAGATAACAAGCACTCTTATAAATAGCGGCGCACGTACCGTCCGCCCGTAACAGACTCACAGGTTTGATCGCGAAACCCTAATATTGATCCAACGGTGACGAGCACCTGTACTAGCGAGACGCGCCCGTACTGCCCGTCTATACCGACTACATCGCTAGGTAAAGCCGACAACGACGGGCTCACAACCAGCCTCTTTCTTCTTCCTCCCTCATTCTTTCTTCCTCTTTCTCTCTCCACCTCAAACCCTAAATCCTCTAGAACCTTTGATTCTTCACTGATTTCTTGTTTTCGAGTAGGGGAATCTTCACATTGGTAAGTTTCTCATCCGATCCATACTTTATTTTCTGAAAACCATTGTTGAATTTGTCACATTGACTATCTAGATGAGTTCAGCATATTTGAGATTTATTTTGATTCCTCACGTTAGGATTTGCAATTTTTGCATGTAATCAATTATTTGTATGATAGAAACCTGATGCCTATAGTTTTTCTTTGAAAATTTTGCAGCACAATGCATAAAATTGGGAGGATTTTCTGCTCGGACAAGTGCTCGGGAACGGCAAGGGCCTCGGGCTCCGCCAGGCTGCATGGCCTGAAGAAGAGACGCTCGGAGGTAGACAACTTAAGAGCAGCCATGAACAAGGACTATGAGAGCGTGGGTGAATGCAAGGTTTTACCCACTAAGTAGGTAAGCCGTGAGTTTATCTCCCACCAGGGTCTACTGGAGGGCTTCAACAGGATGACTATGCACGCCTACATGGTCCCTTTATCCTACCTCTCCGCCGATACCTTCAAGCTCACCATCTACGAGTTCCTATCATCATTCCATGATGACCTGGAGACCCAAGAGCGTAATTGCACTGTAAGTTTCGTGCTCAATGGAGAACCCCATAGCCTCACTTTCTATAAATTTTGTGATTGTTTCAGGTTCTCTCATGAGGGAGACCTCGATACTACTAATGATGTCCTCGTAGAGGCAATCCATTCTTGGGAATAGATTTCTGTCCACAGGAACACTTAGTGTTTTCGCAAGAAGAGCACCACTATCCAGAATCCCACTATCCGCTACTTCGCCACCTTCTTGGCAAACTCTATTTTCAGGAACTGAGATACTAGGGCAATGGCGGGCCCCGAGATGAGTGTAATTTATATGGCTCTCCATCCTGAGATGTAGTATAAGGTAAACTTGGGAGCATTGCTCATCCAGAACTTCCGCCACCAAATGTCGTCTCCCTCGAGTGACATCCACTGCGGTGGCTTGATCACACAGATCGCCTACGCAAGCGAGCTTGTCCTGCCCCACGAGAGAGATGTGGATGATAGTAAGATTCTAGATGACATTCACATGTCTAGCACCAAATTCATGGGGGTCTATAGGCCTCAATGCTTCCTTCATGCTTATCAGTTTCATTTTGAGCCTAATGGTGATTTCTACCAAGTTTTTCTTCCATTTGTCCAAGATTTTGGTTTGCGAGGTAAACTAAACTCAGTTCTCAATGAGGAAGAGTTCTGGCAGACAATATTCTCGGGGAGGATTGAACTACCGGAAGGTCACCCCAACTGGGAGGACGCAGCCGCCAACTAGCAGTAGCATGAGCAAGGAGGACAGGACTAGAACACCGCAGGGTGGGATGACTACGGAGAGCAGCATAATCATCAACAACATTTTCCCCAATACTAGAAACAAGGTATGCCTCCACCTCAGTCAGGATTCAATTATGTCCCGAGGAGTGACTTTGACCAGGTGGTGCATCGCATCCACAACATAGAAAATATGTTGCATGATGTGGACGCCAACAACGTCAACCTCACCCAAGACTTCACCACCTTCATAACCAACTTTCCAAGCCGCTATCCGTTCTTCCTATACCAGCAGCTGCCGCCCAATGATGGTGGCAATATTTGATCCAAGATAGGCCAAGAGCCTAAGCCTTGGGAGCTTGAACTCCTCCCCACCTTTTGGATTCATTTTTTTGTTCTTATTTTGATTTATTTGTTTTTGTTCTAGTGCATGTATACTTTCAGTTTGCATTGATAAAAAAACCCAAAAATATTAGACTAGCTTTTATCTTGATTTGTGCAAAGTTCTCTCAGCTCTCATTAATTTTTCTGCAGGTTATTCACTCCTAGTGACTTAGCTATAGAGACAAAAGCGAGGAGTTGACCGAAGTGAGAGATGAGCAAGCAAGAGGAGGTACCACATTCCTATTTTCCCTCTTTCTGTAATTTTATTAATGAACATATTGTGTTTGTTCGGTTGCACTTGATTTCCACTCCATGCTTAGCTCGTTATCTTTTAGGACTTAATCTCAAGGTTAATGTCACTACTTTAGCTTAGACTTATGAAAATTATGATTGGTTAGAAAAACAACCCATTGGATTAAATTCCAAACTTTTGAGAACAAGAGAAAGTGTCTTTTGACAGCTTTGGTGCCATGTTTTCGTCTTAAGGGCTTAATCTTAGTAGTACTCAATCCCGCATCCTAATCGTTTGACTTGATAATACCTTCTAAAAAGAGTTGTTTGATGGAACAAACATTTTTATGTTGGTTGAGGGAAATGCCAAACCTGTTTTGATCGGCTGAAAGGAGATACATTATGTGAAAAAGAATTATGATAGTACCCAAACTTCATGGAACTAACAACTCCTATGGCCTACGAACGATCTTGAGTTCATCTTAGATTTTGGTTACGATTTGGTTAGACATTGCAGCATTGCTAAGGTGGGAATTTTTTTACTTCCATGGGCCGAAGTACTTGAGCAAATAGAGAACTACAATCAAGATATGAGCCAAAAATATTCAATTCTCATGAGAGTATTGGTATCACCTCACCACCTAAAAAGAAAGACTAGAGTTCTTGAAAAACAAGGAAGAGACAGGGTGTTAGATAGCCTCGATTTTCGAAGTGGGTGTTAATGAAAAGCTCTAAGTTTATCCTTCTTTTGACATCTACTTGTGCACCCTTAATTTCACTAAAGCATCTTTGCTTAAATTTTTTTTACTCTCATAAAAGAGGGGTGCCGAAAAGAATTGATTTGCAAGCCTAGCCAAAATTTTGATAGTCTCATTTTGAGTTTAAGAACTATTAGCTAGCGAGTTACTTGCGGTTAGGAAGCAGACTTAAGTGCAATTGTTTAGATATATTATGCTCATGTTTAAGGTTGCAGGATTTGTCACAATGGAATATGGTACAACCTTGAATTTCTGAGTTTTCCCTCTTGATTCAGTTTCTCGCTTGTCACTCGAGGGCTAGTAACAGCTAAGTTTGGGGAAAGTTGATAGCTCCAAATTTCAACAATTTTTATCATTGTTTTTTCCTTTTGTTTATTCCTGGGTTTCACTGGATTTTACGCTTTTACTAATGATAACATTGCAATTAGTGAAACCTTGTTTTCTTGTGATGGCTTTCAGGTAATGAATAATTTTGGAAGATCTGATAGCATTTATGGGACAATTACACCTAGAAACAAATCCCCAATTGAAGACCCTTTCATTATGGGCGTTTAGAGTGCATAACAACCACTGGTACGGTCGTGAAGAGGAGGGGACGAAAAACACAACACAGCCACCAGTAACACATCCATAAGAGGGGAGATTAGATCTGAAGAAGGAGAAGAACATCGACTCATTCTTCGATGATCCCTAGCCTCTAAACCATTCACTCCGCCATCATCCCCATTTGCACTCAAAGAGAGAGAGAGAGAGAGCGAGAGATTGGCACTTGTAAGATTAGGGTTTGATACTTTAATCTACCTCAGTTTATACTTGATTCGATCTTCAAGGGTATTGTGGCTTGCTATGGTAACCTTGAGATAATTTCTATTTGCAATACAATTATGCTTCTGATCTGTCTTCCTCTCATGTCTGAGTAAATCCCCATAGGTATGGGAGATGTAGGGGATTGGTAAGATGTGTTGTGCCTCCTTTGTTTCCATCAATTTGTGATTGTTGTCGTGATTATTATATTGTGAGAATGAATATCTATGTTTGCCTAATGCTTGTTGTCTAATTTAAGGGCCCGGATAACATGATCTAGAGATCTCATAGGTATGAACTTGTATACTAGCGAATTGGCGACCCCCAAGTGACACAGACGATATCAATGAGGAGTTAATACTACGAGGATAACAAGGAACCATCAAGTTTAAAGCCTTGATCTGGTCGAAATACCTTAAATAAGATGTGCTGCCATTACTGTGGTAATAGGCAGATGGATCACTGGGACTGGAAAGAATTTTTCAAGAGGACTCCTAGTCGGTATACGGGTTGCTTGCCTACTCATTTATAAATAAGAAATATCACAATTACTTATTCCATTTTATTCATCTAGCACATTCACTATTACCATGAACCATTTCTCTTCATGCCTAACTTCTCATCTGCAGGAACCTCAAACACTTTCCTTCCTTTTACTTTTTTGTTATTTACTTCTAGCATTTTCTTTTACTCAAGTTTCCTCTATTATTCACTCACCCCTTCCACTTTCAACAATTACAGTAAATTCACTAAAGATAATGTGACACCTTGAGTGCTACAGAAATGCCGCATAAGGACACTTACCTAGGCTCCTTATTGGGATCAATATAAAAACTAGAATTAATATTTTCGCGAAAACATGCTCTGACGAACCTGTTCACTTGCAGGCCATTAGTAATCAAGCACTATTTCTGGTGATTTAGGTTATGTGCTTATTATGAAGCCCCAACTTGGATGATGATATCATCCTCAACATATGTGGCTTAATTGAGTGAATCTATTGGTTTAGATAGTGCAATTGATGCCTGAAATAGATGAGTGATGCTAGTTGGGATCCATCTAATTCAGTGACATTGCTCTGAACATTTTGGTGCTACTGTGAGGTTGTTTTCATATATATAATTAGCTGAATTGTGAAATGATCATAGTAGGTCATATATATAGCTATGATCAGTACTGATGTAGGACTAGTGTGAATTTATAGCATATCATTCTAAGCAACACTACACTGATATCTTGTGACTAGATGGAACATTGTACTTATTCACATGACTGTTAAATATGTTGATATTGTCCATCTGACAGTAATTGTATCTAACCTACAATTTATCCATACTACTGAATTCAAGAATTGGAGCTTGAATTCATCAATATGTATTGATTACTGGTAGTAATAGAAGTAAATTCCTATCATGATATGCCAGGGTGTATGTGGATGATTCCTAAATCTTAGGAACATGACTTAGATCAACATTCTGATACTTGCAGGTGAGCTTTTAGCTTGCCCTCTAAATTTTTGTGAGGAAGATGTGGTATATGATTCCATACTTGGTCCAGCTTTATTTAATCAGTTGAAGCTGAGAGTTAAGAACTCATTACACATATTCCTAATGGCGTTGATTAGGAAAATGATTTGAAATATGTCTTTCTTGCTAGTAGATGAATTAGAAAGATGATGGTGGTTTTCTTTGGCTTGTAAATTTGCTATTGACCTATTGGTCAAATGATATGGTCCATTTCCCTGGTGGCTTTCCTTTATAAGTTTTGACTTGTGCCTTTTTTTAATTAGTGGCTTCTCCTATTTCTAGGTTCACCATTGTGGTGCCTCTATAGAGTGTGCACATTAAATATACTCCCTCCATTCGGAAATATAAGACATTCTAGCTTTGTAAAACGAATGTATCTAGACACCTTTTGGTGTATAGGTTCACTCCGAACCTATACACTAAAAGATGCCTAGATACATTTGATTCACAAAGCTAAAACGTCTTATATTTCGGAACAGAGGGAGTACTAGATTAGCATTCTATAGCCCCTGCCCACGATGCATGAGTTGAGGCCCAATTCTAAGGTAACAACAATTGCTTTTCTTAAGTTCTTAGCCCAACTTGGCATGCAAATACTAAGGTTGTGATTGTAAAATAAGAACATATACTATAGTGGCCTTATAAGCTCTATGATGATCCTAGCATATCTTTTATATGCTATACTGAGAGCTCTCTCCCAAATGATTTTCTTGCTTAAAATAATAAGAACATCGGTTATGGCTAGCTTTAAGTAATAAACTTGTTGGTTGTAGACTTGTTGTTTGAGCTCCTAGTTATTGTATTATCAGCTCCTTGTGGATAAAATATGCTATAGTGATTACTAGCTCTTCCTAGAAGTTATCTTGATCTCCTGGTGATGCTAGCTTGTTCATTCTTGGTCTTCTTACTATTGCCTTCATTGCTACTACTGGTACACCTTCTCCTCTTATCCTTCACCTCCTTGTTGGCCTAGATGGCCTTCCAAGAAACCATGTGTTGGTGATGTTTTTGGTGCTAAACGCTATAGATCTTAGTGGTGTTCTTGAGCTAGCAGATGAACTGGTGGTCTAGTCGTGTGTAGCTATGATTTTGACTAGTGAAAACTAAACAGAGGAAGAGTACTACTTCTATGACTGTGTACCGCCTTATCTTCTCCACGAGCTGCTACCTGAGTAGACAACATACATGCATGCAATGGGTGTGTGAGCTTCTTATTTGCATGGTTTCTACTTATGGATCAGATGAAGTGAAAACTTGATATTTTGCTGGTTTTTTAACTTATGCTATTTACTAAACTTGGTGAAACTTGCCCCTTATGTCTGTGATGTTGGACTAAGGCAAAACTTTGATAATAATAGTTACTGATTTGCCCCTAATTACTACAAGCTCAATTATGAGACAAATAGTGAACTTCATTGTTACCATCTGAGAGCATCATTAACCAACTAACCCTTTTATTTGGTTTGTTGACTTGTTCCTTTTCCAGGAAAATAAGAATGAAGAAAATAAGATAAAGGATTAGTCAGGATTTAGTTTAGGAAGTCCATTTTCTTATTGCTATGTCACTTTAGTGATTGTAACTTTCTTTTTTCTATTTGTATATTGTAAATTACTTTGTAATATTACAATCGTAATAAAGTAAAGCATTATTTGTCATACTGATAGAATTGTTTTATTATAATCAAGTTATTCCCTTTTATAGTTATTTGTTTCATTCTTTACTTAATCAATTATTCAATAAATGTTGTAAAATACTCTTATGAGTAAAAATTGTAAATAATATTTGTTTGTTATTCTTGTAATTTATAAATGGTAAAATCCTAGTTGTGTACTAAAGAATAACATTCTTTATTTGTATTTGAAATTCATTTGGAGAACTTCTTATTATTTGGAATCTAATTAATTTAATTATTATTATTTGACTTAAATTTCATATTCTTTTTGAATTCAACTATATCATTTGAACATTTAAATTTGAACTGCTTTCCCTTTGAAACACAAACATTCATAGAAAACAAAAACTTTCCTACAATGGGAACTATTATACGCCAAGATCTATCTACTAGATACAAGCAACTGGTGGATATATATCCATAGAGAACACACCCTCGAAGTCCGACAAAGCTTTGTTAACGTGATTAAACTCGTGGATGATGTAGTCGACCGCTTGCCGATCTCAAGATCGTGTGGAAGTCCTAGCGCCGCAAATCAGCACCGCATCCGTGCTCGCACACATGTTCATGCCACCGACCAACCTCCACCCCCTCGCTCTAGCGATGCAGCAGAAGCATTAACTCCTTCGAGACAAAATGCCACTAGGAACATGTATCTCACTAATCCGAGACCATGGAGGAATAATTCTAGAGGGGGAGAGAGATCCTTCATGAGGAGGTGTGCTTTGTGAGGGAGGAGAGGGAGGTATTTTATAGGGGAGGGGCACCCCCTCCCATGGCTAGCGGCCATGGAGGATCCCCTCCACCTCCTCTCATTCATGTGGGTGGGAGCTCCACTCACATAAACATGCCTCGACTCAAAGTTCCACTCACATGCATTAAATTTCCACCAAATTTAATGCAACTCTCATTTGATAAAACTCTTTTATTTATTTTATTCAAAATTTTGTTAATTACTTTAATTAACAAACATTCACATAAACCCCCTGCAACATTTCAATATCACATGTAGAACCAATTTCAGCAATTTCACCCGAAACAATTCTGGTGTCCATTGAAATAATTCTAGCGCTTTGCAATTCTTTTGTCTAGAACATATTTACTCCAAATGGTGTTTGGAAACCCTTAAGTGTGTCACCCTACGGTTCACGAATAATGCAGACATGATTGAGACCCCTCTCAGATCAATAATCAGAAGCGGGACATGACGATCCATACTAACTCCCACACATGAACAGTGACTTCTGTGATCGAGAGAACCTTTAACAATAGTAACTAAATCCCTTTGTATCACGATATATTACTTGTCCGAGATTCGATCATCGGTATCTCAATAGCTAGTTTGATCTTGTTACCAACATGCACTAGTTTCTTATTCATGTGATATAACATTCTAGTGATCATATCACTTGCTTGCAAGCTATCTTAATGTGATATCACCAAGAGGGCCTAGAGTATATCTATCCGTCATCGGGATTGACAAATTCCACTCTTGATCCATGAGCCTCAACATAACACCTTCAGAATACCCAAACCCATCTTTATAGTCACCTTCGTACGGTGTGATGTTTGATGTTATCAAAGCATTCTTCTAGTGTTAGCAATTAACATGATCTCATGGTCTAAGGATAAAGATTACTTCGTATGATGTTATAGCAATATAAGCATAATGAATTTGATCGTAATTCTATACTTCGGATGAATGTTCATCACATCATTCACCAATGTTGTGACCTTGTTATTAACAACATCCAATGTCCATGATCAGGAAACCTTGATCATCCTGTTAATCAACGAGCTAGTTTATAGAGAGGCATAACTAGGAACTTTCTATTTGTTTATTAAACACTCATGTATTAAGGTTTCCGTATTAATACAACTATAGCATGCAAAATAAACATCTATCATATACTTGGAATACATATAATAACAACTTTATTATTGCCTCTCAGGGCATATTCCCTTCAGTCTCCCACTTGCACTAGAGACAATAATCTAATTTACATAGTGATAAATATAACACCCATGGAGTTCTGGTGTTGATCTTGTTTCTCCCTAGGGAGAACTTTAGTCAATGGATCTGCTACATTTAGGTCCGTACTTTACATATCTTTATATCTCCATCCTTAACATGCTTGCGGATGGAGTGAAACGGGCGCATAATATCCTTGGAATTCTTGTGATACCTTGGTTCCATGGCATTAGCTACGGCTCCATTGTTGTCACAATAGATCACAATTGGGTTCAATGCACTAGGAACCACACCTAGTTCCGTTATGAACTCCTTCATCCAAACTGCTTCATGCGCCGCTTCTGATGCAACAACATATTCCGCCTCCATTGTTGATCCAGCCACCACAGGTTGTTTGGAACTCCTCCAACTAACTGCTTCTTTGTTCAAGAGAAATACGTATCCGGATTGAGACTTAGAGTCATCTGGATCGGTGTCAAAGCTAGCGTCGACATAACACTTATCGACCAGCTCTTCTTCACCTCCGTATACAAGAAACATATCCTTAGTTCTTCTTAAGTACTTAAGGATATTCTTGACCGCTATCCAGTGTTTCGAACCTGTATTAAATTGGTACCTACTAGTCAAACTAATAGCATGTGCCACATCCGGTCTTGTACATAGCATGGCATACATTATAGAGCCTATGGATGAAGCATAGTGGATCTGATCCATTATCTCTCTTTCTTCCGCTGTAGCCAGATTTTAAGTCTTACTCAATGTCTTGCCTTGCAACATAGGTAAGAACCCCTTCTCACTTCCGTCCATATTAAACTTCTTTAATATCTTATAAAGGTATGTACTTTGCAATAGCCCAATTAGGCGCCTTGATCTATCTCTATAGATCTTAATGCCTAGTATATATGAAACTTCACCAAGGTCCTTCATCAAAAATTTGTTGTTTAGATAACTTTTAACACTATTTAAAAGATCTATATCATTTCCAATCCATAATATGTCATCCACATATAATCTTAGAAATGCCAAATTACTCCCACTCACTTTCTTGTAAATACAAGCCTCTCCATAAGTTTGGACAAATCCAAATGAAGGGAATATGCCCGAGAGGCAATAATAGAGTTGTTATTATCCTATTCCCTGTTTATGATAAAAGTTTATTTTACATGCTATAATTTTATTAATTGAAAACACTAATACATGTGTGTTTAATAAACAAACAAAGGGTTCCTAGTTATGCCTCTCTTATAAACTAGCTCGTTGATTAACAAGATGATCAAGGTTTCCTGATCATGGACATTGGATGTTGTTAATAACGAGGTCACAACATTGGTGAATGATGTGATGAACCTTCATCCGAAGTATAGCATTACGATCAAAGTCATTATGATTATATTTCTATACAAAGTAATATTTATCCTTAGACCATGAGATCATATTAATTGCTAACATTGTAAGAATACTTTGATAGCATCAAACGTCACACTATAATAGGGTGACTATAAAGATGGATTTGAGTATTCCGAAGGTGTTATGTTGAGGCTCATGGATCAAGAGTGGAATTTGTCAATCCCGATGATGGATAGATACACTATGGGCCCTCTCGGTGATAACACATTAAGATATCTTGCAAGCAAGTGATGTGATCACTAGAATGTTATATCACGGGAACGAGAAAAGAGTGCAAGTTGGTAACGAGATCAAACTAAGTATTTAGAAACTGATGATTGAATCTTGGACATGTAATATATCGCAAGACAAAGGGATTTAGTTACTATCGTTAAAGGTTCTCTTGATCATAGAAGTCATCGTTGAATGTGTGGGAGTCAGTATGGATCTCCAGGCCCCGCTTCTGATTATTGATCTCAGAGGGGTCTCGATCATGTCTGCATTATTCGTGAACCATAGGGTGACACACTTAAGGGTTGCCAAACACAATTTGGAGAAAATATGTTCTAGACGAAAGAATTGCAAAGCGCTGGAATTATTTCAATACACACCGAAATTGTTTTGGGTGAAATTGCTGAAATTGTTTCTGCATGTGATATTGAAATGTTGCAGGGGGTTTTATGGAATGTTTGTTAATTAAAGTAATTAACAAAATTCTGAATAAAATTAATAAAAGAGTTTTATTAAATGAGAGAGCATTAAATTTGGAGAAATTCAATGCATTTAAAGTGGAGACTTTAATAGAGAATGTGAAAGGGCAAATTTATGTGGAGGGGGTTACTGCCACATGAATGGGGGAGGTGAGGGGTCACCCCCCATGGGGCGCCGGCCATGGGGAGGGGTACCCTCCTCCTATAAAAGTCCCCCCTCTCACTCCTTCTCACTCACAACTCCTCGTGAAGGATCTCTTTCCCCCCCTCTAGAATTATTCCCCCATGGTCTCAGATTAGTGAGATACATGTTCCCGGTGGCATTGCGTCTGGAAGGAGTTGCTGCTTCTGCTGCATCGCTGGAGCGAGGAGGTGGAGGTTGTTCGGTAGCCTAAACGTGTGTGTGATGATGGATGCACTGCTGATTTGTGGCGCTAGGACTTCCACACGATCTTGAAATCGGCAAGCGTTCGACTACATCATCCACGAGTTACATCTCATTAATAAAGCTTTGTCGGACTACGAGGGTATGTTCTCTATGGATGTATATCCACCCGTTACTTGTATCTAGTAGATAGATCTTGGCGTTTAATAGTTCCCATCATAGGATTTTTTTTGTTTTCTATGCTGTGAACCCAATAGTGGTATCATAGCCTGATCTATGCGTAGATGCTTTGCACGGGTAGAGCACATAAGAGTATGTGGGCATTGTTGATCATGTTATTGCATATTCTATGTATTTTGGATATTGGTGGCATAGGTGGATGAAGCAGCCCGGATTAACTTTACATGTCTCGCACATGAGACATGTTCCACGCTTGATATGCAACTAGTTTTGCATAAGTGGCTAGCGGGTGTCTGTCTCTCCTACTATAGTCAATATCTTATTTACAACAAGTAGTTAATAATTTGGTTATCATCATTGTGGTTCCATGTTTGTAGGCAAGAATGGTTCTATCTTCGAAAGCCCTAAGCCACGTAAAAACTTGCAATTGCGAAATTAGAAGCATCTAGTTTAGATCGTTGCTGGGCTAGTGTCATGATATGATAATGTTGTAAGTAGATGTATAGTCGATACTCTTACAACACACCTAACATGTAAGTTCCATAGACCTTGGCCTTACACACAAAGGAATGACAAAGATCATACCACGATACACATGATAGTGATCAAGTGCAAGAACCATATCATTTCACTTTACACATATGATGTTTGCATCTTATATTGCTTGTTTAGCGTTTTAATAGCATTATAAGATGATCCCTCATTTAGATATCAAGATAAAAATGTGTTCTTCCTTAAAGTACGCACCATTTTATGTTTCGTCACTTCAAGACATCACGTGATGATTGGGTGTACTTGAATCCATGTTCGTACAACGGGTGTAAGAAAGTTTTACACACACAAGTACTAAGGTTCTTACTTGCGAGCCTAGCATGTATAGACATGACCTCAGAACACGAACCAAAAGGTTAAGCATGAGTCATATGGTAGATATGATTCCCATATAGATGCTCGCCTTTGAAGCTACACCGACTCATGTGATGATCAGACTTGGTATAGTGGATTTGGTTCATGTAATCACCAAAAAGACACGAGGAATGTTGTTTTGGAGTGGGAGTTCATGTAGTAATATGATTAAAGTTGAACTCAATTTTATCATAAACTGAATCGAAGTGAATTTGCATATTTGTTGTAGATATTGGCATATGTTTACTACCTTGTACTTCATTGTAATTGAGATAATAGAACTATAGAATTCTGGATATTTACTTTACGAATTGGTATCGTATTGTTATGAGTGTCAATCTAAAGTTTAAAGTACTATTGCAAACTTTCAGCAAAACCTCACTTACTCCATGAAATTCAATAAATAGTATTGAATCAAGAGTAACAACTTCAGAGTTAGTATCTTAATATCATGCATGCCTCCATGATTCTTGATATTCAAAAAGATTGTTTTAATATCGAGATTATCTAGGAGCTGAAAGAATTGTTTCAGAAACCATTATGTGTGGAAGATATTGTGATATCTGAAACAATGTTTTTGGTTGCAGTATGATAGAGTATAATTTAGCAAAATACGTGTTCTCATATTATATGGGAATTTGTGAAGGATGGAGATGTTGGGCATCAGAATCTCCCAAAAGGTTTTGGGAACTAACATTATACTCACGATTCTTCCTTATAGGCTATAGTAGCTTGATCTGAAAGTTGTCATGATAATGATGAATAGAAGACGTAGATAAAATGTTTACTACACTCAAAGATCACTAAAGAATGAAGTTTTTGAAATAATGCCAAACATTTGATGATGGTGATCCACTTGAAAGTGCAAGTCCAAATGTATTAGTATTTGACTATACATGCTTTGGACTATGTGTCATGTGTATGACGCCACTATTGATGTTGATAGATTCTTTTAAAGAAAAACGAAATGCTGAAAGAGAATCTCTAAAACATTTGGCAGAAAAGGAAAAGACTGGAAGTGTCCATCCTAGGTATATAGAATATATACATGTTATGGTTGTATTCTTTGCTTGTTAAAAAATGTGGTTCTTCAGTATTGGATACCAAATTGGTTGGTGTGAAGTGTCATATAGAACAACACAATTCATGAACTGCAACGGCCTAAGTAACTGTCAAGATAATAAGTGATGATGTTCATCGAAAACAAATAAAGTGTTATTGCGTTTCTCGTTGTCATCAAACCTAGCCTCCAAGATTTTTTTTAATAATTGTTATTTAGTTTTGGTATTATGAGAACAATGGTTGTTCAAATAATTGATGTATTCCATAAAGGATGGATGAACTTTGACAAGTCTAGTTGGAGAAATCACGTCCATAAAACTAATGCTAAAATGTCGCAAGATAAATGATTGAAAGATCACTTATGTAGTGACATCGCTGTTTAAATTATATTGGAAACAAAACATGAAGAAACTCCATGTTGATGGATTTTTGGAGTCTTTGATTTCGATGAATTGACGCTTGTGAGACTTTCCTCAAGATAATTGATACTCCGTCCATAGGCCAAAGAGGACTGGACGACTAACTTATTGGATATTGTACATGTTGATGTACATAGTCCATTATATGTAGTTGTGTGTGGTGGATCTTTCAACTTCATATACTTTATCCAGAAATTTGAGTGGATATATATGTATATTTACTTAATAAGGGAGAAGTATGAAACATTTGAAAATTGTTCAAAGTATTTCAAGATGAAGTAGAGAATCATTGTAACGAGAAAATAAAAGAGTTTATGATTGGATCATAAAGGGAGATATTTGAGTTACAAGTTAAGCAAAACACCTAATATTTGAGGAATCGTTCCATGGATTTGTGTTTCCCGATAAACCATAGCAGTATGGCGTATTCGAGAGATGAAATCAAACCTTGTTTGACATGGTAAGATCAAAGGTGTCATTTATACAAATGCCATTTGTTTTAAAGATTAAAGATTTAGAGACTACCTCTTTTACACTGAAAAGAGCACCATCATGATCCATTGATATGACACCACATGAGTTATGGTTTGGGATAAAACCCGGGTTGTCTTTTCTTAAATTTTGGTATGCTTGGCATAAGTAAAATGTTTACAACCAAAGTCATATAAGCACGTCTTTGTAGGTTATCCCAAAGAAACAGTTGGGTATTCCTCCATAACACTGAAGATAAAAGAGTTTGTCACTTTGAACGTCAAGTTTCTTGAGAAGAATTTTTTTCGCAAAAGTTAAGTGGGAGGACAATAGAACTTTGATTAGGTTGATGAACCTAAGCAACATGTGCTAAGTAGCGCAGCACCGGGAAGTGTCCCTGAGGCGACCACAATGCTCATGACTCTCGTGACTATAAAGGTTGTAATCTCGAAGATTAGAGTTCCTATTTGAACCGTATGTTCGGGTAAGAATCAAATAGTTAGATTTGATAAACAAGTCATTATTGTTTTGACAATGATGAACCAACCGCATGCAAAGAAGCGATGATGGGCCCTGACTCCATGAAATGACTAGAAGTCATAAAATCCGTGATAATTTCCATACAGGAGAAATCAAGTTTTGAACTTGAAAGACCCTCCGGAAAGGCATGAAGCCTATCAGACGTATATGGATCTATAAAAGGGATGGACATGGATGTTTCATATCTATGAAATAATTGACATGTTAGTACAGTGTTTACGACAATGTTCAAGGAGTTGACCGTGACAATATTTGATCTTTCGTAGTGATATCTATTCTAGACAGATTATTGTAGCAACCACTACATATGTCAATTTTGATATATGGCAGTTGAACAAACATAACAATATTCTTCTAATAGAATGGTTACCTAGGACGTGTATATGACACGGTCCAAAGGTTTTTGTTAGATCAAAGGATGCTAAAAGGGCATGCAAACTTCAATGGTTGAAGCAAGCATAGCGGAGTTGGAATCTTCACCATGATGAAACTGTTAAAAGAGTTTAATTTCATCGGAGACGATGAAGATGCTTGCATTTGCAAGAAATTAAATGGGAGCACTGAGACATATTTCTAATACCTTATTTAGAAGATATGGTGTTGATTGGAAATGATGTATCTTTTATTGACATGGGCTAAGAATTTCATTAAAATTAGATTTCTATGAAAGAACTAGGCAAAACCGGAATATTAGGCAGCAATATCTATATGGATAGATTGAGGCGCCAATATGGTTATGCCAAAATGTAAATAGATGGGATATTGAATGAGTTCAATATCGAAACGACAAGAAAGGTTCTTGCCACATGGAGAAGGTTGAATCAAGATTGAAGTGTTTTAACACTTGGTGAGTGAAATCACATGAATATTTTGATCAATAAGGTATACCATGATATGTACATATCCATATATCTCCTATGCTCTAAATATTATGTTCATATCCCTGAATGATTCATAACATGATCATTGGACTAATATTATGTCCATATCCCTGAATGATTCATAACAGGATATTCTTACGATCTTTGGAAGAACTAAGAATATGTTGTAAAAGGATACAAAATAGTTCATTGTAAAGTGTTACATTGGTACTAGATTTGTCACAAAATACAAGTTACGTTTATCTCAATTTAAACTATGGGTGGCACAATGTAATGGAAAGGAAGTTCCATGATGGATTTCGATGAGTTCCAAAGTTAAAACATTGTGACGGATACTACAACAAAAGGCTAAGTATATGACTACTATAGTAACAGCAAATGAGGGCATTTGTGTTAAGTAGTTTGTTATCAAACTAGGTGTGGTTCAAAGTCGCCTAATACTATGAAGATATATTGTATGACAATAATATCAACATATTTTAACCCAAACGAACTAAAGGTCTCACCAAAGGACCAAATTTATATAATGCCATCTCATTAGAGAATGAGTGATGCGTAGAGATGCAAAGACATGCAAATACACACGGATCTGAAAGTGTCAAATCTAGAGATTATGTTTACCACTAGCAAACGCGTATATACAACACCAGAAAGCCATAGGTGTTGAATGCGCAAGTTTACAAACTAGATTATTGACTCTAGTGCAAGTGGGAGACTGAAGGGAATATGCCCGAGAGGCAATATAAAGTTGTTATTATCTTATTCCATGTTTATGGTAAAAGTTTATTTTACATGCTATAATTGTATTAATTGGAAATGTTAATACATTTGTGTTTAATAAACAAATAAAGGGTTCCTAGTTATGCCTCTCTTATAAACTAGCTCATTGATTAACAAGATGATCAAGGTTTCCTGATCATGGACATTGGATGTTGTTAATAACAAGGTCACAACATTGGTGAATGATGTGATGAACATTCCTCCAAAGTATAGCATTACGATCAAAGTCATTATGTTTATATTGCTATAGCATAATACGAAGTAATATTTATCCTTAGACCATGAGATCATGTTAATTGCTAACACCGGAAGAATACTTTGATAACATCAAACGTCACACGTAACATGGTGACTATAAAGATGGGTTCGGGTATTCCGAAGGTGTTATGTTGAGGCTCATGGACCAAGAGTGGAATTTGTCAATACTGATGACGGATAGATATACTCTGGGCCCTCTCGGTGATATCACATTAAGATAGCTTGCAAGCAAGTGATGTGATCACTAGAATGTTATATCACGGGAACGAGAAAAGAGTGCATGTTGGTAACGAGATCAAACTAACTATTGAGATACTAATAATCGAATCTCGGACATGTAATATATTGCAAGACAAAGGGATTTAGTTACTATCATTAATGTTCTCTCGATCATAGAAGTCATTGTTGAATATGTGGGAGTCAGTATGGATCTCCAGGTCCCAATTATGATTATTAATCTGAGAGGGGTCTCGATCATGTTTGCATTATTTGTGAAACGCAGGGTGACACACTTAAGGGTTGCCAACCACCATTTGGAGGAAATATGTTCTAGACGAAAGAATTGCAAAGCACTGGAATTATTTAAATAGACACCAAAATTGTTTTGGGTGAAATTGCTGAAATTAGTTCTGCATGTGATATTGAAATGTTGTAGGGGGTTTTATGTGAATGTTTGTTAATTAAAGTAATTAAAAAAATTCTGAATAAAATTAATAAAAGAGTTTAATTAAATGAGAGAGCATTAAATTTAGAGAAATTCGATGCATTTAAAGTGGAGACTTTAATAGAGAATGTGAAAGGGCAAATTTATGTGGAGGGGGTTACCGCCACATGAATGGGGGAGGTGAGGGGTCACCCCCCATGGGGCGCGGGCCGTGGGGAGGGGTACCCTCCTCCTCCTATAAAAGGCCCCCCTCTCACTCCTTCTCACTCACAACTCCTCGTGAAGGATCTCTCTCCCCCTCTAGAATTATTCCCCCATGGTCTCAGATTAGTGAGATACATGTTCCCGGTGGCATTTCGTCTAGAAGGAGTTGCTGCTTCTGCTGCATCGCTGGAGCGAGGAGGTGGAGGTTGTTCGGTAGCCTGAATGTGTGTGCGATGATGGATGCACTGCTGATTTGTGGTGCTAGGACTTCCACATGATCTTGAGATCGGCAAGCGTTCGACTAACAAAGCTTTGTCGGTCTACGAGGGTATGTTCTCTATGGATGTATATCCACCTATTGCTTGTATCTAGTAGATATATCTTGGCGTATAATAGTTCCCATCGTAGGAATTTTTTGTTTTCTGTGCTGCGAACCCAACACCAAACTCTTTGATCACCTCATCAAAGCGGAGAATGCAACTCCGGGATGCTTGCTTCTGTCCATAGATGGATCGCTGAAGCTTGCTTACCTTATTATCATCCTTAGGATCGACAAAACCCTTAGGTTGAATCATATACAACTCTTCTTCAATATTACCATTGAGAAACGCAGTGTTGACATCCATGTGCCATATTTCATAATCAAAATATGTAGCAATTTCTAACATAATCCTAACCGATTTTAGCATCGCTATGGGAGAGAATGTCTCATCGTAGTCAACTCCTTGAATTTGTCGAAACCCCTTTGCGACAAGTCGAGCTTTATAGATGGTCACATTTCCATCAACATCAGTTTTTCTTTTGAAAATCCATTTATTCTCAACGGCCTTTCGGTCGTGAGGTAAGTCCACCACGGTCCAAACTTGGTTTTCGTACATGGATTCCATCTTGGATTTCATGCCTTCTAGCCATTTGTTGGAATCAGGGATCATCATTGCTTCTTCATATATCGCAGGGTCATTTATTTCATCAACCATGAAATTCATAACAGGATTTCCTTACAGTTCAAGAGTTGCATGTGTCCTGCTTGACCTGCGAGGTTCGGTTGTGTCCACTTTCAGAGTTTCATGATCATTATCATTAGTTCCCTCTTCATTCGGTGAAGTCAACTCCGGAACAATTTCCGGCGCTGCGTCACTTGCCGTTTCATGAAGAGAAGGTTCAGTAACCTCTTCGAGTTCTACCTTCAACTACACACGCCTTTCACAAGAAACTCTTTCTCTAGAAATGATCCATTCTGGGCAACAATAACCTTGCCCTTGGATCTGTGATAGAAGGAATACCCAATTGTTTCTTTAGGGTATCCTATGAAGACGCATTTTTCCACTTTGGCTTCGAGTTTATCAGGCTAAAGTTTGTTCCAAAATCATAATTCAAATGGTGTCTTTTCAACAGATTTAGATGGTCCCCGATTTAAAGTGAATGCAGCCGTTTCCAGTGCATAACCCCAAAATGATAGTGGCAAGTCAGTTAGAGATATCATAGATCGAACCATATCCAATAAAGTACGATTACGACGTTCCGACACACCATTATATTGTGGTGTTCCGGCAGGCGTAAGTTCTGAAACTATTCCACAATCTTTCATATGTGCGCTAAAGTCGTAACTAAGATACTCTCATCCACGGTCGGACCGCAGAAATTTGATCTTTCTGTTATGATGATTTTCTAGTTCATTCTGAAATTCTTTGAACTTTTCAAAAGTTTCAGACTTGTGTTTCATCAGATTGATATACTCGTATCTACTCAAATCATCTGTGAAAGTAACAAAATAACGATATCCACCTGGCGCCGACACACTCATTGGACCACACACATCAGTATGTATGATTTTCAATAAATCTATCACCCATTCCATTGAACCAGAAAACAGTGTTCTAGTCATCTTGCCCATAAGGCATGGCTCACATGTATCAAATGATTCAAAATCAAGTGATTCCAAAAGTGCATCAGAATGGAGTTTCTTCATGCGTTTAACGCCAATATGACCTAGACGGTAGTGCCACATATATGCAGATATATCATCATCAAGTTTAATCCTTTTAGCATCAACATTATGAATATGCGTAATACTATTATCGAGATCCAACAGAAATAAACCATTCAACACAGGTGCATGACCATAAAAGTTATTATCCATATAAATCGAACAACCATTGTTTTCAGATTTGAATGAATAACTGCTTCGCAATAAACACGATCCAGATACAATGTTCATGCGCAATGCATGCACCAAATAACAATTATTAAGATTTATCACTAATCCCGACGACATATGGAGAGGCAGCGTTCCGACGACGATCACATCAACTCTTGATCCATTGCTGACACGCATCGTGACCTCATCCCTTGCTAGTTGTCACTTGTTCCGCAACCCCTGAATCAAGTTACATATATTTAGCAACCGATCCCGTATCAAATACCCAGGTGCTACTATGAGTACTAGTCAAGTACACATCAATAACATGTATATCACATATACCTTTGTTTGCCTGCCGGCCTTCTTGTCTGCCAAATACTTGGGGCAGTTGTACTTCCAATGGCCAATCCTTACAATAATAGCACTCGGTATTAGATTTAGGGCCAGCTCGGGATTTCTTTTTAGGCGCGGCAACAGATTTGCCACTATTCTTTCCCTTCTGCATACCGTTCTTGTCTTTCTTGAAACCGGTGGTCTTATTGATCATCAACACTTGATGTTCTTCCCTCATCTCTACTTCTGCAGTTTTAAGCATTGACAGAAGCTCGGGGAGACACTTCTTCATGCCTTGCATATTATAGTTCATCACGAAGCTCTTATATCTAGGTGGCAGAGATTGGAGAACACGATGTATGCCTAAGTCAATGGGAATCGTTATTCCCAACGACACAAGCTTATCGGCGTACCTAGACATTTTGAGTACATGCTCACTAACGGAGTTGTTCTCTTCCATCATGCAGCTAAAGAACTTTTCAGAAGTGTTATAACTCTCTCCAGCAGCATGGGTATCGAAAATCATTTTCAACTCTCCCATGGTATCAAAGACATTGCCATTTTCGAAATGCTTTCGAAGTTCTGGCTCAAGCCCATGCAGTATGCCGCAATGAACTAAGTTGTGGTCCTCCTGATGAGTCAAATAGACGTTCTTTTCCTTATCAGGGGCTTCAGGAGCTGGTGGGGGGCCTAGCGGCACTTCTAGCACATATTGCTTTTGTGCAGCAGTGAGGAGAATCCTAAAAAATTCATGGCCCAGTTGGTAAAGTTGCTACCATTTGTCGCAAGTTTCTCTTTCTCCATGAAAACATTGAATTAAAAGCAGGTGGTGCCATCTACAACAGAATATGTAAAATTTAGATTAAGTTTATGATAGATCGAGTTCAACTAATCCAAATTACAAATGAACTCCCACTCAAAAACAACATCCCTCGTGTCTTTTTGGTGATTACATGAACCAAATCTACTACACTAAGTCCGATCATCACGTGAGTCGGTGTAGCTTCAAAGGCGAGCATCAATATGGGCATCATATCAATTATATGACTCATGCTTAACCTTTTGGTCCGTGTTCCGAGGCCATGTCTTTACATGCTAGGCTTGCCAAGTAAGAACCTTAGTACTCATGTGTGTAAAACTGTCTTACACCCGTTGTATGAAAGCGCGGACTCGAGAACACCCGATCATCACGTGATGTCTTGAAACACGATCCATATAATGGTGCATACTTAAGGAAGAACACATTTTTATCTTGATATATAAATGAGGGATCATCTTATAATGCTACTAAAACGCCAAACAAGCAATATAAGATGAAAGCATCAAATGTGTAAAGTGAAATGATATGGTTATTGCACTTGATCACTATCATGTGCATCGTGGTATGATCTTTATCGTTTTCTTGTGTGTAAGGCCAAGGTCTATAGAACTTACACGTTATGTGTGTTGTAAGAGTATCAACTATACATCAACTTACAACATTCTACCATATCATGACACTAACCTACCAACGATCTAAACTAGACGCCTCTAATTTATCAGTTGCAAGTTTTATGTGGCTTAGGACTTTCGAAGATAGAACCGGTCTTACGTACGAACATTAAAACACAAAGATGATAACAAAATTATTAGCAACTCGTTGTAAATCAGATATTGACTATACTAGGACAGACAGACACCCGCTAGCCACTTATGCAAAACTAGTTGCACGTCAAGCGTAGAACAGGGCTCATGTGTGAGGACATGTAAAGTTAGTCCGGGCTGTTTCATCCCACTATGCCACCAATATCCAAAATACATGAAATAAGCAATAACATGATCATCATCACCCACATACTCATATGTGTTCTACCCGTGCAAAGCACCTACAGATAGATTAGGCTCTGATACCACTGTTGGGTTCGCAGCATAGAAAACAAAAAAATCCTATGATGGGAACTATTATACGCCAAGATCTATCTACTGGATATAAGCAACAGGTGTATATACATCCATAGAGAACATACCCTCGAAGATCGACAAAGCTTTGTTAACGAGATGGAACTCGTGGATGATGTAGCCGAACGCTTGCCGATCTCAAGATTGTGTGGAAGTCATAGCGCCACGAATCAGAAGCGCATCTATCCTCGCACACACGTTCAGGCCACCAGACAACCTCCACCTCCTCGATCCAGCGATGTAGCGGAAGCAGAAACTCCTTCCAGACGAAATGCGACCGGAAACATGTACGCTAATCCGAGACCATGGAGGAATAATTCTAGAGGGGGAGAGAGATCCTTCACGAGGAGGTGTACTTTGTGAGGGAGGAGAGAAAGGCCTTTTATAGGGGAGGGGGGCACCACCTCCCATGGCCTGCGGCCATGGAGGAGCCCCTCCACCTCCTCTCATTTATGTGGGTGGGAGCTCCACTCACATAAACATGCCTCCACTCAAAGTACCACTCACATGCATTAAATTTACACCAAATTTAATGCAACTCTCATTTAATAAAACTCTTTTATTTATTTTATTCAGAATTTTGTTAATTACTTTAATTAACAAATATTCACATAAAACCCCTGCCACATTTCAATATCACATGTTGAACCAATTTCAGCAATTTTACCCGAAACAATTCCAGTGTCCATTGAAATAATTCCAGCGCTTTGCAATTCTTTTATCTAGAATATATTTGCTCCAAATGGTGTTTGGCAACCCTTAAGTGTGCCACCCTATGGTTCGCGAATAATGCAGACATGATCGAGGCCCCTCTCAGATCAATAATCAGAAACGGGACCTGGAGATCCATACTGACTCCCACACGTTCAATGATGACTTCTGTGATCGAGAGAACTTTTAATGGTAGTAACTAAATCCCTCTGTCTCGCGATATATTACATGTCTAAGATTCAATCATCAGTATCTCAATACCTAGTTTGATCTTGTTACCGACATGCACTCTTTTCTCGTTCCCGTGATATAACATTCTAGTGATCATATCACTTGCTTGCAAGCTAACTTGATGTGATATCACCGAGAGGGCTCAGAGTATATATATCCGTCATCGGGATTGAAAAATTCTACTCTTGATCCATGAGCCTCAACATAACACCTTCGTAATACCCAAACCCATATTTATAGTCACCCTGTTACGCTGTGACGTTTGATGTTATCAAAGCATTCTTCCGGTGTAAGCAATTAACATGATCTCATGGTCTAAGCATAAAGATTACTTCGTATGATGTTATAGAAATATAAATATAATGACTTTGATCGTAATGCTATACTTTGGATGAATGTTCATCACATCATTCACCAATGCCGCGACCTCGTTATTAACAACATCCAATGTCCATGATCAGGAAACCTTGATCATCCAGTTAATCAATGAGCTAGCTTATAGAGAGGCATAACTAGGAACTTTCTATTTGTTTATTAAACACACATGTATTAAGGTTTCTATATTAATACAATTATAGCATACAAAATAAGCATATATCATATATTTGGAATACATATAATAACAACTTTATTATTGTCTCTCAGGACATATTCCCTTCATAAAATCTGTAGCACCTGCTCCGATGTTTCCATTAGAACAAGAGGGGGCTTTATCCCTTTGTGGCTCTTTTAGTTTTGCTTGAAAATTTCCTGGATTTCCTTATACATGAATGCAATGAACAGACATGTGACCTCACGTTTTCTGACCGACCTCTAATGTTGGGATGTTACATAAAGCCTGCATAGTGTGTTATCATTCTCATACCTGGTTTTTGTTGTCATTATACAAAACGTAAATCGACGCGAGTTCAACGGGATTGTCCGCCAAAGCACACCATTGAATCTAGTTGGTGCAAGGGCCGAACCATGAGGGTAAGTACTCGCGACCGAACCATGGTACGGCGGCCGCGCCATGGCTTGCCACATGAGCTCCTTCACCGGTGCCACATTTCAAAATTGGCCCACACAGGCATGCAAGTAGCAAGGACACTCTTCTTCTCCAAATAAAAGTCCAGCAGAAATAATAGTTCCTCCTTCCCCAACTATATAGGACCCTCGCCGTCGCCCAACCAATTTCCCGTTTGTATGATTCGAAGGAAGTTCTTGAGTTATTATAAGTTCTTGTTTTATCCTCACCGCTAGCACTACATGTCTTTTGCCAAAAAAAAACTAGCACCATATATCAGAAAATATGTCATGTGTGTTTTGGGATTCATATGAAATTTAGTAGAACTAAATTTAAGAAAACAAACTTTTGCTCGACGGTGGGAATGGAAGACCTCTAATTAAAAATTATTTTCGGAGTTCTTATTGTTAGGTCCCATAGAAAATATTACGTGTCGTGATTAAGCTAATGTTTACTACTACATTCGATACATAATGATTTAGTAAAACTTAAAACTAAATCAAGTAAACTTATTATGGATCAGAGGGGTAGTTATTTTATTTTTCTTACAATTCATTGTCACATCTATACGGTGCTGTATATTATTTTGCCTGCGCATGGTACATTACCGAATTTTGTATTAAGCCTTCATAGCGAAACATGGTTAGGAGACCTGCCCCAAATCTAGTACGGAGTAATATAATAATAATAAATAAATAAATAAACTCGATAACCAAAGCAAAAAAAACAGTTTATTTATTCTACATAAGCAACGGGTTTATAGAAACTATGGTCGGTACATTATATGGCGAGCATGCATATGTGTGCATCAGACAGTACACATCCTGAGTGAAAAGACCGTGCTTCAGTGTTCCGATGGATCGGCCTCGGCCCCCCTTAGTTGCATTTGGGGCTCTGCGTGAAGCTAGTGACAGGGAACGACTGCTGCATCCCCTGGAGGTCAAACGTTAGCTTGTCACCGGCGCGCTCCACCCCTTCGAACCCGAGAAACTCGGACTTGACGAACACCCTCACGCCGTGCGCCTTGGTTATGGATCCGGGCTTGATAACCGCGGTGACGGTGCTGCCATACTTAAAATGAAACTGATCGGCGCCAAGCGTGACGAAGAAGTTGCACTCACCCGGGAAGGTCACCTCCAGAACGCCCTCGTGGAGCTGGAACGACTTCACGCCTAGCGGCAGGAGGCCACGCGGGAAATTGTTTTGCACTAGGATGTCGTATGCTGTCGCGCTCGCAGCGTCTACCGTCAGGTTGGCTGTGGTGGAGGAGACCGTGAGCAGGACGGAAGCCATCAGGACAACGAGGAGGAGATGCTGCATGGCCATCGTAGATAGCTGTTTCGATGGGTGATTGCAGGCTAGTACGAGGGTGGAGATAATTGAGGATGAACCTGCAGGGTCTGGTCGTGCATACATATATAGGCGGCCAGCCGAATCATAAACAGGATTTTTTTTACATTTATGTTTGCCTAATTAACGTCTCATCAAAACGTTTCTCGAATTAAGCTAAATATGGTGACCAGAATCAGAATCAGAATTTATTTTGTCCTAATTAAGCGTTCCACATTTAGTCATTTTGATTAATTCAAAACGTTCCTCAAATCTTCATATAATGAGATTGATTCCACATTAGTCTTACAATTCTTTAGGTATAAGTCTACATTTATTGATGAAATCTTCTGTACACACCGTACCATGTTTTACAAATTACAACGGGCTCGTATGGCAGTTCTCGTTGGCAGACATGTCAAGGTGAACAATGGCACACATGCCGCCGTTTGCTACTCATTTTTATTTTTTTACTAGCTATTTTGTATTGTACAAGTAACTAATTGGCATGTGATAAGTTAAGCTTAAAGCTAGCACGAGTAAGGATTTCATTTCTAAGGCAAGAGTGGACTTGTGCACCAACCGGATGCCTGTACGGATGGAGTGTGGCGATTCTGGTGGCGACGCATAGGGCGCCATCCCGACATTCCACACACCCGATGTCTCGCCGACGGTGGGTGGGGTGGCTCGTGGGCCATTGCCGAACTGTTTGCGGCCAAGCAGGGAGACAAAGCGATTGGGTGGCATGTTCTGGTCTCTAGCGGACCTCGAGGAGGAAGGCGATTAGGGGGACACATGCAGCGATTCAGATCTAGAATCAAGGCTCGCCACCTTCGAGCTAGGCTCGCCACAGCTGTGACCGTGAGAATATCATTTTGCGGCCCGAAAGTTGGGTCGCCCAGGCAACGCAGTATCCAAATTGCTTACAATTAGCTGCGTTACCCAAAATTGGTGTGCCAAATACTTAGGGGGTCTTTTTCGGCACGAATTCAACTTTACGTTTCAATAAAAAAATATCAGGCTAACGGTGGGCCCCCCTGTCAGCTTTCGCCATTATGTCGCTGCCGTCGTTGCTGTCATGTAGGCTTGCAGCGTTGGCGCATGCATCCTTTACGCGTCTTCTTCTTCCTCCGGGGCGGCAATCTGCGGTCGCGGCCATGGCGCGGGGCTAGGACTTGGACAAACCTGCTCAGCCCGGCTCTCCTCCCCATCCTGAATCGGAGCTCGCCCTCACCATGGCCGCACCCATGGCACGGCGCGGGGATGGAAATTCATTCTCGGGTGAGATCTGTCACCATGCCGACTATGCTCGGTCCTGTTGGCCTCCTCTAGAACGCGAGCTCGCCGTCGCCGTGGTCGCACACGCACCAGCCATGGCGCCTTCCTCTCCGAACCCCAAAGCCACATCCACCCAGTTCGGCACAACACCAACAAGGTGAAAATGCATCAAGTTTTTTCTTGTGATTGTAGAAAAACATGTATGTACCGTGGTCGTAGCATACTTTAACAATATACACATATGTTGTTTACTAGATTTTCATTTGAAATTAGTAGCTTCGTGATGACGAAACATAGAGAACCTAAATGGAATGATGATGACGACCATGTTCTGTACTTTGCATTGCATCAACAAGTGCTCGCTGACGAAGCATGTTACCAAGAGAGTGGAGTTCATTAGCCATTGCTAAAAAACATGTGAACAAATCAATGAGCGATTCAATGCAAATACGCACAGAAAAGCTAGATCCATGTCATCAATCATCAATAGGTGGCACATTCTAGTGATGCGTTCAAATGCGTACACCATGTATCATTTACTTGAAGTGGTTGTTATCCTGAGCAAAAATGCCTAGTATGCACATTACCTTTGTATGTTCTATGCTGCAATTCTGTTGTTATGGACGTGGAAAGAAAAGCTGGGCTTCACTGAATATTACGCAGTTAGGCCTAACTTAGTCTTACAAAAAATAAGCATAGCTTATTCTTTACACAAATAAGCATAACTAATGATAAAGATAAAGACAAATGGTTCATCGGATCTGCCAGTATGAGAACTAGGTCCCTGGAGCTGGTGATATCGTCGGAACGATCTAGAATGATGCGTTTGGCCGTCTGTCATTCTCCATCAAATCGTACGACCCCATTGATGAGCCAATTGTAGCCCCCTCCTCCCGATGTGGATTCGGCTCTAGGTCGGATCTAGAGTGTCAGCATGATAGGCGCGTGAGTGTGTAGCAAACACACAGTCTGATATAAACACTGGAAGTGTTGGCACCTCAGCAACAACACCAAGATGTTCTTCCTGGACTCCAGCAGCAGCCTCAACAGGTATTTCGTCAGCTTCACCAGTAGCAGCCTCAGCAGGTATTTCGTTAGCTTCACCAGCAGCAGCATTAGCAAGTATTTCGTCAGCTTCACCAGCAGCAGCATCACCAAGTATTTCGTTAGCTTCACCAGCAGCAGCTGCAGCTAGTTCTTCGTCAGCTCCACTACCACCAACACCACCACCACCAGCAGAAGCAGCATCAGGAGCCAGGGATGCCTGAGAAATTACAGGTTCAACAGCTCTAGGGGCTCCGACAAAGAAAGGGTACTTGATCCCAAGAAACACAGATTGTCCCTTCAGATTGTCGAGTCTGCTCAAGACTTGCTCTACAGGGTCTTTGGATGGGCATGCGAACCTCGAGAAAACGTGACACCACAACGATGGGTATGAAGAAAGTTGTGTCCCCATATGTTCTACTGTATCACCAACGCTGTTTAGTGCTCCCCTGATATGAATCCACATGAGTTCAACATCATGTTCCGTGTCGCCTCCGAGAGGTGTCAAGAACCAGCGCCGTGTCCCAAGTTCAGCATCTGCTACTGCATCTTCGATGACCGGAGCTGGAATGATGCACGGGGCTGCGTGGGTACCTGCGTGTTACTTACAGTCAGTAAGCAGAATTTTGAATGGGATTTTACATGCTATATGACACCATGACTCACCCCAAATGGACTGCTCCCAAACACGCACGTCGCCGCTAGGTTCAGTGACCGCATAAATGCGTTGCGGTTTGTACGAATAGTAGCTGGAGGTGAAGACGGCGTCGACATACTTCTCCGGCCGCAGGAAGTCATCGCGCAAGACTGTCCATTCCTTGTCTTCTGGGCATCTAATGAATGTGATTGCCTTGTCAAACACCGCTAAGAGGTCGTACTCCCATGTATTCCACGCCTTCTGCGGTGTATGTGGGAGTAGTACCTTCAGGAGCTCAAGTTCTGCCATGTTGAACCTGTAAGCGAATTCGGAAATGGGCGGTGGTCACCCATTGTTGAATGCAGTAATGCCGACACCCTCCAAATATGGCAATGTAAGTCTGAACGATCTGTAGCAATTTTTTAGAGTCCAAGTACTCCCATCCTGGGATAAAAGGACAAGCCACTCGCCGTTGCCACCCATCCAGTTTTGGTCATCTCCCATTTCCATCTCTTCTTCTTCCTTGATATTCACCACTACTGATTCCGACCACTTATCCAGCAGCATCAGTTGTGCATGAATATTCTGCAGAGTTTGTTGTCAGTTGGTACAATCACCTAGCATGGATTCCATTGCAAATACAATTTGACAACTGGACCTTCAGATTAAAGTACACAAAATATCACCTAAATTGTGCATGTGTCACTACGAAGATACCCAATATATGGAGTAGAAGCAAAGCCCCCCAAAACAAACTCCTGACGATGATCATAAACAGCTCGGGGCATAACAGCCTTAAATCGTCTAATCTGTTTGTTTTTATTTTAGGAAACAGAATATCACCTAACAGGCATTCCATTGCAAATCGAAATTGACAACTCATATATCACCTAAAGTAAGACTATGTCACTACGTAAATACCAGAATATCAGGTACAAGCAGAGCTTCCGCTGTACACAATAGTCTTAAATGGTTCGATTTGTTCAAACCGCGCGTGCACACAACACGTTCGACGAAAGGAACATAGGATTCCGATGAGAGTTCAGCACATATGAATCAACGATATGACTGAACCAATAAGCAAGATACTGGAACTTACGTGGCCATCGCGGTCGTTTGGCCATTTGCTGGTATCGGGGTAAAGAAGGTCTGGCGTGCCGAACGGTTGTTCGTCCATGTCCCGCATTGTGAAGCGGTAGCCAGGGATGCAGCGAGCGAGGCGGCCGGCAAAGATGATGTCCAACCCCGTGGCAATCCTGTGCACATTCGCGGCGCTGAGGTTCAGCCATCCCCAATCCTCACAGTGGCGGTCGCCCTGGCCATCCGCGTCGTTGTCGCATGCCTTTCGCTTCAGCCTGCTGCTACCCCAAGCTCTACCCATAGCGGCAAATGGAGTCTGGAATCCGGTAGATTAATGGAGGCATTGTGATAAGGAGGCGTATGGATTCAAGAGGGGATGGAACCAGGGATGGGGGCAGTTGTTTGAGTAGGGAGTGGCCCGATGAGGAACCGCCGCCGCCGCCGGTTCTCGTCTGCGTGGAAGACAAGGAAGGGGGCGTAATTATTGAGGGTGGGCACCGGAACCGTCTAGAGGAAGTGAAAAAATAAATCATAAGAGAGAGAAATGTGCGGCCCGCCTGTCAGTGAGTGAAGGTTGGCACATGCAAACGTGACTACGTTTGACTTGGATCGTGCATGACAGACCTCGATTCCACCCCATGCAAGTGGCGCAGAACAAATTTTAGGAAGCGCTAGCGTCCACGTGTAAAACCGCCGTTTTTCTCCACCTTCACCCTACTACGAACGGTCATGCACCATTCTAGATATTGGTAAGGGCGGTTCCAATCTTTCACTTATCTGTCTCATTTCCTCCTCCACGGCCCCATCGTCTTTCTGCTCCATGGCCTCATCCATTTCCTCCGCCATGGCATCACCATGTTCCTCTGTATCCTTTCCCTCTTGCCTGTAGTCATGGACTTTTTGGACGTCCAAAACAACGGCAGGAAAGCGACTGCGCACTTCGACATAGAAGTACATGGCGGGAAGAAGATCAGAGTCATCTACACCACTGATCCTGTGACGGTGGGGAAGACTCTGAGTAATTACATGAGTTGGTTGCGGTTCGAAGAAAACAGGTTCGTAGGTCTCGACCTTGAGTACAGCCGCGATCACCGTAGGATCGCCGTGGTGCAACTCTCCATGAAGGGGCACGTCCTCGTATACCAGCCTTTTTGCGAGAAGGGGGCTGACGTGATCTGGTAGACTTTGATGTCTTTTATTCCTGAACCATCTGTTTGCAAAAGTTATTGCTATATTATTTGTCTGAATTCATTTTCATGCGGGTGGGGCGAAAGCATTAGGGATCTGTTTCATGACTTTCTCGTGAACCAGCCCATAACATTTACTAGTGTTGACATCACGAATGACACTAAACTGCTTGAAAGCCCGTCTGTCAACATTAGAATCCCAAAGGAGTGCAAAGTGGACATCTAGGAAATTTTCTAGGTCCCAGGGACGAAGGGCGATAGGACCGGGATGGCCGCTCTTGCCTCCGAACTCATCAACCCGTGGTATGCTGACATGAAGGGCAAATTGTCGATATGTTCGTGGAGGCGTTTAGGGCACGATTACTGGGAGGATAAGCAGCTTTCTGAACCTAATCTGAAGTACGCTACAATTGACGGGTATGTTAGCCACGAGTTGTACCGCGAAATTGTAAAATCTCATTCCAGGCATCTCATCATTGAACCACCGCCAAGGCAGGTTGTTTACCCTAGATACCGGAGTGTAGATGAATCTACAAGCCGGGGCAAGCGATCGAAGGCATCCTGGGATCGGTTGCCTTCTCCAATAGGCTAGGATGTATACTTTTAGTGCATGATTATTGTGTTTGTATGGGGCTTGTTATGTTTATGAAAACATGCTATTTCAGAAGTACACTATGTGAGCAATTACGAACTGCTGTGTATTACCTTTGTCGAACTATAACCTGGGTTTGGTTATAACTATATCCTTCGCTATAATCTGGGTTTGATTATGACTTATGACTGTATCACACCTTATGTATGTCATTCCTGCATTCTGCCGCATGCAAATGGCACAGACAGAATTTGTAAGAATGAATATTCAGCATACAAAAGGGGGAATGTAATTCATACAGGTTAAGTAGCTAATAGCACAGGGATCATACCAGCTTGGTTCTTACACATAGAATGCTTAGAAAATACATGCGAGATAAAATACAGGCGAGATAAAACTAGGAACGAAATGCAAAACTAGTAGTGGTAAACAACACACTCACCCACCCGCCAGATCCTATTGAGCATCTCGTAGCAGACATACGCGTCCCTGGATGCGTACTTGATCGCATCGTAATCCAGGTGCCTCCACTCCCATCACTCGTGCAGGTGCCTCCACTCCCCGGGGTGTAGGGATGCTAGGTCCCTGTCTATGCTTACACTTGTTAAACTTGTTAGGAATAATAGTTGTACACTTCCTTCTGTCCTGTCACGTTACGTCATGTCAGCACCGCACACCCTTTGCATATCAACAACGGGACGGATGTCTACGTGACCGGTCTCTGCCACGCCAAAGCCACGTCGCACACATGTCCCATTGCCTACCGGGACAGACGCCGAATTTAATCGCTATGATTGGAAACCACGCATGTGTATTCCTGTCATGAACCACACATGGATCCACCAGTGTTCATTGCATGTGTGTTCTTTCCACAAACATCACATGGATACCCCTAAGTCATTGCATGTGTGTTCTTTTCACAAACCAGATATGGACCCACTTGAGTCATTGCATGTGTGTTCTTTCCACAAACCACACATGGATTAACCAATGGCATTGCATGTGTGTTATTGTCACAAACCACATATGGATCAACCAATGTCATTGCATGTGTGTTCCTGTCATGAACCACACATGGATCCACCAGTGGTCATTGCATGTGTGTTCTTTCCACAAACCACATATGGATCCACTAGAGTCATTGCATGTGTGTGATGACACACAAGTATAGGGGGTGTATCACAGTATTTTCGAGGGAAGTGAAACCCAATTTATTGATTCGACACAAGGGGAGCCAAAGAATATTTATAAGCCTTAACAACTGAGTTGTCAATTCAGCTGCACCTGGAAACAATCTTGCTCACGGCAGTTTATCAGTAGCAATAGTTTTGTAGTAGGAATAGCAAAGTAACAGCAGTAGTAAAGTAAAGACAGCAGTAACAATAGCAGTAAACAGTGGGATTCGAGTGCGGTAGGCATAGGGATGGATGGATGGGCATTGCATGGACAAGACAATTCACATAGCAATCAGAACATAGGGAAATTGCAGATAAATAAGATAAAGCATCCAAGTACTCGACAATCCTAGGCATGTGTTCCATATATAGTCATACGTGCTCGCAATGAGAAGTTGCACAATATCTTTTGTCTTGCCAGCCCGTTTGCAGCGGGGCCTCAAAGGAACTACTGGAAATGAAGGTGCTCCTTTTAATAGAGCACCGGAGCAAAGCATTAACCCTCCGTGAACACATGTGATCCTCATGTCAAAGCCATTCCCTCCGGTTATCTCGATTTCTGTCACTTCGGGGCCATTGGTTCCGGACAACAACGTGTGTATACAACTTGCAGATAAGACCATAAACAATACTATCATAATGAATCAATAACATGTTCAGATCTGAAATCATGGCACTCGGGCCCTAGTGACAAGCATTAAGCACAACAAGTCGCAAAAAAGTCATAAAGCACTAATAAAAGATACTAGGCACCATGCCCTAACAATCTGATGCCATTACATGAACGATCTCATCCAATCCCTACCATCCCCGTAGCCTACAGCGGGGGATTACTCACTCATAGATGGGGGAAACCTAGATGGTAGATGGAGAAGCGATGGTGATGATGATGGCGATGATCTCCTCCAATTCCCCGTCCCGGCAGGGTGCCAGAACGGAGTTTCTGGTGTTGTTTCGTGGAATTTTGTGGTGGCGGCGGAGCGGAACTCCTTCTGGAGAAACGTCGACCCCCCCGGAGTTTTTAGGTCAGAAGGCTCCTTATAGGCGAAGAGGAAGACCGAGGGGGTGCCTGGGGTGGCCACACCACCCCCTGGCACGGCCTGGCCTGGCCCGCGCCACCAGGTGGAGTGGCCACCCCCTGGCTCTTCTCCGTCTCGTATTCTGGATCCTGGAGTCTTCGGGTGAAATAGGATTTTTGGCATATTTTTAGGGATTTTTCCTGATAGTTGATTTTCTGCACAAAAAGTAGACACCAAGGCAATTCTGTTGAAAACAGCGTCAGTTCGCGTTAGTTGTATCCAAATCACACAAGTTTAGAGGAGAAACAATAGCAAAAGTGTTCGGGAAAGTAGATACGTTTTGGACGTATCAACTCCCCCCAAGCTTAGCTTATTGCTTGTCCTCAAGCAATTCAGTTGAAAAATGAGTGCGATAAAAGAACTTTCACGAACACATTTGCTTCATATGATGTAAATATTCTCAGCATGTGATCAGCTACTTAGACAATTCATAATAAGGAGTATGCAACTAAGTTTACTTAATAGGCATTGCAAGCTATGAAGAGATTCCAACTCAAAAATAATAAGTAGCATGAAGCATAAACATAAGCAACATTACAATGCTCATAAAAAGGTATGATAGAGTGGTATCTCGCTTGCCTTTGATTATGAATGTCAAGGCACCTCCGATGTTCAAGTGATGACTAGAAGTAAAGAGATCAAAGATACAAGCATCAAAGTCATAACACAAATAATCAAGTAATGAGACAAGCATAAAGAATAACAACTATTCTTTCAAGAAGGTGCTCAGAGAATGTGTGGAGACTCAACAAGAAAAGGTTTTAAATAATTTGAAAGGCTTCCAAATGCTAAAAGTATGGTACTTGTTAGCTTTGAGATCTCATTGCCCCTATCATAAGCATATTTAAATGGTTAAGGTTAAAGTGACACAACTAAGAGGATATGCTTGACAAGTTATAAATCGAAGTCTCATGCCCCTTACTTACAAAGACCGATCCTCATGCTACTCAACTTCACTCACGAGTAAGCTCTTGTCATTGTAAGTATATACGTATCATAGAGAACCACCAACGGGGTACCCCTTGCACATGACACGGGAGCTGTCCCATAATCAAAATAACAAGGCAAGCAGACAATGAGCATCTCAGCGATCTTTTTATTTACTATGTGCATAGATTTTTATTGAGGATGCTTCATAGAATACTCATTATGGTTATGCTGCAAATTTCCACCATGATTAGGCATGGCTTAGGCTAGCGGCCCAGGCGTTTCTCTAACATACATACAAACTCCATGACCTTACAAGTTCCACTTTTATTTCACACTGCCGGGATCCATAAGCAAAAGAACATGATATCAACTAGGTACAAAGTGCCAATGAAGTGTTGAAAGCGGTCCCCATGATACATGGTTCTGCTAACTTCAACTCATAAAGCGCAAGCATATACGCAACAAAGAAGGACACAATGGTTCATGTTTATTAAGTGCAAGAAAATAAAGTGTGCCATCAAGTTCGTGAGGGCTTTACTAACTAACTTTCTCATAACAAGCAAACATTTTATTCGAAAGAAAACAAGGCATATTGAATGTGCACGGAAGTAGCAAATGATGCTAATGGGTAGGTATGGTGGACACTTTGGAAATATTTGGTTTAGGGACTTGGAAACTTGAGTAAAACATACTCAGTGTGAGTGAAGGCTAGCAATAGTGAGGGAGCGACAAATGAGAGAGCAATAGCTGTTAGTATCATGCTTGCAACAAAACAGGACTACTCATGGCATGAAAGTGATTCAAGATCCTCAAGGCAAAATAATTCATCGAGGCTTAACTGATTATTACAGTCATGTGCATGCATGAGCATGTGCCAAGTCAATTCAAATAAAACATACAGAGGAGGATACCACGGTGTCATACCAAGTTATGAATAGAATAATGCAAGCAAACATTCATAAGACATGCTACAAACTATTAGCGAGATGAAGCTAATCATAAGAAAGCAAGAACTACTAAGCATCCAAAGATAACATACACCCTACATGAATAGGCTAAGCAAGCCCACAATGATGAGTATATGTACAAAAATGAAAACAAATAGAGTTCGTTACCAGCCTCTTACCACACCTCAAGTTGTCATTGATCCTCATTATTGCTCTTCACTTCTGTGGCTTGAATAATAATATAAAACCAATATCCACTGAGGACTGTTGAACCCTGTAGCAAACTCACAAAACCAAAGAAGAACGACAAATATTTTTGTTGTTTTCACTTTTTAAAACAAGAACCAAAAGGAAAAACAAGCAAAGCAAAATATTTTTGGGTTTTTCAAATAGTTCAAACAAAGCAAAAATGGAAAAACAAACCAAGGCAAAAATAAGAAGCAAACCAAAGAGAAACAACAGAAATATTTTTGGTCATTTTGTGTTTTAGAAAGAAAAAGCAAAGAAGAACGAAAACATGAATATACAAAGTACCGACGCAACATGATATGGAGATGAGTGCGGTGTCGGCGTACCTCCCCCCAAGCTTAGGCTTTTGGCCTAAGTGGGTATCAATCCCAAGCTGGCCAGGATGAAGTGTCACCCTAGTACGACGAAGAGGTCCCCTCGTCCTGGTGCGAGCTCGAGTACGTCCCTCCGTAATGCGCGGAGTAATCATAGGAGGGCACATCCTCCTAGTGCTGCTCGTGGAAACCCAGCAAGCGAAGCTGCTCATCCACCTCCTCCTTGGAGCGCGACCACAGTCTCCTGTGAAGACTAAACAAAGAAGGCTGTGGCAAAAGGATCTCCCTTTCATCCCCATCAGTGAAAAGCATCCTATATACTAGACTGTCTAAATCAGAAGTAGTAGTGACAAAGTGATGAGTTTTCATAGCAACAAGGTCAAGCCTCTGTGGTGCCAGCATAGCATCATTGGGATCCACTAAAAGACCTAATGCATTGACTATACGCGAGGCAATGATGCCCCCATAGATAGGCCCCCTAGCAGCTAGGCGGCGAGCAATAAGCGAGCCAAGATTGTACCGAGTATCATTGTTAAGCGCAGCAGCAAGGAATGCTAAATGATAGTTGGAGATATTACTTGTGTTCTCCCTACCCAGTACACTAGTAGCAAGAAAATATGCAAAGTATCTAAGAGCGGGGATTGGATATTTCTTATCTTTCCGCGTTGCGCCACGCAGTCATCATCATTGGTCACCCCTCGGTAAAGCTCCAACAAATCAGCGGGTCGCCCTTGAATTTTCTTCACGGTCCCTGTCATGCGTACTCCTACAATACTGCAAAATCTCTCCAAAGGCATGGTGAAGGGCAGATTATAGATTTTAAAAGAGACAGTCGACTGATAGGATGTGTTAGTACACGCGAAGCTCTCAACAAAAGTTTTGGTGAGCATAGCGTATTGCGCATTGTCATCTTGCATATATGAGGTCAAACCAACCCTCTCAATCAGTAGCAAGAAATCATCAAGAATACCTGCAGTTTGTAAGAAAGTAAAACAAGGAAAAGTGGATGGGTGAGCATCCCCATCATCCCTTTCATTACCAATACTAGTTGCAATGAGATCTTCATTGTATGATGGCCTAAACTGAGAGGCCGATCTTGAGGGCCTCTACCTCCTAGGTGCATCACTCTCAAATATCTTTCCAAAAGTATGGTTGTTCATGCTTGGTATTCTGAAATTTAAACACCTATTAAACAAGTGGTTGCAAAGTAAATATAAAGAAGGATTCTACTCATAGGGACTTGTAAGAGGCCTAAACATGCATCAAAACTATATCTCTAAGCATCAAACAAGCTTACAAGATCTCATAACCAGTCACCTATAGCAGCAAAATACTCAATATACAATCCACGAAACACAAATCTACTTGGATAAGGAGAGGAGTCACATACCAAGGAACAAATGCTCCAAATTTCAGTAAGAAAGATGGGCTGAGCAAGGAGATCAAAAAAATCGAGAGCAAGCACAACAAGAACATGATTTTGAGCAATGAACTAGAGCTTACTCGGGAGAGAGAAGAAAGTGGAAGGTGAGAGAGTTAGTGGGGGGCCAGGGGTGGCCCACACCAGGGCATGGCGCCACCCAGGGCAGGCCGCGCCACCAGGTGGTGTGCCTGCCTGGTGGGTCCCCCTAGTACCTCCCAGGTACTCCTCTACCCCTTTTTTCATGCAAAAATTTAATATGAATTTTTTGGAATTTTTCGAGACACTTTATTTTTGGGCATTTTTCAGAAATAGAAGAATGATTATCTGACAAACAATTTTTTTTTTGAAAATGATGCAAGGACAAAACAAGGCTAAAACTAAACAAGTTCTAGGACACTCTAACATGCAAGCAACTAACAACAAAAAGAAAGCTAAACGAAAACAAAAACTAAAATGCATAGGATAGAAATAAACAGAGATAATCATAGTGAAAACATTGTTTTATTCAATGAAATGCTTTTGTTAACAAGGTTGATCAGGTGTTGCTACCAAAACAATTCCATATGAGACAAAACTTTGTATTCCACTAATGATTATGTTACCTCACCCTTGATAGCAATGGTCTCAATCATAATAGTTTCAAATTTTTCTCTTGGTATGGGACAATATATTTCTCCAACTTGAATGCCCTCAACATGTTCAATTGAATTCAAACCATAAGTCCTTTCAATCTTCTTGGGGAAATAGACAGTATGTTCCTTGTCATTAACACTGAAGGTCACCTTTCCTTGATTATAATTGATAACAGCTCCTGCAGTATTAAGAAAAGGTCTCCCAAGAATAATAGACATATTATCATCTTCTGGCATTTCAAGCACAACAAAATCAGTTAATATCAAGCAATTATGAGCCACTTGAATAGGTACATCCTCACATATACCCACCGGAATAGTGGTAGATTTATCAGCCATTTGCAAAGATATATCAGTTCGTATTAATTTTTCTAGTTGAAGCCTCTTATAGAGAGAGAAAGGCTTAACACTAACTCCAGCTCCCAAATCACACAAAGCAGTTCCAACATAACTATTCTTAATAGAGCAAGGGATAGTTGGAATCCCTGGGTCTCCAAGTTTCTTAGGAACCTTACCATTAAAGGAATAATTAGCAAGCAAAGTAGAAATTTCTTCATTAGGGATCTTCCTTTTATTTGAGACAATGTCCTTCATATACTTTGAGTAAGGAGGCAATTTAATAGCATCAGTCAAAGGAATTTGAAGGAATAAAGGTTTCATCCACTCACAAAACTTGTTATAGTGTTCATCTTCCTTTGACTTGTGTTTCTTATCAGGGAAGGGCATAGGTTTTTGGACCCAAGGTTCTCTTTCACTACCATGTTTATTAGCAATAAAATCTTCTTTAGTGTATTTAGTATTCTTAGTGTGGTTTTCAGGTTCTTCTTCAACTTTTTCTTCATTAGGAACTTCATTTTCTTCATTACCACTTTCAGTTTCAGCATCAGAGATAGATATACTATTAGGATCTATAGCAGGTTCAGAGGGTTCTACAATAGTTTTATGTTTCTTTTTCCTTTTCTTACGAGTAGAACCACTATTTTCAGCTTGTTGAGAATCCTGCTCAATTCTTTTGGGATGCCCCTCAGGATATAGATGATCCTAGGTAGCAACTCCACTTCTAGTTCTAATTTCATAAGCATGTTTTTCTTTAGCAGCATTAACTAGCAAGTCGTTTTGCACTTTAACAAGTTGATCTATTTGAGTTTGAACCATTTGAAAGTGTTTAATAATCATTTTAACATCATTAGAGGTTCTTTCCACAATATCTTTCAACTCAACAATACCTCTAGTGTTTTCCATTAGATGATTTTGCACCCTTTTATTAAAATTATCTTGCTTAACAATAAAGATATCGAATTCTTCTAAGCATTGATCAGAAGGTTTAGAGTAAGGGATATCACCTTCATCAAAGTGTTGGAGAGAGTGTACCTCAATACTGGATGAGTAGGGGATAGGCTTACATAATTCTTCTATAGGAGGTAAATTCTTGACATCTGCAGCTTTAATTCCCTTCTCCTTAAGACATTTCTTAGCTTCCTTCATCACTTCATCATTTAATTCAATAACTCCCCTCTTCTTTGATGTTGGAATAGGCATCGGAATAGTAGGCTCAGGTACAATTACTTCAGGTATAGCTTGTTTAGGAGGAGTCCAATCTTCATAATTCTTACTTATTTTAGCCATTAATTCTTCAGCTTCCTTAGGAGTCCTATTCCTGAAAACACAATCAGCACAACTATCTAGGTATGTCCTAGATTCCTCGGTTAGTCCATTATAAAATATATCAAGAAGCTCATTCTTAGGTAATGGACTTCCAGCCTGTGCATGAATTAAAGCACAAAACCTTGCCCAAGATTCGGGCAATACCTCTTTTTCTCCCCGTTTAAAATCAAAAAGTTCCTGCAAAATAGCATGTCTAGCACTAGGAGGGAAATATTTCTGCAGGAAAGTACTAATCAAGCACTCATGGCTATCAATAGATCCAGGAGGTAAATTACTAAACCAAGTTTTAGCTTCTCCTTTCAATGAAAAAGGGAAAATCTTAGCAACAAAGTAAGTACACATCTTAATATCATCAGAAAACAAGCCACTCATGGTAGAAAGTTCATTCATATGTGCTACCGCACTTTCATTCTTAGTCCCACAAAAAGGTTCTTTCTTGACAATAGCTATGTAAGATAGATCGAGAGAGAAATCATAATCTTCATTATAATGTTTATGGGAGAAGCAGCAAACTTAGCAATAGGAGACAATTTGGGTCTAATAGTATGCCTCTCAAGGAGACTCTTAGCAGCGCCCCTATCATGGGTGTTCTTACATTCTTTAATAAATTCATCGGTCATCTCAAGATAACCATCTTCAATATCATAACTCTCACTAGACTCAGGTGAACTAACATGTGTGGTAGTGCCTTCATTAGGAGTTTCGCTATTTCCAGCTATAGTTCTAGCAATCGTAGCATCCAGGAAAGGACCTAACGAACCACCCTTATCAGGCATAGTAGAAGCAACATCATAAGCATCAGAAGTTTCAGGTTCAGCAGTAGTAGCAGTGTGTGTAGCATGTGTATGTGGTGGTGTAACGAGCTTACTTATTAAAGATGGTGAATCAAGAGCAGCAGAGGTGTTCAGAACCGTACCTCTTCTTGTAGTGGATGGTAAAATAGGAACCTTGCCATCACGAGACTTACCCATGATGGATGGATAGCAGCGAACAATAGAGAATCCAAATGAACTTGATAAATAAAGTTATGCTCTCGGGCAACGGTGCTAGAAAATAGTCTTGATGACCCACAAGTATAGGGGTTGTATCGCAGTATTTTCGAGGGAAGTGAAACCCAATTTATTGATTCGACACAAGGGGAGCCAAAGAATATTTATAAGCCTTAACAACTGAGTTGTCAATTCAGTTGTACCTGGAAACAATCTTGCTCACAACAGTTTATCAGTAGCAACAGTTTTGTAGTAGGAATAGCAAAGTAACAGCAGTAGTAAAGTAAAGACAGCAGTAACAATAGCAGTAAACAGTGGAATTCGAGTGCGGTAGGCATAGGGATGGATGGACAGGCGTTGCATGGACAAGATAATTCACATAGCAATCAGAACATAGGGCAATTGCAGATAAATAAGATAAAGCATCCAAGTACTCGACAATCCTAGGCATGTGTTCCATATATAGTCATACATGCTCACAATGAGAACTTGCACAACATCTTTTGTCCTGCCAGCCCGTTTGCAGCGGGGCCTCAAGGGAACTCATGTTATCCCGATTTCTATCACTTCGGGGCCATTGGTCCTTCCATTAAGGTGCTCCTTTTAATAGAGCACCGGAGCAAAGCATTAACACTCTATGAACACATGTGATCCTCACGTCAAAGCCATTCCCTCCGGTTATCCCGATTTCTATCACTTCGGGGCCATTGGTTCCGGACAACAACGTGTGTATACAACTTGCAGATAAGACCATAAACAATACTATCATAATAAATCAATAACAAGTTCAGATCTGAAATCATGGCACTCGGGCCCTAGTAACAAGCATTAAGCACAACAAGTCGCAACAAAGTAATAAAGCACTAATATAAGATACTAGGCACCATGCCCTAACAATCTAATGCCATTACATGAACGATCTCATCCAATCCCTACCATCCCCATAACCTACATCGGGGGATTACTCACTCATAGATGGGGGAAACATGGATGGTCGATGGAGAAGCGATGGTGATGATGATGGCGATGATCTCCTCCAATTCCCCATCTCGGTAGGGTGCCAGAATGGAGTTTCTCGTGCTGTTTCGTGGAATCTAGTGGTGGCGGCAGAGCGGAACTCCTTCTGGAAAAACGTCGAACACCGCTGAGTTTTTAGGTCAGAAGGCAACTTATAGGCGAAGAGGGAGACCGAGGGGGTGTCTGAGGCGGCCAGGCCACCCCCTGGCGTGGCCTGGGCTAGCCTGCACGGCCAGGTGGTGTGGCCTGGGCCCAGCCCTCCGCTGTCTCGTATTCTGGCTCCAGGAGTCTTCTGGTGAAATAGGATTTTTTTGGCATATTTTCCGGGATTTTTCCTGACAGTTGATTTTCTGCACAAAAACTAGACACCAAGGCAATTCTGCTGAAAACAGCGTCAGTCCGTGTTAGTTGCATCAAAATCACACAAGTTTAGAGGAGAAACAATAGCAAAAGTGTTAGGGAAATTAGATACGTTTTGGACGTATCACACACCGGCTGCGCCACCTTCAAATCGGCGATGTAGAGGCGGCTCCGTCCACGCTTCACTTTTGCCAAGAGACGCCGCCTCTTGTCGCGGATGTAGCATGTCCTGCCCTCAATCTTCACCTGGCAGCCAAACTCATCGAGTTGGCCTAGGCTGACGATGTTGTTTTTTAGCCTGGGGATGTAGTACACTTTATCGTGCGCGCGGTGGCTGCCATCCTTGCAGCAGAAGAGGATGGTGCCACGTCCTTCGATCGCCACGACAGAGCCATCGCCAAGTTTGACGGTGCCGCAAACCGCCGTGTCTAGCTCGGAGAATGCCGCGCGCCAACTAGTCATGTGTTTGCTGGCGCCGATGTCCAAGTACCAGCCTGGCTTGATGTTCTCGACGTGCCCGAGATTCATGTGCGCGCGCTCCTCGACAAGGTGCACACCGCGCGTCGGCTCAGTGGGCACGATCGTGGCAGCGGGAGCGGGCGCGGTCACGGAGGTGTCACCTGGAACGTTCGTGTCGTCGACGGTTGTGCACACCTGCATCATCATGAGGGCCGCCACTTCATCATCGTCGACCTGCTGGACAAGGTTAGCCTCCTCGTCCCTCTTCTTTTTCCGGCAGTCGTGGGCCCAGTGCCCTTTCTTGCCAAAGTAACGACATTTGTCGTCCCTAGAGGCGCCACCGTCGTGCGCACCGTCCTTGTTGCCGCTAGGACGAGCCTTTTTCTACTTTCCGGAACTCGAGCCTCTGCCACTAATACATTGCAAATGTATCTATAATTTTTGATGTTCCATGCTTGGTTTTATTCACTTTCTTGTGTTTTGTCCACACTTTGGAGTACTTTTCATATGATTTTTTGGACTAACCTATTAACAAGAGCCACAGTGCCAGCTGCCTGTTTTCTACTGTTTTTGGTTCCAGGAAAGTCAGAAAATGAATATTCTCGGAACTGGACGGGACAAAAGCCAAAGTGCCTATTTTTTCGGAAGTCATCAGATGCCAGAATACCAGACGGAGAAGGGCTAGGGGGCGGCCACACCACCTGGCCACGTGGCCAGGCCTGGCCCGTGCCAGGGGATGGTCTGGCCGACCCCAGCATCCCCTCAGCCTCTCCTTCCGCCTATAAGATGCCCTCGGGACGAAAACCCTAAGTACCCGATCAAAAATCCACGAAAGAGTCTGTAGCCGCCGTCATCTCCATCCCTAGATCAGGAGGGATCTGAAGCTCTTCCCGTCACCCTACCGGAGAGAGGAATTCACCCTAGAGGCCTTCTTCATCACCATGCAAGCCTCCGGTGTGATGCGTGAGTAGTTCATCCTTGGACTACGGATCCATGTAGTAGCTAGATGGCTGGTTCTCCTCCTTTGTGCTTTCATGTTTAGATCTTGTGAGCTCCGTTCATGATCAATATCATCTATTTGTAATTCTGCATGTTGTGTTTGCGGGGATCCGATGGATATTGAGATGCTATTTCAGATTGATTATTGATTCTATCATGTCTTTGTTATTTGTGATCTTGCATGCTTTCCGTTGTTAGTAGCTATCTTGGCCAAGTAGATGCTAGCAACTCCAAGCGTTAGTATTTATGCTCGATAGTGGGTTCATGCCTCTGGTAATCTGGGGAAGTGACAGAAATCTCTAAGGTACTAGATGTGATATTGCTACTAGGGAGAAAACAATAATCCTTTGTTCATAGAACAATCGTATTGTTTACATTACACGCAATTCGTAAAGCAATAATTTGTTGCTTGCAACTTAATACTGGAGGGGGTTCGGATGATAACCTGAAGGTGGATTATTAGTCATAGATGCAGTTGGATGGCGGTCTATGTATAATGTTGTAATGCCCAATCAAGTCTCAAAGAAGTCAAGATGATTAGTATATGCATGTATTGCTTTCTCGATGTTTGTCAATTGCCCCGTTGTAATTTGTTCACCCAGCATGTTATCTATCTAAGGAGAGACACCTCTAGTGAACTATGGATCCCGATCCTTTATTTTACATACAATCCATAAATTGTTTACTGCTTTGTGTTTACTTTCTGCAAACTATTACTTCCTTCCATTCGATACGTTTAATCCTTTGTTTTCAGCAAAACACGATGAGATTGACAACCTCATCGCAAGTTGGGGACATAGTTCTGTGGTTGTGTTGTGCAGGTCTCCACGTTGCTACTAGCACCGGTAGTGGGCCCTGCCAAGGCTCAGCTAGTAACACCTTTGGGGTGGTTCCTTGCTCCTACTGGTTCGATTAAACCTTGGTTTCATAACTGAGGGAAACTTGTTGTTGTGCTCATCCTACCTTCCTCTTGGGGTTCCCCAATGAGCTTGTTAATACACGAGCCACCGTCAGAGTCATGGCGTTTGGAGCACGCGCGCCACTCTTCTTCGGTGAGCAGCAGGTTCCCGACGCCTTCGGTGGCGTCGTCGAGGTCGTAGCCCTCCTCAGTGGTGATCAAGCGCCCACAGAAGTCCTCAATGGTGAGAGTATTGAGATTGGCCGTTTGTTCAATGGCTACGACCACCAGGCGGAATTTCTTGGGCACGGTCCGGAGGAATTTCAGCACCGCCTTCTTCTCACCCACGAGATCACCTAGCAGCTCAAGGTCGCTAACAAGCATAGTCAGCCAGATCGCAAAGGATTCAATCAACTCACCAGCCTTGAACTTCAGGTCCTCGAACTCGCGACGGCGGGTTTGCGCCTTGGCCTCGCGGATCAACTCGCTGACAAGGTGCATTGTCTTCAGTGTCTCCCATGCGGTGTAGGCAGTCCTTCCCCGCCAGTGTCCTGATGAGCTCTAGAGGAACAACACGTAGGAGCGTCGCCAGCGCCGCCCGATCATCCTCCGGATCGTCGGCGCCGTGCTCGATCACGGACCAGAGGTGTTGCGCCTAGAGTTGGACGCGCATCACCATCGCCCACTCCGCGAAGTTGGTGTGCGTGAGAGTGGGGTACTGCGCGAAGCCGGTGCTCTCCCACACGACGCGATCCCGCACAACGATCTCACCGCCGCCACCGCCACCACATCGCGATGGGCTCCGGCCACGGCGCCTAAGGGGGGAAGCTGACACCCGTCGCTTAGGCGGCTTCGACCCGCTCGACTCGGGTGGCTTCGACACCCCTACTAGGAAACAGCCTATAGGTAGACAAGTTAATTTGTGGCGCATATGTAAATCCATGCGCCATAGAGACTTGTCAGTGGCGCACTAGGAAGCATGCGCCACAGAAACCTGGAAGTTCTATGGCGCATTTTGTACAATATGCGCCACAGAAGATTGGTGGGACCCGCCAGTCGGGGTGGGTTGATCCAAGTTCTGTGGCGCATAATGAGATATGCGCCATAGAAGTTGCCTCTTCTGTGGCGCATATTTTATTATGCGCCACAGAACATGGAGGAGGGCCCTATCATGGAATCTAATTCACCCACGATCTGTGGCGCATTTGCGGACATGCACTACTGATATGTTTCACTTCTGTGGCGCATATCCTCACATGCGCCACAGAACATGGAGGAGGTCCCCACCACACGGACTCTAATTCACCCACTTTTGTGGCGCATATGTACTTATGCACCATAGAAGTTTGAGCTTTTGTGGCGCATTTTCTCCATATGCGCCACAGATGAGGGCATCCAGATCCATGTTAAAAAGGTGACAAAGCCCCCACCTTATCTATCCACCACCACCCATTTCACATCTCTTCCTTTCTACCTCCTCCCTCACACCCCATTTTGCCCATAGTTTCTCCATTTTCTTGTAACTAAACCTACTTTAGTCCATAGATTGGTAAGTGGAAGCTTCCCTCCAACTTGTAGATCTAAAAGTACCTTACTTTTCTCTCACACATCTCTATTTGTTTACTAATTTCCTCTCCACCAACTTGTAGATCTATTTGTCCACACTCTCTCATCGCGCGGTCTTGTCTCGCTATTATTGTGTCTACTAGGTGAGTACTTGGCCATGAACATGTAGGTGAAGCTTGTCGCGCGGGCGGTGTGTGTGTGCGATCCATGGCGAGACGATGCTTGTGTGGTGCATGAATGTTTGCAATGGGAGGAAGTTTTTTGTTGCTTGCTTATTGTTGTCCCAGCCGGTGTGGTTGCATGGATGTTTGCCGAAATGTTGATTCATTTCCATTTCGGCAAATTTTTGCACTACCCATATGTCCTAATTTTAGGAAAGGTCATGCCGATTTTTTTCCGGCTAGCATTCATGCATGTGTGTGTTCTTATGGTGTGGTTCTCACCTATACACTATGTTTTAACCGCTCAGGCAACCATGGTCCTCACGATGAGCGAAGGTCGAATTGCTAGGTACAAGAAAGATGCGAAGGAGGACATGATTCTGAACAACAAGACCATGATAAGATGTCCATGTCGAACATGCAAAGTGCAGCGCTAGATCGACCCTGAATCTGGACAATTGGAGGGTCACCTGCTCAGGCGCGGTTTCATGCGCGAACTCAATGAGGCGCCGGCAGGACATGGTGGTCACGAAGACATGGGCGGGCGAGAAGACGAAGAGTCTACCGGGCATGATCATCATGACGAAGGAGATGTCGGCGGGCATGATCATCATGACGAAGTAGATGCCGGCGGGCATGATCAGCATGGAGAAGGAGATGGCGACGGGCATGATCATCATGAAGAAGGAGAAGATGCGAACACACAGACGTTGCTAACTTCGGTCTTGCAGGACCCTCATGTTCAAGAACTGCTCCTCAAGGAGACGAGCAACGACAAAGTCTCATCCAGAGAGAAAGCCAAGCTGGCCCAAATGGGGGTAGACGGGATGACTCCATTGTATCCTGGGTGTCGCCCCGAGGATACACGTTTGAGTGTAACGCTCAAAGCTCTAGAGATGAAGGCCAAACACAAATGGACCGATGTGAGCTTCAACGCGAACATGGAATACTGGCACAACCGACTTCCTAAGGGGAACACATTGCCAACAAGTATCGAGGAGGCCAAGAAAATTGTGTGCCCTCTCGACCTACCACACATTAAATACCACGCATGCATCAATGATTGCGCACTTTATCGGAACGAGTACGCTGATAGAACCACATGTCCGGTGTGTGGCCAAGGACGGTACAAGAGAAGGAATAAGAAAGTTCCTCGAAAAGTGGTATGGTACTTTCCTATCACCCCCCCCCCCCCGTCTGCAATGATATTTCATAGATCCTAAGGAAGCAAAGCTCATGCAATGGCACATGGAAAGAGAGAAACCCGAAGATGATCCAGAGAAGGGCAAGCTCCTGACACACCCTTCAGCCGCTAGCTAGTGGAATGCATTAGACATCGAGTTTGAAGAGTTCGGGGGCGATGCAAGGAACGTCAGGCTGGGTATGAGTACCGATGGACTCAATCCTTTTGGAAACCAGAGTAGAAGGCATACCACCTGGCCCGTGTTTGTATGGCCGTACAACCTCCCCCCGTGGCTATGCACGAAGCAAAGGTATGTACACATGAGCATTCTTATTCAGGGGCCGAAACAACCAGGTATCGATATGCATCTGTATCTCGGGCTATTGAGAGAGGAGTTAGCCAGCTTGTGGGAGACGCCGGCCCATACGTGGGACACCTACACTAAAGAATATTTCCATCTGAGAGCCGCGTTGCTCACGACCGTGCAGGACTATCCTGGTTACGTATATGTATCGGCCCAGGTGAACCACGGACACAATGCATGCGTCAAGTGCATGGATGCGACACCGCATCTCTAGCTACCAAGGGATCCCGGGTCTTTGAAAACCGTGTTCCAAGGTACTTGAAAGTGGCTCCGCATGGATTACCCGTGGAGAAAACGTGGTGACCTGTTCAATGGTAAGGAGGAGCTTGAAAGAGCCCCGCGTCCGAGGAGCAGCGAAGAAATCAAGGAGCTTTTGAATAATTGGGTAGATTGCCCTGCGCCTAGAAAAAAAAGACCAAGGACAAAGCCGTTGCTGGGTGTATGGAAAGCAAGGTCTGTTTTCTGGGACCTGCCATATTGGAAGGTCCTTCACACTCCCCATAGCCTCGATGTAATGCACATCACGAAGAACATTACCGAGAGTCTTCTTGGCACTCTATTGAACATGCCGGAGAGGACCGAGGATGGGCCGAAAGCAAGAAAGGACCTTAAATTGCTTAGCATCAAGAAAGATCTTCAGTACCCTGATAGTGATGATGATGATGACCATCATCAGACGGAAGGGACTCAAGGTCGCCGCAAAAGAGTTAAGAAGAATGAGGTGGTGTTTCGTGCTGTCTGCTTCACTCTGAGTCTGGAGGAGCTCGAGCAGTTTTTCAGGTGCCTCTTAGGAGTGAAAGTTCCTCACGGTTACTCGGGGAAGATAAGCATATATCTGGACGTGGCGAAGAAGAGGTTCAGCGGTATGAAGTCTCACGACTGTCACGTGCTGATGATGCAGATACTCCCCGTTGCAATCCGTGGGATAATGGACGAGCATGTCCGTGAGACATTGTTTGTCCTCTGTAACTTTTTCGACGTCATATCTAGGAAGTCGATCGGTGTGAAGCAGCTCGACAGGATACAGGAAGAGATCGTGATGATACTATGCAAGCTTGAGATTTACTTCCCACCCGCATTCTTTGACATCATGGTGCATGTGCTTGTACATGTCGTGGATGACATCATCCAGCTCGGGCCGACATTCCTGCACAACATGATGCCGTTTGAAAGGCTAAACGGTGTCATCAAAGGATTCGTTCGCAATAGGTCTCGTCCAGATGGAAGCATAGCCAAGGGCTTTCTGATCTACGAGTACATCTCCTTCTGCCAGAATTATCTAACCACCGAGAACAAGGATGTTGGAATGCCCACAAAGAAGCACCTCGGCAGGCTTGGTGGATATGGTCACCGCGAGGGCTGGCGCACACTGCATGTCGGCATTGATGGTCGACGCACTGATTTTGAAAGGGCACACCGAGTCGCGCTACAACACATTGAAGTGGTCAGCCCTTGGGTCGAAGAGCACAGAAGCTTAATCGAGCAGGAGTACATCACCCAGGGCCGGCCAAGGAAGAAGGGAGACGTAACCAGAGAGAACAACTCCAGCTTCACGGGTTGGTTCAAGAAAAGGCAACTGGACAATCCCCCACAGCCGCCTTCTATGGAAGATCAAAAACTCATATTCTCCTTGTCGCAGGGCCCAGGGCACAACCTATGGACCTATCAGTCATACGACATAAACGGTTATAGATTCTACACCGAGGAAAAGGATAGGAATAGCGAATATCAAAACTCAGGAGTAACTATGTTATCCTTTGCTGATGACGATACTACTGTGATGGAAAGATTCTACGGAAGGATCGAGGAGATATGGGAGCTTGACTACTGTGGAGAGATCGTACCGATGTTCCGTGTTAGATGGGCCAAGAATGTGGAAAAAGAAGGCCGGTATTTCACCACAATGGTTATACCAGATGTGAAATCGACGAAGAACGCCTCCACAAAAAATGAGCCTTGGGTACTCGCTGGCCAAGTTGATCAATGTTTTTTTATTACGGACCCGTCAAAGCCCAACCGTGTTGTAGTTAGGACGGGCAAGAGGATCATCATCGGAATGGAAGGAGCCACCAACGAGCAAAACTTTGACAAAAACGGCGACCTGAAGATCGAAGAGGAATTCGACAAGTACTTTGACATGCCTACTACTACTAAAGTAAGAAGGAAGACCACACTACCTACTAAAGGTTGTCCATTCACAAGAAGAAATCTCAAAGTGCACGGGCTAAAGTATTCAACCACGACGAAAAGGGCAAGAAGATTGTGAAGAGACACTAGCAATTGTGTGACTTTTTGGTGTATTAATTCGTGTGGGTATAATGTGATATTAGTGTGGGTATTAGATAGAGACTAAAACATGTGATATTCGTGTGGGTTTACAAATTCACATTTGTGTGTGACAAGCAAACACACACACACACACACACACACACACACACACACATATATATATATATATGATTCGGGGGGTTTGAATAAATATGCATTGTGTTCTTGCTTTTTTTTAATAAATATGCATATATGTATATGTTCTTGCTTTTTTTAAATAAATATGCATATGTGAAAAAAAATGTGCATATATGTATATGTTCTTGATTTTTTTGAATAAATATGCATATGTATGTAGTTAAAAATATTTTTAAAAAAGAAAAAAATGTGTGAGACAGCCAGGATTCGAACCTGGCTGCCCTAGGTGAGAGAAAGCGAGCAAGACCACTAGGACAAGTATCGGATCTTGTCATACTACGACGCCACGCTTTTTTCTACTATGTCCAGAAGTTCTGTGGCGCATTCCCAAAGAATGCAATGCGCCATAGAAGCATTTTGTGGGAATGCGCCACATAACTTTCACACTTAGCCACAGAACGGTTCGGCCTCCCCCCTAATCCCCCTTTCTCTCTCGATCCACACTTAACCAAAATTCTCTCTCGGTCCCCCTTTCGCTCTGTCGTCGCAAACCCTAGCGCCGCCCTAGCTACCGTCGCGCCGGAGCCCTAGCAGCCCGTGGAGGAGGAGCCACCGGAGGAGGAGTCGCCGCGCCGGAGCCCGCCGCCCTCGTTGCCGGAACCCTAGCCACCGCCGCGCCGGAGCCCTAGCAGCCCGTGGAGGAGGAGCCGCCGGAGGAGGAGGAGTCGCCGCGCCGGAGCCCGCCACCCTCGTCGTCGTCGACCACCGCAGCCACAGCACCAGAGCACGGTTCGTCCCTCCACCCCCCCCCCCCCCCCCACCCCCCACCCCCCTTTGATGCACATTCCCCCTATTGTTGGTCAAGCTAAGATGATTTGAGACCATTTCCCCTATTGTTTCTGTGTACTTGGTCAAGCTAAGATGATTTGAGAATTTTGGATGATATTTACATGTCAGGTTCGAGGTTTTGATCTTAGGAGTACACTGCAATTTAATTGACAAAATTTTATTAATTGATAGTGAATAATCAAATGTTATCAGGTGGACTTGGTATTAGTTTCTGGAGTTATTTCACTGAATTTATAGAAAACAGTGTTAGTTCCATTTTTTCTTAAGAGTCAGACTGTTGATTGTTGGAACGAGTCTCATGAAAGATAGCATCATGTGTAGCTGATAAAAGCAACCATTTGCATTGCGTACGATGAAGGTTTTAATTCCGGTAGTTATGATAAAATAGCAATGGATTTTCTATTGGTAGTTTTAATCATGAGCTGATAAGTTGAAATGAAAAATCTTATTATGAGGTGCATCTATGAGAAAATAATTTGCACTCTCTCTGATTCCAACATAAATTTGAAATTGGTTTATTTTCCACCCTTTGTTTTAGTTCAAGTCTGGATATTGAATCTGCAAGATTTGGTGATTAGTTGGACCAATTGTGTTAAGTATAAGCGACCAGTTGTGACATCTTATAATATCAAATTTAGCAATATATTTCTACAAACATTAACAACACAATTTTTTTGGATAACATCCTCAAACAAGCATATATTTTACAGTATTATGGACACCTCAGAATCTGGCATGTATTATTTGTCCATGGATGAGAGGCTTCTCAATTCTCCGATAACTTATATTTAGAATTTCCTAGGCATTCTTTCTAAGGCTGCCCAGTGGTGCCATAGTATATACTATGTAAAACTAGATAGTTCCCTTTATGCGGATAAAGAGTCCATTCTTTTATTGCACTCGTGTCAGGTTATTTTTATAGATTCTTTCATTCATTCATGGTATGCTATAAAATGAATAGTTCTACATTTTTTTAATGTACCTTTGATAAAGTGCAGTTTTGTGCTACTTGAGCTGTCCCTTTTGTTACCACTTACAACTTGCAGTGTACCATCATTTCTTTTTAGATTTCCTGATGATTATTGCTGCGACACTTGTGATGTTCTGCTTTTTTTTACTGCATCAGTTGTACAGTTCTCTGTCTGCAAACCTGCTGTGTGTGTGCAAGAAGAAGAGAGCCTGTGTGTGTCTCTGTTTACTATAACTGCTACTCAGTTTTCATTCAGTAGAAGCACATGTCTGATATATATACTTCTTATATATTATTTGGTGTACCCTTTTAAGTTTTTTAAGTTCTTCTTATACATGTATTTGTTATACTGTTGCATGAATTATGGATGGGGCTGCATGGATGACGATGCTGGGGTCAATGCATGGGGTTGTCAATATGTGGATGGGGTGTTTTGTCTTGCAGGGATTTCACTTGAGTTGCCCATTTCTCCCGAAGTGTCGATTCACTTCCGTTTCGGTTAAGAAATGGGCACTCCTAGGTCAAAAAATTAGCAAAGGTCATGCCGAATTTTTCGGCCGAGATTTGTGCTAACTTTTTGCCTCTTTTTAATAGAGTAGTGCAAACATGTCGGGCAACAACGAGTTCGGCCCTTCTAAGCACATGATCAGCGTCGAAGAACAAGCTAGACTGGCCAACCAGTCATTCTGGCGGGGGTCCCAACAGGAGGAGGAGGCGATGAGGTTGACACCACCACCGGAGGAGGAGGAGGCGACTGTCGCCAGAGCTGCTGGGGCCAATGAGGGAGGAGATCCTGATTACGAGGGGGACGAAGACGACTACGATGGAACTAGTGAAGGCGGCGACGAAGAGGATGACACCACCGATGGCGGCGCCTGCACCGATGGCGGCGAGCGCACGGATGGCGGTAGCAGCAACCCGGTCGCTTCTCAGAAGAAGAAGAAGGAACAGAAGGAGCGGAAGGTGTTAGTGCTCACCACCGTCTGCGATGAGTTCACTGAGGTCACAAAAAGTGGCCTACCCATTGCGCCAGACGTGATTGCTAAAGGGTACGGCCTGCAACTCGGGTGCATCGTCCGGGAAAGCATGTCGATCAACATTAAGTACACCAGACATGCTGACAATGCAGCTTTGGTCGATAACCTCCTTAAGAAGCTTCACAAGCGATACAGATTCCTAGAGCGGTTTAGAAACCTTGAGAGAAAGAACCCGGTGAACAAACTAGCCCTCACGAAGATGAGCAATGCCTTGAGCAGCTGGAAAACCCGGGTGAAGACTAGCATTGACAAAGGTGAAAGCTGGGAGGTTATTAGTAAGAAAAATCTGATGCTCGACGAAGAGGAGTTTAAGATATTCAAGGCGGATATAGCTACCCCTGACACTATAAAATGGACTAAATGGGGAAGGAGTATGTGGGAACAGAACATAGGTAACCACCACCTTGGAAGCGGCGGTTACAGGGGAAGCAGGCCAATTGGGACAAGGAGGACGCCGAGCTTGAACGCCTTGGTAAAGACAACCCTTGGCTTAAAATCACGGACTTGCAGCTTAGGCAATTTGTTCGGGCCCGCTACTATCTGGACAAGGAAACATGGGAGTTCATCACCGACGATCCGGAGGTGAAGGACTTCGAGAAGAAGCTGGTAAGGAATTTATCGCCGATCTCAAGTCTATTGCGTTCTAATTAAAATAATGAAGCCAAGAATCTAAATGGGTTCACCTTTCCTTGTCTCTCCAGGAGGATGAACTGAACGCTACTGCCACAGATTCGTCCCAGGATTCGACGGAGCCATGGGACACGGTTTTCAACAGGGCCACCAATTCTTACAAGAAGAGGGACAAGGGGTTGTCTCCGTCCTCAGCTGGCCGTATGTCCGGCTTCGATACGAGCATGAAGTTCAAGGAGTACTACAAAGAGGACGCCAAGAAAAGAAGGGAGAGGAAGAACCAGCTGGCGGTTAAGGATAAAGCCGTTGTTGAAGAGCTGAAGATGAAGGTGCAAACACTAGAGGAGAAGGCGGTGGACGAGAAAACGGTGGACAAGTTAGTGGAAGAGAAGCTCCGCTCGATGATCCCCCCTGAGTTTTTCGAGGGGCTTACTGCTTGGAATGCGAGAGGTCGACAGGGGCCGATACATCTGCCCAGCTTAAGCGGCAGCAACTCGGGCATCAATATTACTGTGTCGCCGGACCTGGTGACCCCGCTGGCCGTCAACATCAGGATGCAGCCGCTCGTTTTGGTCACATCGATGCCCCCTCCCGCCAAAGATACCAATAAGGCGTAGCCGATGGCGGTGGTGCTTCGTGAGGCACCCGAGCGGGAGATTGCAGATGATGATAGGCCGGCCGCCGGCATCGGCCGTGTCTCTACATTAGCCGAGATCCACGCCATCACCAAGGTAACTAATTAGTTAGTGCACGTCATCTCCTTTATGTCTTTGATGCATGACTGCTGCCATCTCATGACGCCCAACAACATGTTTTGCCTCAGGACACTTCTTGCGTACTCCTGCTTAAAGATATCGGCGGTGAGTTGAAGGATGTTGCCAAGGGCACTCTCATACAACCGGCGAGCCGCACGATGCACAACAATCCAATGGATGATGACGTGATGAGGGTCAGGTTGGCTCGGGTGTTGCTAGGGTGCGACGACATGGACCCCCCTTTCAACCTCAGGGAGCCGACGAACACAAGACCCTTGGAGAATGCTACAACTGGCCCTTGACATGGCCGAAGACCCAGATTCGTCTTGTGGGGGGAGCACCGGTGCCACCTCTCGATCGATCGCTCAGCCACCACCTCGGAAGCCAACAGCCGCCGTCGTCGCCACCACCGGCCGTCACCAACAACTCCTGGCAGCGTGTGCACCGCCACATGGCAAAAACGTTGTTCCGCAACCGCCGTCGCCCCCGCTACCACCACCACATGATTTCACCCATGAAGATGATGATGAATTGGTCAATGCTGATGACTTCATCAACACCAGCGCCGCCAAAGGATTGTATATGCCTTCTGTGGATGAAGAACCCTTCACAGCTCGTGACGACCATCAAGCTGGTCAGCCCAATACATGCATGCAATGCCTGGTCTTCCATGGTCTTTCTCAAGAGGCGCCTCCGGCCGCCGATCCACCACAAGAGAAACCGGGATTAGTTTTCAGCCCCAACACACTCCAAAAGGCGGTTGATGAGCAGATGGTAGTGGCTGACACTGTTGTGAAGAAGAAGCACTACAGGAAGAGAGGTAATAATAATAAGAAGGGTGCGAGCCAGCCTCTTCCGAAGAGGATCTGGGGTCAGGACGCCGTCGTCGTACCATCCACACAATACGGCTTGCCCCGAGTGCATGTAGCTGGTGATCCGATATTGACTCCGGATATGCTCCACATTGCGGTTGGAGCCATGTTAACTTTGCACGAGGGTGTTAAGACACTAGAGGGCCTCCTTCTTAAAGATGAAGATCCAAATTACCCGGTTTCACGGCCAAGGTGCCATTGGACGTGGGCTTCGTCGATGAACCCTCCGCGGATATATTCTTCATAGCGTTCGAGGACATATTCAAGCTGTTTCTCATGAAACGGCTGGACTATAACTTGGTCCGCCTATACGCGCTCAATCTGGCGATCAAGATCAAGAGAGAGAGTACCCCAGAAATCACGATAGTGGGTCCCTACTACATGCGGGACAGCCAGTTGGTCGAAGGATCAGAGACACGGACCAAGGCGACGGCGTACCTCGAGAAGTTCATGGTGAACAACAAGAGGAAGGGCACACTTCTTTTGCCTTTCTTTTCTGAGTAAGTACACACACTCGCTCATCGCCGCCGTAACTTATGCATTTCTTATAGATTTCTTCATTTGTTCTTTTTCAACATTCCGTTCCAATTGTGTTGCGCAGAGACAAATACTGCACACTCATCATCCTTGCCCCAAGGTATTTGATAGCCACGTATTTCGACTCGGGGAGTTTGACGAAGAAGAAAGACTACACCAGAATAAGGGGTGTTCTCAATGAGGCTCTCGAGGGCTACGCCAAGAAGGGATGCACCTTCGTAGATAAGGGGGAATGTATCAAGGATGACAAACACGTGTTCAATCACGTGCTCGAGTTCCCCTGCGTCAAGCAGTCGACTACGGGTGCCAAGGAGGCCTTCTATGTCCTCCATCACCTTAAAGGCTATGTTCGAGATTGCCAGAACCTAACGCTACCATCTAGTCTCCGAGGATGGGCCGAAACTTTGGCGTGAATCGACGATGTTGATCTTAGAGAAGACTTCCATCGCATTCAGATGAAGTTGTCGCAAATCATCATTGAAGATGTCAACACAAGGGGGGTGTCCTACAACAAGCTAGAGGGTTGAGTAAGAGGGAGATCGAAGAACGCCTCCGTAAGCAGGGTGACACAAGGACATGGATGACGAAAGATGGCTATCTACCGTTCCCGAAGCCGAGCGAGAAGAGGAAGTCTTCATGATCGATGTGTGCCTCTAGCATGATCCAGTGTGTGTATATTCTTGATGGACGCCCGCTGTATTAGTGTGTGTGTCATAAACTTTACTATCTTGTGGTCGAAATGGTCATTGTTGTTAGACTTAAACTACCTTGTGGTCGTGTTGTCGTTGAACTTATTGCTTCTATGATGATCTATATTTTAGGTTTATGAATCCTTTGTTTTATATTCTGTGAACATATATATACGCGTATCACGTATGGTGTCTGGGCACCAAGGTGCACCAGTTATTTTACCTATATATATATATATATATATGTGAACCCTTTATTAATTCTTTTCGTTGTATTTTTACTAATATGCCTCGTCGTCTGTAGAGATGGCAACGAGGTGGTATGTGGTGTACATGGGTAGGGTTCCAGGAGTCTACGAGGAGTGGGAGGATTGTCACAAACAACTGAACAAGTTCAGCGGCAACATCTATAAAGGATACGCGACTAGAGAGGAGACGGTAGCTAAGTGGAGGAACCACCTGTGGAAGAAGAACCGGATGAAGATATTGGTCGGGCTAATGCTCTTGCTCACCATTATCACAGATGTATTCTATTTGATCCTAGTGTAGGTGGCGGTGGCCACTTCATATTTGTAATGTGAGATGATATGAACTTTGTATTTGGCACTTGTGTAAAAATTCGGCACTTGACACTATATATGTATCTCGATCGGGCTCTAAGTGTGATAAAATTATACTTGTGTTTGTATTATATGTCGGTTTTCATCTACTACATGTGCAATGTATTGTTTATACTTATCTGAATAAATATTGTATAAATCATGTATAAATACCTGATTATACACCAAGAATGTATTTTATTTTGAATACATGTAAAATACTCAGTGGCGCATATAGAAAAGGTATACGTGGCGCATATAGATTCTATGGCGCATTGGATTATATGCGCCACTGAACATATTCCCATGGCGCATATGTAGAAATGCGCCACAGAAGTCTGAGACTTCTGTCGCGCATTTCTATATGCGCCACAGGAAGCAGATATCAGTGGCGGGGTAACAGTGGCGACACAGATATGCGCCACAGAAGGTAGATTTACATGCGCCACAGAAGAGGTGTTTCCTAGTAGTGAGATGGCCGCCATGCCATTGTCCTTCTGGGTATTGCACATGGACTCCCTGTCGCTCTGATACCAAATGTTCTCCCCAAACCCTTCTTCCACCTCGCGATCGTCACAGATAGACAGAGAAGGTAGTTTCAGAGAGAGATTTGTGCTGCTAAAAGCGTGCTGCTTTTTTGTCTTCCTTTCTTCCTCTTATTCCATCGAACTGAAACAGAAAAGAACGAGAAGTTCGGGGTTCGATCCGATACAGCCGTGCCATTCCACGACTAACGAAATCGATCCGGTCTCAACGTCCACTACGCCTACGACCTGGACACAACTCTTCGACAGAGTTTGATCCGCACACTACAGCATGGCTCGCACACAAACGTGGGCTCATGCGACACTTACCTGAACTTATCTAAAGAAATAAACAGACTAAGTAACGTGCACATGATTATTTCCTAACATCTTCTTCCTCTAGCCAGCCACGTTACCAGTTTTGTTCAAACGTCTGTCAACTTGTAAAAACTGTAGAAAATTCATACTAGCTCCGATTTGATTGATTCAAATTGCTAAATTCTTCATTTTAAAATATCTACAGCGTGGTATGAATTTTGTTGCATGATCCTATCTCGAAAAATCTGAAAAAGAATATATGCTCTAGTGAATAGTATTTCTTTTATGGAAACTTGTAAATGCAATATCTTGAGCTACAAAGCTCCAAAATTAGTGAATCAAAATTTTTAATTCATATTTTGACTTTATCTACAGAATTATGTTGTATTTAATACTGCTAGATAATATTTTAAAATGCATGTATGTGATGGGTCATTCAAATGACTATTCTTACATTATGACACTTGCTTTTCACTCGCTCATGATGCACTCAAATTATTTGAGCAACATTATGATGTCATGTGAATCATGAAACCACCATCACAGCATTTTTTTAAAAAAATACAGAGAACAAAATCAGTGTTGGATGAGTGACTTATTTGCCTTCTTGGATCTTTTTATTTCTTCTTGCCATTGGTGATGACGAGAGTGTGAATTGTGAGGACGACGATTCAAGTTTCCAGAAGGGTGATAAAGGAAAGCGGCCCTTAGGGTGTATCAACTTTACTATTCTAAAATATGCCATGCTTGTGTGATGTGATGATTGTCTTGGAGACACTACCCTTGTGTTTCTAAATGCGTTTACTATTGTTAATGTTGGTCATTAGCACGAGTAGGAGTTGATTGTGGTAAGCTTGGAATTGTTATGCCATTGGGTTGGATATAATCCTAAGTGGGTTTATTTATGTTGTTGGGTTCTAATTATCGGTCCTTGCTCTTTGGGTCTTGGATGACTTGGTAACTTTTAGCATTGCATTGGACTTAGTGGTTTACCATTTTCTTGAGAGTCATGACATGATTAGAGAGCTATGTCTCTGGTTGTGATAATTAAAATTGGACCTAAAATGAATTGACTTGAGTGGGTACCCTGGTATTTGGTTGTTTATCCCACTCTGGTCAACTTAGGAACATTCTCTTGTGCCATTGATCCAAGGCACACCCATACTAACTCAATGACCAGTGTGGGACGATCTTGACTGATTAATTTATCGAGTCTTAGATTAGTAGTTGTTTTTAGTTGGTTTTTCCTTGGTTAGATTTGGTATTATGGACATGGTGTTCCGTTACAAGGACATGGTATCTCCTTTTGTGCCCCATTTTAGCTATTTAGCTCACACCCCACAAACAAGGTACCATAAGTGTACTTTGGGCTTCAACCACAACCTATGGACCAGGATAACACTTTCTAAAGGCATCCTAGAGTGAACCTAGGGGAAGCTACTATGTTAGCTGACATGTTGGAAAGGTCTTGTAGTGCACCATCTTGCACACTAAAAGAGAGGATCAAAGCGAAATGTGTATTGCTTTGGTGAGGGTAAAGTTGTACACCCCTGCAGGGTTAAATCTATTTGAGTAGCCGTGTCTGCGGTCATGGACATGCTTGGTTATTTCACACATGAGATAGAAGTCATTAATGGTCAAGTATCGGTCTCAGGCTGCATTTTGGAAATGTTGATCCCCTCACATGCTTTACTTACACCATTGTTATGTTGGTAATATAATTGCTTACACTCTTGTTATGATATGCATTGCTTATCCTTGTATACAATATTTGTATATGTTGTTGAATTAATTATGCTTTTGGTCACTTGCGGGTGGATCCAATGATCCTCCAATTCTGGGATCGTCATGTGATGATCTGATACATTGCAAATGTATCTATATTTTTTGATGTTCCATGCTTGGTTTTATCTACTTTCTTATGTTTTGTTCCAACTTTGGAGTACTTTTCATATGATTTCTTGGACTAACCTATTAACAAGAGCCACAGTGCCAGTTGCCTGTTTTCTGCTGTTTTTGGTTCCAGGAAAGTCAGAAAATCAATATTCTCGGAACTGGACCGGACAAAAGCCAAAGTTGATATTTTCCCGGAAGACTCCCGGAGCCAGGAGGAGAGTCGGAGAGGGGCCACAGGGTGGCCACACCACCCCATGGCGTGGGTCCCCCCAGGCCGCGCCAGGGCATGGTGTAGGCCCCCTGGCCGCCCACCGACCTTGCCCTCTGGCCTTTAAGAAGCCTCCCGATGCGGAAAACCTAAATCGTCAAGCCTCTAGCCACGAAAAGTTCCGCAGCGCCGCCGCCACCGAAGGGGAGATTCGAGGGACAAAAAGTCTCTGTTCTAGCACCCTGCCGGGACGGGGAAGTGCCCCCGGAGCCATCTCCATCGATCTCCACCACCATCTCCATCACCATTGCTGATTCCCATGATGAGGAGGGAGTAGTTCTCTCTCGAGGCTAAGGGTTCTACTGGTAGCTATGTGTTCATCTCTCTCTCTATGCATGATCTTATTGAGATCATGAGCTTGTAATCTATAGATCTACCTTGCTACTCAAGTGCTTTAATAGATCTCTGCTCTCCCCATGTGTGTGAAAGTGAGAGCGTGCTCACCATGGTGGCACTTAGGCTAGAGATTACAAATACTTGTTATGAGTTATATTTGGAGTTGGATGTCTTTATGAAATTGTGGTGTTTGTTGGACTCATCTAGTGCTCAAGGTGACAGTGTGGGGTTTTCTAGATGGGAAAGGCTTACTTTGAGGTGTGCTGTTATAGCCCTACCATCGATTAGAGTGTCCAACCGGAGAGTAGTTAAGAGTAGTATCATGAAGATAATATATTTATATGAGAGTGTTCACTAGTGAAAGTATGATCCCTAGGCCTTGTTTCTAAGCATTGATACACCGTTTGCAATTAGATCTGTTACATGTTTGCTTCCTTCCATCTTTATTTCAGTTTTGCTTTAGTCTCTTACACACCATCAAGTTATTTTCTATCACCGTTACCACTTATAATTATCCATACCACTTGTATTTCACTATCTCTTCACCGAACTAGTGCACATATACACCTGACAAGTGTATTGGGTGTGTTGGGGACACAAGAGACTTCTTGTATCTTGATTGCAGGATTGCTTGAGAGGGGATACCTTTGACCACTTTCTCCCTAAGTTCGATAAACCTTGGGTGATCCTATTAAGGGAAAACTTGCTGCTATTCTACAAACCTCTGCACTTGGAGGCGCAACAACTGTCTACAAGAATAGAAATGCGTAGACATCAAGCTATTTTCTGGCGCCGTTGCCGGGGAGGTAAGGTAAAAGGTACTCACATCCTTCGCTGTGAGTGCTTGAAGTTATTTCCTTTAGATTCTGCAATTTTGTCTTTTTGTTTCTTGTTTTCACTAGTTAGGCTTAATGGAAAACAACAAAAAGTTTAGAGAGCTTTATAGTATTTATCTTGAGTTAGGACATGAAGTGTTTGAAGAGAAAATTAAAAAACCTATGGAACTTTATTTGCGTGCTAATAACAATGTTATTAGTATGAATTCTTTGAACACCATTATTGCTAATGCCATGGGAAAGTCTAAGCTTGGGGAAGCTAGTTTTGATGAGGATGATATTTTTATTCCCCCAAGCACGGAGGAGAAAATTTACTTTGATGATAGTAAACCCCCAATATATGATGATTACAATGATGAATATGATATTTTCAGTGCACCTACTATTGAGGATAAAATTAATTACGATTACAATATGCCTCCTATATTTGATGATTATGGTAATGAGAATAATAATGATGGCTATTTTGTTGATTTTGCTCCCACTACAATTAATAAGAATGACTATGTTCATGTGGGGAGTATTAATTCTTTTATGCATGTGGCTCATGATAAGAATATTTTATGTGATAGTTATATTGTTAATTTTATTCATGATGCTACTGAAAGTTATTATGAGAGAGGGAAACATGGTTTTATGTATCTCAACAATATTAAGTTTCCCCTCTTTATGTTGAAAGTCTTGAAGTTGCACTTGTTTTGCTTTACTATGCTTGTTGCTTTGTGCTTTCATGTCTTGTTTCTTTACAAGATTCCTATGCATAGGAAGTGGGTTAGACTTAAATATGCTTTGAATTTGCTTCTCGATGTTCTCTTTTACTTCAATTCATATTTCTTATGTGAGCATCTTCTCAAACTATTATGCCTAACTTAAAGGCGTTAAAGAAAAGTACTTATTGGGATATAACACAAAAGTTTTAGTTGAGTCTTGGAAATTATTACTTCAGTAATAACCGCTCCTTATCCTTCTTATTTGCTTTTTGTGCCAAGAGTAACCTCCAATGAGAGAAAAGTAATGATTGGGAAAGTTGCTGTCCCGAAACAGATTTTTGTGCTTCACCGTAAAAATTCGTGTAAAATCTCTATATGTCTTTTTGAGGCGTGAAATTTTTGCTTCTACCCCAGGTTGTTATCTAACTTTCGTTAGTTCAACACTTTTTGATTTTAGCAACATAAGGTCTTTGAAAAAATCCGTCTTTACCTGTTGGTCTGTTTTGACAGATTTCTGCCATTTTTTGCATTTGCTTCTTGTTGGTTCCTTTTTGAGTTCTTTTGGGGAATTGAGCTTTTTGAGGGAAGTAATTCAGTAGCTAGTGTTCTAATGGAAGTTTATTTGGTGTTATAACTGAACCTTAAGACTTATTTATCTTAAGTGCACTAATGTTGCTAATAAAGATTGTGTGAAGTTTTGTATGAAGGAAAAATTTCAGGTGTATGGAAGGACTGAATAATGAGATGAAGGATGGACTAAAGCTCAAGCTTGGGATGCCATGCGTGTCAAACCAAGAAATATCCAAGAAGTACAAGCGTCAAAGCTTGGGAACGCCCAAGGCATCCCCTTCTTCATCAATAAAAATCTCAGGTTTCTTCCAAACGCTTCATTTTTATTGTTTCATGCACAATTGTGTTGTTCTTGAAACGTCTACTTTTTCATTTTCGTTTTAGTTTTGGTTTTTAGTTTGCTTGGTTTTCTTAGTTTGTTGAATAAATTGGTTGGACCCCCTCTTTCATACAATGGTTTTCAAATAGTTTGGTTTGGATTGGAAAAGAGTAGGAAAGTTCATGCTTAAGTGGTAAATAGAGCTTGTTTTTGACTGTGGCCTGTGCTTTGTCATGCCATGCTTGATATTGTTCTGGCTTTATTCTTAGTATTCTTTGATGTAGCATGACTTGTTATAAACAATCGAGATTGCTTAATGTGCCTTGGATGAATCATGCGTTGTTTTAGCATATTAAAGCATAGTATAGTGGTATTCTCCTTTGATGCTTTATTTGGGTTGACTTGGCGCATGCTCACACCATTTTATGACTATCCAAAGTCACCATAGCATTTATGATCGTTTAGTTTTCAACTTGTAATATCACTTTATGCTTTGATCAATGATGTTTTGTCGCTCTGCATGATTATGGCCATTATTGCTCTCTTAGTTTGTCGCCCCCAGTCTTTTGCTAGCCTCCGTAACCAAGTATGAATTCCACTCATGCATCCAACTCCCTAAACCAAGTTATTCCAAAGAGTCCACCATACCTACCTACTAGCTTATGATATTCCAAGTATATTCATGCTTTTGTTTAATTAAACTTGTTATGAGAAAACTAGTGATTAAAGCTCTCATGAACTTGATGGCACACTTTACTTTTATTGCCCTTAATAAACTTGAACCATTGGGTCCTTCTTTGTTGCGTATATGCTTGCGCTTTATAAGTTGAAATTAGCAGAACCATGTACCATGGGGAACGCTTTCAACATTGCACTTGTACTTTGTACCCCGTTGATATCATGTTCTTTTGCTTACGGATCCCGGCGGTGTGAAATAAAAGTGGAACTTGTAAGATCATGGAGTTTGTATGTGTGTTAGAGAAACGCCTGGGCCGCTAGCCTAAGCCATGCCTAATCATGGTGGAAACTTGCAGCATCACCATAATATGAAGCATCCTCAATAAAAACCTATGCAAATATATGAGCACTATAATATGAGCACTATATGAAGCATCCTCAATAAAAACCTATGCAAATAGCAAATAAAAAGATCGCTGAGATGCTCATTGTTTGCTTGCCTTGTCATTTTGATTATGGGAAAGCTCCCGTATCATGTGCAAGGGGTACCCCGTTGGCGGTTCTTAATGATACACATGTACTTACAATGACAAGAGCTTACTCGTGACTGAAGTTGAGTAGCATGAGGATCGGTCTTCGTAAGTAAGGGGCATGAGATTTCGGTTTATAACTTGTCAAGCATATCCTCTTAGTTGTGTCCTTTAACCTTAACCACTTCAAGATTCTTATGATAGGGGCAATGAGAGCTGAAAGCTATTAAGTACCATAATTTTTGGAAGCTCTTTATGAAACTTGAATCTCTGCTTCCTTCTATGAAGGCCTTTCTTCCACCATTATATTGAGTCTCCACCTTCTATCTTTATGCACCTACTTTGAGAGCATAGTGGCCATTCTTAGTTCTATGTGCATTGTCCCAATACTTGTTGATTGATGCATAGCTTTGATATTGCTTGTTTTAAACTATTTGTATCTAGTCACTCTTATGAACTTTGAAGGTGTCCTATGCATTTATGTTTGCTACTCTATGAGGGACAAGCTGAATGCTACTATGCTATGTTTTTTTATGTGAAACAACCAAACGTCTTGCAAAGCATTGTTATTCATGAATCTTTTGTTTGTGCCTTTTCATGTTGCAACATAGTTTATTTGTCTTATTGCTAGAACTTTGTCTTTCATGTTTTGATTGAAGTATTATGATCCCAGCTATCAATGTTTTGCAAATACTTTGATCAAGTTTATGATGGTGCATGTCACCTCAAAAATTATTCTTTCTTTTTATCACTTACTTACTCGAGGACGAGCAGGAGTTAAGCTTGGGGATGTTGATACATTGCAAATGTATCTATAATTTTTGATGTTCCATGCTTGGTTTTATCTACGTTCTTATGTTTTGTTCCAACTTTTGAGTACTTTGCATATGATTTCTTGGACTAACCTATTAACAAGAGCCACAGTGCCAGTTGCCTATTTTCTGCTATTTTTGGTTCTAGGAAAGTCAGAAAATCAATATTCTCGGAATTGGACCGGACAAAAGCCAAAGTTGATATTTTCCCGAAAGACTCCCAGAGCCAGAAGGAGAGTCGGAGAGGGGCCACAAGGTGGCCACACCACCCCATGGCGCGGGTCCCCCCGGGCCGCGCCAGGTCATGGTGCGGGCCCCCTGGCCGCCCACCGACCTTGCCCTCTGGCCTATAAGAAGCCTCCCGATGTGGAAACCCTAAATCGTCAAGCCTCCAGCCACGAAAAGTTTCGCAGCGCCGCCGCCACCGAAGGGGAGATTCGGGGCCAGAAAGTCTCTGTTCTGGCACCCTGCCGGGATGGGGAAGTGCCCCTGGAGCCATCTCCATCGATCTCCACCACCATCTCCATCACCATTGCTGATTCCCATGATGAGGAGGGAGTAGTTCTCTCTCGAGGCTAAGGGTTCTATGGTGCACTCGACGATCGACGTAGAGCTCGTTGGGAACCCCAAGAGGAAGGTATGATGAGCACAACAGAAAGTTTTCCCTCAATTATGAAACCAAGGTTTAATCAAACCAGTAGGAGCAAGGAAACACCCCAAAGGTGTTACTAACTGAGCTTTGGCAAGGCGCACTACCGGTGCTAGTAGCAACGTGGAGACCTGCACAACAAAACCATAGAACTTTGTCCCCAACTTGCGATGAGGTTGTCAATCTCACCGTGTTTTGCGGAAAACAAAGGATTAAACGTATCGAATGGAAAGAAGTAAAAGTTTGCAGAAAGTAAACACAAAGCAGTAAAAGATTGTAGATTGTATGTAAAGTAAAAGGACCGGGATCCATAGTTCACTAGAGGTGGCTCTCCTTAGATAGATAACATGCTGGGTGAACAAATTACAGTGAGGCAATTGACCAACACCGAGAAAGCAATATATGCATATACTAATCATCTTGACTCCTTTGAGACTTGATTGGGCATTACAAGATAATACATAGACTGCCATCCAACTGCATCTATGACTAATAATCCACCTTCAGGTTATCATCCGAACCCCCTCCAGTATTAACTTGCAAGCAACAGATTATTGCTTTACGAACTGCGTGTAAAGTAAACAATACAATTGTTCTATGAACAAAGGATCGTTGTTTTCTCCCTAGTAGCAACAACACATCTACTACCTTAGAGATTTCTGTCACTTCCCCAGATTACCAGAGGCATGAACCCACTATCGAGCATAAATACTAACTCTTGGAGTTGCTAGCATCTACTTGGCCAACATAACTACTAACATCGGAAAGCATGCAAGATCTCAAATAACAAAGACATGATAGAATCAATAATCAATCTAAAATAGCATCTCAATATCCATCGGATCCCCGCAAATACAACATGTATGAATTACAAATAGATGATCTTGATCATGAACGGAGCTCACAAGATCTAAACATGAAAGCACAAAGGAGGAGAAACCATCCATCTAGCTACTACATGGATCCGTAGTTCAAGGATGAACTACTCATGCATCACACCGGAGGCTTGCATGGTGATGAAGAAAGCCTCCAAGGTGAATTCCCCTCTCCGGCAGGGTGCCGGGAAGAGCTTCAGATCCCCCGATCTAGGGACAGAGACGACGGCGGCTACAGACTCTTTCGTGGATTTTGATCGGGTACTTAGGGTTTTCGTCCCGAGGGCAACTTATAGGCGGAAGGAGAGGCCGAGGGGGTGTTGGGGTCGGCCAGACCACCCCCTGGCGCGGGCCAAGCCTGGCCGCGCGGCCAGGTGGTGTGGCCGGCCCCTGGCCCCTCTCCGTCTCGTATTCTGGCACTTGATCCCTTCTGGAAAAATAGGCACTTTGGCTTTTGTCCCGTCCAATTCCGAGAATATTCATTTTCTGACTTTCCTGGAACCAAAAACAGCAGAAAACAGTCAGCTGGCACTGTGGCTCTTGTTAATAGGTTAGTCCAAGAAATCATATGAAAAGTACTCCAAAGTTGGAACAAAACACAAGAAAGTGGATAAAACTAAGCATGGAACATCAAAAATTATAGATACATTTGCAATGTATCAACATCCCCAAGCTTAACTCCTGCTCGTCCTCGAGTAGGTAAGTGATAAAAAGAAATAATTTTTGAGGTGACATGCACCATCAAAGACTTGATCAAAGTATTTGCAAAACATTCAAAGCTGGGATCATAGTACTTCAATCATAACATGAAAGACAAAGTTCTAGCAATAAGCAAAGAGACTATGATGCAACATGAAAAGGTACAAACAAAAGATTCATGAATAACATGCTTTGCAAGACGTTTGTTTGTTTCACAAAAAGAAAACATAGCATGAAAGTATTCAGCTTGTCCCTCAATAGAGTAGCAAATATAAATGCATATGACACCTTCAAAGTTCATAAGAGTGACTAGATACAATAGTTTAAAACAAGCAATAACAAGTTATGCATCAATCAACTAGTCTTGGGACAATGCACATAGAACTAAGAATGGCCACTATGCCCTCAAAGTAGTGCATAAAGATAGAAGGTGGAGACTCAATATAATGGTGGAAGAAAGGCCTTTTGTAAAAAGGAAGTAGGGATTCAAGTCTCATAAAGAGCTTCCAAAAATTATGGTACTTATAGCTTTCAGCTCTCATTGCCCCTATCATAAGCATCTTTAGGGTGATTAAGGTTAAAGTGACACAACTAAGAGGATATGCTTGACAAGTTATAAACCGAAATCTCATGCCCCTTACTTACGAAGACCGATCCTCATGCTACTCAACTTTAGTCACGAGTAAGCTCTTGTCATTGTAAGTATATGTGTATCATTAAGAACCGCCAACGGGGTACCCCTTGCACATGATACAGGAGCTTTCCCATAATCAAAATGACAAAGCAAGCAGACAATGAGCATCTCGGCGATCTTTTTATTTGTTATTTGCATAGGATTTTATTGAGGATGCTTCATAGAGTGCTCATTATGGTGATGCTGCAAGTTTCCACCATGATTAGGCATGGCTTAGGCTAGTGGCTCAGGCGTTTCTCTAACACACATACAAACTCCATGATCTTACAAGTTCCACTTTTATTTCACACCGCCGGGATCCGTAAGCAAAAGATCATAATATCAACGGGGTACAAAGTACATGTGCAATGTTGAAAGCGTTCCCCATGACACATGGTTCTGCTAATTTCAACTTATAAAGCGCAAGCATATACGCAACAAAGAAGGACCCAATGGTTCAAGTTTATTAAGGGCAAGAAAAGTAAAGTGTGCCATCAAGTTCATGAGAGCTTTAATCACTAGTTTTCTCATAACAAGTGGGAGGTAAACAAAAGCATGAATATACTTGGAATAGCATAAGCTAGTAGATAGGTATGGTGGACTCTTTGGAAAAATTGGTTTAGGGATTTGGATGCATGAGTGGAACTCATACTTTGTTGTGGAGGCTAGCAAAAGACTAGGAGCGACAAACTAAGAGAGCAATAATGGCCATAATCATGCAGAGCGACAAAACATCATTGATCAAAGCATAAAGTGATACTACAAGTTGAAAACTAAAGGATCATAAAGGCTATGGTGACTTTGGATATTTATAACATGGTGTGAGCATGCGCCAAGTCAACCCAAATAAAGCATCAAAGGAGAATACCACTATACTATGCTTTAATATGCTAAAACAACGCATGATTCATCCAAGGCATATTAAGCAATCTCGATTGTTTATAACAAGTCATGCTACAGAAAAGAATACTAAGCATAAAGCCAAAACAATATCAAGCATGGCATGACAAAGCATGGCCACAGTCAAAAACGAGCTCTTTTTACCACATAAGCATGAACTTTCCTACTCTTTTCCAAACCAAACCAAACTATTTGCAAACCAAAGTGTGAAAGAGGGGGTCCAACCAATTTATTCAGAAAAGTAAGCAAACAAAAGAAAATTAAAACCAAAACTAAAATAAAAAAGAAGACGCTCCAAGAAAAACACAATTGTGCATGAAACAATAAAAATGAAGCGTTTGGAAGAAACCTGGATTTTTATTGATGAAGAAGGGGATGCCTTGGGCATCCCCAAGCTTTGACGCTTGTACTTCTTGGATGTTTCTTGGGGTGACAGGCGTGGAATCCCCAAGCTTGAGCTTTAGTCCATCCTTTATCTCATTACTCATTCCTTCCATACACCTAGAATTTTTCCTTCATACAAAACTTCACACAATCTCATTAGCAACATTAGTGCACTTAGATAAATAATTCTCAAGGTTCAGTTCTAACACCAAATAAACTTCCATTAGAACACAAGCTACTGTAGCACTTCCCTCAGAAAGCTCAATTCCCCAAAGAAACTCAAGAAGGAACTAACAAGAAGCAAATGCAGAAAATGGCAGAAATCTGTCAAAACAGACCAGCAGGTAAAGACGAATTTTTTTGAAAACCTTCTGTTGCTCAAATCAAAAAGTGTTGAACTAACGAAAGTTAGATAACAATCTGGGGAAGAAGCACCAAAAATTACAGCTCAATCCGACGTACAGAGCTCTCTCATGAATGTTTACGGTGAAGCACAGAAATCTGTTTCGGGACAGCAACTTTCCCAATCATTACTTCACTCTCATTAGAGGTTACTCTTGGCACAAAAAGCAAATAAAAAGGATAAGGAGAGGTTATTACAGAGGTAATAACTTCCAAGACTCATCTAAAACTCTTGGATTATCTCCCAACAAGTATTTTTCTTTAACGCCTTTAAGTTAGGCATAAGAACCAAAGAAAGAATCAAGTGCTCTCAAATGAAGAAGCATTAAGACCAAATTTTGTTTTCATAGGAGAAGCAAAAGAAATATTTTCTCTCTTTTTAGGGAATTGTTCTATACCTTTCTTGAGTGGGAGTTGATATTTAATGATGCCTTCTTTCATATCAATGATGGCACCAACAGTTCTAAGAAAAGGTCTTCCCAAAGTAATAGGAAAAGAAGCATTGTATTCAACATCCAAAACATAGAAATCAACGGGGACATAGGAATCATTAACCATAATAAGAACATCATTAAGACTCCCCATGGGTTTCTTTTTAGCATTAGTATCAAGTGGGACATTCAAATAACAATCTTCAAGAGGAGGCAAATCAAGCATATCATAAATCCTTCTAGGCATAATAGAAACACTACTATCAAAATCACACAAAGCTTTGAAATCAAAGTCATTCACTTTCATATTAATGATGGGTTCCCAACCATCTTCTTGTTTTATAGGAATAGAAGCTTTATGTTTCATCTTTTCTTCTTTAATCTTTATGAGAGCATCAGTAATGTGTTTTGTAAAAGCCATGTTCATAGCACTAGCATTAGGACTTTTAGCAAGCTTTTGTAGGAACTTAATAACTTCAGAGATGTTGCAACCATCAAGATCAAAATCAACTTTATCATCTAAAGTAGTAGAACTATTATTAGCCTCAACACTAGTGGTGGTAATAGTAGAAACACTAATGTTTCTAGCAATTTCATCTTCTCTTTCCCACTTAGCATGTAATTCAACTAATAGTCTAACATTTTCATCAATTCTTACTTGTATAGAATTAGTAGCTGCAAAGGGATTATCATTAGTTTTAGGTTTAGCAGCCATTTTATTCAAAGAAGATTGAGCTTCAGCCAAAGATGCTATATTTCTTTCAGCATTAGAGAGTTTTTCCGCAATAGTTTTATTGAAAGCAGTTTGTTTACTAATAAACTCTTTGAGCATAACTTCAAGTTCAGAGGGAGCACTCTTATTATTGTTGTAAGAATTTCCATAAGCATTACCATTGTTGGGAGGATATGGCTTATAATTGTTGTTACCAAAATTGTTCCTATAAGCATTATTACCATAAGCATTGTTGCCAAAATTATTATTTCTTATGAAGTTCACATCAACTTGCTCTTCTTGAGCAACCAAAGAGGCTAAAGGAACATTATTTGGATCAATATGGGCTTTCCCATTAACAAGCATAGACATAATAATATCAATCTTATCACTCAAGGAGGAGGTTTCTTCAACAGAATTTACCTTCTTACCTTGTGGAGCTCTCTCAGTATGCCATTCAGAATAATCAACCATCATATTGTCCAAAAGTTTTGTTGCAGCACCCAAAGTGATGGTCATAAAGGTACCTCTAGCAGCAAAATCCAATAGGTTCCTTGAAGAATAGTTCAATCCTACATAAAAAGTTTGGATGATCATCCAAGCAGTTAGTCCATGAGTGGGACAATTCTTTACCAAAGATTTCATTCTTTCCCAAACTTAAGCAACATGCTCATTATCAAGTTGTTTAAACTTCATTATTTCACTTCTCATGGATATAATCTTAGCAGGAGGATAGTATTTTCCAATAAAAGCATCTTTGCATTTAGTCCAAGAATCAATACTATTCTTAGTTAAGGAATTCAACCATTCTTTAGCTTTTCCTCTCAAAGAGAAAGGAAACAATTTCAGTTTAATAATATCACCATCTATATCCCTATGCTTTTGCATCTCACAAAGTTCAACAAAGTTATTTAGATGGGAAGCAGCATCTTCATTACCAATACCAGAAAATTGCTCTCTCATAACAAGATTGAGCAAAGCAGGTTTTATCTCAAAGAAAGTATTTTCAGCCATAGGTGGAGCAATAGGTGTGCTCATAAAATCATTGTTGTTGGTGCTAGTGAAGTCACACAACTTAGTGTTTTCAAGAGTAGTCATTTTTTGGGTTTTCAAATAAGAAAGCAAAGCAAGTAAAACTATTTTTTGTGTGTTTTTGAAGAACAAAACAAGCAAACAAAGCAAAAAGAAAACTAAGCAAAACAAAAACAACAAAGTAAAGAGATTGGTTATGAGGGACGCCCCTTGTGAAGATGTCCTTGACTCCCCGGCAACGGCGCCAGAAAATATCTTCATGCACTCGACGATCGACGTAGAGCTCGTTGGGAACCCCAAGAGAAAGGTATGATGAGCACAGCAGAAAGTTTTCCCTCAATTATGAAACCAAGGTTTAATCGAACCAGTAGGAGCAAGGAAACACCCCAAAGGTGTTACTAACTGAGCTTTGGCAGGGCGCACTACCGGTGCTAGTAGCAACGTGGAGACCTGCACAACACAAGCACAGAACTTTGTCCCCAACTTGCGATGAGGTTGTCAATCTCACCGTGTTTTGCGGAAAACAAAGGATTAAACGTATAGAATGGAAAGAAGTAAAAGTTTGCAGAAAGTAAACACAAAGCAGTAAAAGATTGTAGATTATATCTAAAGTAAAAGGACCGGGATCCATAGTTCACTATAGGTGGCTCTCCTTAGATAGATAACATGCTGGGTGAACAAATTACAGCGGGGCAATTGACAAACACCGAGAAAGCAATATATGCATATACTAATCATCTTGAATCCTTTGAGACTTGATTAGGCATTACAACATAATACATAGACCGCCATCCAACTGCATCTATGACTAATAATCCACCTTCAGGTTATCATCCGAACCCCCTCCAGTATTAAGTTGCAAGCAACAGATTATTGCTTTACGAACTGCGTGTAAAGTAAACAATACAATTGTTCTATGAACAAAGGATCGTTTTTTTCTCCCTAGTAGCAACAGCAGATCTAGTACCTTAGAGATTTCTGTCACTTCCCCAGATTACCAGAGGCATGAACCCACTATCGAGCATAAATGCTAACTCTTGGAGTTGCTAGCATCTACTTGGCCAAGATAGCTACTAACAACAGAAAGCATGCAAGATCTCAAATAACAAAGACATGATAGAATCAATAATCAATCTGAAATAGCATCTCAATATCCATCGGATCCCCGCAAACACAACATGTATGAATTACAAATAGATGATCTTGATCATGAACGGAGCTCACAAGATCTAAACATGAAAACACAAAGGAGGAGAAACCAGCCATATAGCTACTACATGGATCCGTAGTCCAAGAAAGCCTCCAAGGATGAACTACTCACGCATCACACCGGAGGCTTGCATGGTGATGAAGAAAGCCTCCAGGGTGAATTCCCTCTCCGGCAGGGTGCCGGGAAGAGCTTCAGACCCCCCCCAATCTAGGGACAGAGACGACGGCGGCTACAGACTCTTTCGTGGATTTTTGATCAGGTACTTAGGGTTTTCGTCCGGAGGGCAACTTATAGGCGGAAGGAGAGGCCGAGGGGGTGTTGGGGTCGGCCAGACCACCCCCTGGCGCGGGCCAAGCCTGGCCGTGCGGCCAGGTGGTGTGGCCGGCCCCTGGCCCCTCTCTGTCTCGTATTCTGGCACTTGATCCCTTCCAGAAAATAGGCACTTTGGCTTTTGTCCCGTCCAATTCCGAGAATATTCATTTTCTGACTTTCCTAGAACCAAAAACAGCAGAAAGTAGGCAACTGGCACTGTGGATCTTGTTAATAGGTTAGTCCAAGAAATCATATGAAAAGTACTCCAAAGTTGGAACAAAACACAAGAAAGTGGATAAAACTAAGCATGGAACATCAAAAATTATAGATACATTTGCAATGTATCATTCTACCGGTAGCTATGTGTTCATCTCTCTCTCTTTATGCGTGATCTTATTGAGATCATAAGCTTGTAATCTATAGATCTACCTTGCTACTCAAGTGCTTTAATAGATCTCTGCTCTCCCCATGTGTGTGAAAGTGACAGCGTGCTCACCATGGTGACACTTAGGCTAGAGATTACAAATACTTGTTATGAGTTATATTTGGAGTTGGATGTATTTATGAAATTGTGGTGTTTGTTGGACTCATCTAGTGCTCAAGGTGACAGTGTGGGGTTTTCTAGATGGGAAAGGCTTACTTTGAGGTGTGCTGTTATAGCCCTACCATCGATTAGAGTGTCCAACCGGAGAGTAGTTAAGAGTAGTATCATGCAGATAACATATTTATATGAGAGTGTTCACTAGTGAAAGTATGATCCCTAGGCCTTGTTTCTAAGCATTGATACACCGTTTGCAATTAGATCTGTTACATGTTTGCTTGCTTCCATCTTTATTTCAGTTTTGCTTTAGTCTCTTACACACCATCAAGTTATTTTCTATCACCGTTACCACTTATAATTATCCATACCACTTGTATTTCACTATCTCTTCGCCAAACTAGTGCACCTATACACCTGACAAGTGTATTGGGTGTGTTGGGGACACAAGAGACTTCTTGTATCTTGATTGCAGGATTGCTTGAGAGGGGATACCTCTGACCACTTCATCCCTAAGTTCGATAAACCTTGGGTGATCCACTTAAGGGAAAACTTGCTGCTATTCTACAAACCTCTGCACTTGGAGGCCCAACAACTGTCTACAAGCATAGAAGTGTGTAGACATCATGATCATGAAGCTGGAATGAGTGATTTTACCATGTTTTAGATGGGTTTAATTGATGGGTTTTCGTCTTGGATAGTGGTGCAGATTTCAGCCTTGTTTTGCTCACATTGATGTCATTGTCAATTGCTTATGTCTCTATTGTTTATCAAAAATTCCAGAACTGATGGGATATGGACATAGGTGTTTTTACCTGATTATATGATGTATTTTAGAGTGGAAACCATGATGGTTTAGGTGCTGGACAATTTAGTTCATATGTGAACTTTGTTTGATCTAGCAGACCTCATATGCAATTGCTTACTTTCTCTTTAACTTGGTTAATATGCATGTTATGGAACTAATCTAAAATGGATGAAAGTAAGTCCTCTAGAGTACCTTAAATAATCACCCTTGTTGTTGAAACCTTTTTGCAAAGGAGAAACCTTCATATGGCAGTGATTCCGAGTATGACCTCAACGCATAGTTTGGTTCTACCTACAATAGTTTAGACATTGGGTATTGGTGGGTGAACTGCAAGGTTGTTATTTTGTAGCCATCTTATGGCATTGCGATCTTACTCCACTTTGTTTATTTGAACTGAACTTCTGGTTTGTACCACTTAACTTGAAGTTAACTTAAACTCGTTGTAAACTCCGGTGTATCATGTTCTGCTTGAGTTGTGGTATCAAAAGTTGGATATGTATGCATGTTGGTTGATCCTTGGGAACATGTTTATCATATCCTAGCCTTTGGTTATGTTCTTGGAGTTTTTTGGTGTGAATTATATTCACTGCTGAACCAAATTGTTTCTATGATCATCGATTATTTCGTATGAGAGAAGATTTGGGTTTATATTGTGGTAGTGAGTTTAATTTATCATAGATTTATGATAATGCATAACCGGGGTTGTCACAGATGTAAAGGATCGATCATGTCTCCAATGGCGGTTGAGTTCCCTGATAGGAGCAAACATCTACTGTTTAGACTCAGGTCAGGGAATATTCACCATCCACTACCACTTCAATTCAACTGCAAAGTACGTAGAATGTGCAGCGTTATTTTTGTTACCCACCCTAGAAACCCTATATCGACCTCCCCTACTCCATCAGGATCGAATCTGGTGATGAGAGAAGCTTCACATAGCTGGTTGCTCCACCACCTTCTATGGATCGAAGGTTTGACGGCCCAAGGATATCCCCTCCTTGCAACTATCAGTGCCCACCCATATACAACAACCAACGCAACAATGGGTGTCTGATATGGAGAGGCGCGAAGAAGAAAGGAGAAGGGATGATGAGAGGAGGCCTGAGGAGGAGCGTCGCTGTGATGTTGAAGAAAGATGGGAGGAAGGTAGAAGAAGAGATGAGGAAAGGTGCAAGGAAGCAGATCGACGCGGGAAAGATGAAGATCGGCGCAGATCAAAAGAGAGAAGGCGTCAAGAAGAAGAATGGTGTTGTGCTAAATCTCTTCGTAACTCTGAGCAACTACCCCGAGAGAGGCCGCTGCTAGAACGCGCGTGTAAGGAAGATGAAGAAGCCCGCCTCAATCGCGACATATGGGCTCATCGTCCAGACATATGGGCTCCTCAATAGTAGGTGGACTAAAAATATCATATTCATCATTGTAATCATCATATATTAGAGGTATAGTATCATCAAAGTAAATTTTCTCCTCCGTGCTTGGGGGACTAAAAAGATCATTTTCATAAAAACTAGCTTCCCCAAGTTTAGACTTTTCCATAGCATTAGCAATAATGGTATTCAAAGAATTCATACTAATAACATTGATATTAGCACGCAAATAAAGTTCCATAGGTTTTTTAATTTTCTCTTCAAACACGTCGTGTCCTAACTTAAGATAAATACTATAAAGCTCTCTAATTTTTTTGTTTTCCATTAAGCCTAACTAGTGAAAATAAAAACAAGAAACAAAAAGATATAATTTAAGAATCTAAAGGAAATAACTTTGAGCACTCACACACCAGCAATAGTACTAGAAGATAGCTTAGTAGCCAGAGGATGTGAGTACCTTTTACCTTACCTTCCCGGCAACGACGCCAAAAATAGCTTGATGTCTACGCACGCTTATATTCTTGTAGACAGTGTTGGGCCTCCAAGTGCAGAGGTTTGTAGAACAACAGCAAGTTTCCCTTAAGTGGATCACCCTATCGAACTCGGGGAGAAAGTGGTCAAAGTATCCCTCTCAAGCAACCTGTAATCAAGATACAAGAAGTCTCTTGTGTCCCCAACACACCCAATACACTTGTCAGGTGTATAGGTGCACTAGTTCGGCGAAGAGATAGTGAAATACAAGTAGTATGGATGATTATAAGTGGTAATTGCAATCTGAAATAAGAGTGGCAGCAAGCAAACATGTAACAGAACTGATTGTAAATGGTGTTTCAATGCTTAGAAACAAGGCCTAGGGATCATACTTTCATAGTGGACACTCTCATATAAATATCTTCTCTTTATGATGCTACCCTGAACTACTCTCCGGTTGGACGATGTAGGGCTATAACAACACACCTTAAAGTTCGCATTCCCCATCTAGATAACCCCTCACTATCACCTTGAGCGCTAGATGGTTCCAACAAACACCACAATCTCATAGAGACATCCAACTCAACTTATACTCATGATAAATATTTATGTAACCTTAGCCAAAGTGCCACACAGTGTGCACACCGTCAACTTCACACACGTGGGGATAAGCAGCGATTAATTAAAGCACTTGAGTAGCAGAATAGATATATAGATTATAAAGCTCCTGATCTCAATAAGATCATGCATAGAGAGAGAGATGAACACATAGCTACTTGTAGAGCCCTTAGCCTCGAGAGAGAACTACTCCCTCCTCATCATGGGAGTCAGCAACGGTGATGGAGATGACGGTGGAATCGATGGAGATGGCTCCGGGGGCACTTCCCCGTCCTGGTAGGGTGTTGAAATAGACTTTTGTCCCCCAAATCTCCTCTTCGGCGGCGGTGGTGTTGCGAAACTTTTTGTGGAATTCTGATCTAGTACTTAGGGTTTTCGTCCCAGGGGGAATATATAGACGAAGAGGCAAGGTCGATGGGTGCCCGAGGGGCCCACACCACCCCCTGGTGCGGCCTAGCCTAGCCCACACCACCAGGTGGTGTGGCCAACCCCTGGCACCTCTCCGTCTCATCTTTTGGCTCCGTGAGTCTTTCGGTAAAATATCGACTTTGGCTTTTGTCCGGTCCAATTCCAAGAATATGTCTTTTCTAGCTTTTCTGAAACCAAAAACAGCAGAAAACAGGCAACTGGCACTGCAGCATCTTATCAATAGGTTAGTTCCAGAAAATGCATAAAAGTATCTCAAAATGTAGACAAAACATAAGATAGTTGATATAAAACAAGCATGGAACATCAAAAATTATGGATACGTTTACGACGTATCAACATCCCCAAGCTTAACTCCTGCTCATCCTCGAGTAGGTAAGTGATAAAAAAGAATATTTTTTTAGGTGACATGTACCATCACAAGCTTGATCAAGGTATTTGTAAAACATTGATAGTTGGGATCATAGTACTCTAACATAGACATGAAAGATATAGTTCTAACAATAAGACATAGCAACTATGTTGTAACATGAAAAGGTATAAACAAAAGATTCATGAATAACAATGCTTTGAAAGACGTTTGTTTGTTGCACATATAGAAAACATAATGAGAATGGTATTTAGCTTGTTCCTCATAGTTTAGCAAAACATAAATGCATAGGACACCTTCAAAATTCATAAGGGTGACTAGATACAAATAGTTTAAGAACAAGCAATATCAAAGTTATGAATCAATCAACAAGTTTTGATACAATGCACATTAAACTAAGAATGACCACTATGCTCTCTCAATAGGTGCATAAAGATAGAAGATGGAGACTCAACATAAAAGTAAAAGAAAGGCCCTTCATAGAAGGAAGCAGGGATTTAAGTCTCATAAAGAGCTTCCAAAAATTATGGTACTTATTAGCTTTCAGCTTTCATTGCTCCTATCATAAGCATCTTTAGGTGATTAAGGTTAAAGTGAACAAATATGAGGATATGCTTGACAAGTTATAAGCTGAAAATATCATGCCCCTTACTTACAAGTACCGTTCCTCATGCTACTCAACTTTAGTCATAGGTAAGTTCTTATCATTGTAAGTACATGTGTATCATAGAGAACCGCCAAAGGGGTACCCCTTGTCCGATGATACAGAAGATTCCCCATATCAAAATGACAAGGCAAGCAGACAATGAGCATCTCAGCGATCCTTTTATTTCCTATTTGCATAGGATTTTTTCTTTCTTTTTTCTCTTTTTTTTCCTATTTGCATAGTTTTTTTATAGAGGATGCTTCATAGATTGCTCACTATGGTTATGTTGCAGGTTTCCACCATGATTAGGCATGGCTTAGACCAGCTGCTCAGGCGTTTCTCTAACACATATACGAACTCCATGAGCCTTACAAGATCCCCTTTCATTTCACACCGCCGGGATCCATAAGCAAAAGAACATGATATCAACTAAATAAAGTGAAATGTTGAAAGCGTTCCCCATGATAAAATGGTTCTAGTAATTCACAAATTACAAAACACAAGCATATACGCAACATAGATGGGCACAATGGTTCAAGTTTATTAAGTGCAAGAAAAGTAAAGTGTTCCATCAAGTTTGTGAGAGTTTTAATCACTAATTTTCACATAACAAGTTTAATTTGGAAGGTAGATAAAAACACGAATACACTTGGAATAGCAATAATGCTAATAGGTAGGTATGGTGGACTCTTTGGAATAACTTGGTTTTATTTGGAGTTGGATGCATGAGTGGAACTCATACTTGTTACATGTGGAGGCTAGCAAAAGACTGGGAGCGACCAACTAAGAGAGCAATAATGGCCATAATCATGCAAAGCGACAAAACATTATTAATTAAAGCATAAAGTGATATTACAAGTCGAAAACTAAATGATCAGAGGCTATGGTGACTTGGTATAGTCTTAACATGGTGTGAGCATGCGCCAAGTCAACGCAAATAAAGCATCAAAGGAGAATACCACAATATTATGCTTTTATATGCTAAAACAACGCATGATTCTTTCAAGGCACATTAAGCAATCTCAATTGTTTGTAACAAGTCATGCTACAACAATAATCACTAAGCATATGGTCAAAGCAACATCTAGCATGACATGATAAAGTCTAAGTCACAGTCAAAACAATCTTCCTTTTATACCACTATAAGCATGAAATTTCCTACTCTTTTCCAACACCAATCAAAAACTAAAGCTATGCTAGCAAAGGAGAACACTCACAGAACAATAAGAGTGAAAACTAGAGTGTTCTAGGCAATGAATAACGGGGTGTGTCTCTCTCCAAAAGAAGTGTATTGGGATCCAACCAACTTATTGCACCAAGGAAAGCAAAAGAAAACTAAAAACAAAAACAAAGATGCTCCAAGAACAACACAATTGTGCATGAAACAATAAAAATGAAGTGTTTGGAAGAAAACCTGAGATTTTTATTGATGAAGAAGGGGATGCCTTGGGCATCCCCAAGCTTTGACGCTTGTACCTATTGAATATTTTTTCAGGTGACACGGGTGTCATGCCCAAGCTTGACCTTTTTTCCATACTTCATCACATCACATTGTTCTTCCCTACACTTTAAATTTTCCTTCATACAAAACTTCACACAATCTTCATTAACAACATTAGTGTATTCAAGATAATAAGTCTTTGGGTTTAGTTTCAACACAAGTAAAACTTCCATTAAAACACAAGATACGGTAGCAATTCCTTTTAAAAGTTCAAATGATCAAGGATAACTCAAAGAGAAAAAGATTAAGAGGCAAATGCAAATAATGTTAGAATTCTGTCAAAACAGACCAGCAGGTAAAGACCGATTTTTTCGAAGACCTTCTGTTGCTCAAATCGAAAAGTGATAAACTAACGAAAGTTAGGTAACAACCTGGGGCAGAAGCACAAAACATTACAGCTCAATCCAACGTACAGAGGTTTTTCACGAATTTTTACAGCGAAGCACAAAAATCTGTTTCGGGACAATAACTTTCCCAAGCATTATTTATCTCTTATTAGAGGTTATTCTTGGCACAAAAACCACACAAAAAGGATAAGCAGAGGTTATTACAGAGGCAATAACTTTCTAGACTCAACAAAATAAAAACCTATTGAATAGAAATTTGGGTTATCTCCCAATAAGATCTTTTCCTTAGCGCCTTTGAGCTAGGCATAAGAATTTCGATGATGCTCACATAAGAAATATGAGTTGAAGTAAAAGAGAGCATCAAGAAGCAAATATGTAAAAAAAATAAGTCTTACCCACTTATGAAAAATAATCTTGTAAAGAAACAAGTCATGAAAGCACAAATCAACAAGCATAGGAAAGCAAAACAAGTGTAACTTCAAAATGTTCAACATAAAGAGGGGAAACTTAATATTGTTGAGATACATAAACCATGTTCCCCTCTCTCATAATAACTTTCAGTAGCATCATGAATAAAATTAACAATATAACTATCACATAAAACATTCTTATCATGAGCCACATGCATATAAGAATTAATACTCCCCACATAAACATAGTCATTCTTATTAATTGTAGTGGGAGCAAATTCAACAAAATAGCTATCAATATTATTCTCATCACCATAATCATCAAATATAGGAGGCATATTGTAATCATAATTAATTTTCTCCTCAATAGTAGGTGGACTGAAAATATCATATTCATCATTGTAATCATCATATATTGGAGGTATAGTATCATCAAAGTAAATTTTCTCCTCCGTGCTTGGGGGACTAAAAGGATCATTTTCATAAAAACTAGCTTCCCCAAGCTTAGACTTTTCCATGGCATTAGCAATAATGGTGTTCAAAGAATTCATACTAATAACATTGCTATTAGCATGCAAATAAAGTTCCATAGGTTTTCTAATTTTCTCTTCAAACACGTCATGTCCTAACTTAAGATAAATACTATAAAGCTCTCTAATTTTTGTTGTTGTTTTCCATTAAGCCTACTAGTGAAAATAGAAACAAGAAACAAAAAGATATAATTGCAGGATCTAAAGAAAATAACTTTGAGCACTCACACACCAGCAATAGTACTAGAAGATAGCTTAGTAGCCAGAGGATGTGAGTACCTTTTACCTTACCTCCCTGGCAACGGCGCTAGAAAATAGCTTGATGTCTACGCACGCTTCTATTCTAGTAGACAGTGTTGGGCCTCCAAGTGCAGAGGTTTGTAGAACAACAGCAAGTTTCCCTTAAGTGGATCACCCAAGGTTTATCGAACTCAGGGAGAAAGTGGTCAAAGGTATTCCTCTCAAGCAACCCTGCAATCAAGATACAAGAAGTCTCTTGTGTCCCCAACACACCCAATACACTTGTCAGGTGTATAGGTGCACTAGTTCAGCGAAGAGATAGTGAAATACAAGTAATATGGATGATTATAAGTGGTAGTTGCAATCTGAAATAAGAGTGGCAGCAAGCAAACATGTAACAGAATTGATTGTAAACTGTGTTTCAATGCTTAGAAACAAGGCCTAGGGATCATACTTTCACTAGTGGATACTCTCATATAAATATCTTCTCTTTATGATGCTACCCTGAACTACTCTCTGGTTGGACGATGTAGGGCTATAACAGCACACCTTAAAGTTCACATTCCCCATCTAGATAACCTCTGACTATCACCTTGAGCGCTAGATGGTTCCAACAAACACCACAATCTCATAGAGACATTCAACTCAAATTATACTCATGATAAATATTTATGTAACCTTAGCCAAAGTGCCACACGGTATGCACACTGTCAACTTCACACACGTGGGGATAAGTAGCGATTAATTAAAGCACTTGAGTAGCAGAATAGATATATAGATTATAAAGCTCATGATCTCAATAAGATCATGCATAGAGAGAGAGAGATGAACACATAGCTACTTGTAGAGCCCTTAGCCTCGAGAGAGAACTACTCCCTCCTCATCATGGGAGTCAGCAACGGCGATGGAATGAATGGAGATGGCTCCGGGGGCACTTCCCCGTCCCAGCAGGGTGCCGGAACACAGACTTTTGTCCCCCAAATCTCCTCTTCGGTGGCGGCGGTGCTGTGAAACTTTTCGTGGAATTCTGATCTAGTACTTAGGGTTTTCGTCCTGGGGAGAATATATAGGCGAAGAGGCAAGGTCGGTGGGCGCCCGAGGGGCCCACACCACCCCCTGGCGCGGCCTGGCCTAGCCCGCGCCACTAGGTGGTGTGGCCATCCCCTGACACCTCTCCGTCTCGTCTTCTGGTTCCATGAGTCTTCCGGTAAAATATCGACTTTGGCTTTTGTCTGGTCCAATTTCGAGAATATGTCTTTTCTAGATTTTCTGAAACCCAAAACAGCAAAAAACAGGGGCACTGTGGCATCTTGTCAATATGTTAGTTCCAGAAAATGCATAAAAGTATCTCAAAATATAGACAAAACATAAGATAGTTGATATAAAACAAGCATGGAATATCAAAAATTATAGATACGTTTACGACGTATCAACGTGCCTCAGCGGAGGCGGTCGACGTTATGCCGGGGCGGCGGCCCCGGATGTTGGTGTGATGGTTGTGGTCTACGAGCGGTTTGTCCTATGCAACTTGGGCTATGGACGGCCCGATCATGTGGCGATGTGGCTCGAGCGCGAGTGGTGGTACGTTGGGACGGCGGTCCCGGAAGGCTATGTTGGTGGTCTGCTAGGTGTGGCGGAGCGGGTGGATGTCGGGGTGGCGGCCTCGAAAGTTTGATAGGTGAAAGGGCATTTCCCTCCCTAAGTGGTTTTGATGTTTGATGATGACACATGTGTCGGACTAATCGTTTGGTAAGTGCGTTTTAGACTCTCTTTGTTTGCATGGCATTTGATGCCCCTCAAAAAGGGTTTATAGCAAGACATAGTTTTTCCTAGGCCCTTTATTTGTGTCGTAGGAAAACCATACTATTAAGAGGGGGTCTGTGTTGGAAACTTTGGGTGGAATTAGCTCGACATCTTTTTGGGACCATCCAACGTTTTCTAAATGGTAGGGAACTAAGCGTGAATTCTGTCCCTGTTGGTATTTCCCCTGTAGTCAATACCAACCGGTAGTACCGAAAATTCCATCCGGTACTACCGCTTGGCACCGGTAGTACCGCCCGGCAGTACCATACGGGTCTGAACCCAACTGCGAGCCATGGCTCCGATTCAGGCCCGCCCGGTACCAACATCCGGCACTACCGCTACGGGCGGTAGTACAGCTCCACCTCCGGAAGTACCGCTTGGCGGTAGTACCAGGTCATGCAGCGGTACTACAGGGGGCTTCTGAAGTGGTTTTACCGCGGCTCATTTTCGCTCGGTACCACTCCCGGTACCTATCCGGTAGTATCGGTCATTTTCGGTACTACTGCTTCAGGTTCCCGTAGTACCGATTGCCTCATGCAGCAACAGGCATATTCCCTCTCAGGGGTATAAAAGGGCCCTTCTTCCCCAACAGGAATGGTGCCTCTTTTATCTCTCTCCTCCATTATTCTTGAGCTAATATTTCCCTATATCTCCTCCCCTAGTGCCTAATCTCCTTGATTCTTTGGGATTTGGTAGAGGAGGTCTAGATCTAGGGTTTCACCAAAGCAAAGTTGATCCCCTTATTTTCCTTTGTGGATCTTGTTACTCTTGGGTTCTTTGAACCCTAGGTGGAAGAGGTCGTTCTCGAAGCTCGGACATTGGTTGTAAAACTTCGAAATCGTGTTGAGAGACTCCAAGTGTTGTGGAGGTCTACTCAACAAGTCTGTAAAGGTTTTGGTCACCGCCTTCAAGGTTACCGCATAGTGGACCATGTACTTGCCGTGATGCGGATGCGTGGGAGAATAGGGTGAGCCCTTCTGTGGTGTTGGTGGTTTTAGTACCACCCACCCCTACAACGGAGACGTACTTTCTTTCAAAAGGAAGAAACTTCGGAAAAACATCTCCGCGTCTACTCTCGGTTATTTCTATCATTTACTTCCTATTATTGTTCTTTGTTTGCTTGCTTATCATATATGTTCTCTCACCTAGTTGCATATCTAGAGAACTTACTTTGTGTCAAGTCTTAATTTGAAAAGAACCTAAAAATTGAGTAGCGCTTATTCACCCTCTGTAGTCGCTTATACCAATCTTTTAACAGGGTTGAGGACTTAGGTCTTCGACCTCGTGTCGTTTGGACGACGAGGTTGCCTTGATGTTGGTCGTCGGCGTCGCGTTGGTGTAGCTCCTCGGAGGGTTTATTTCTTCATCTACGTTGGAGTGTCCCGTGTTTGTTCCTACCATAGCAGTAGCGATGTCTTCTCTCTGGCAAGGGTGGAGGCCACGGTCTCCGTGGAGCGGTGTTTTGAGTTTGGACATTGTTCTTGGGTCTTGAGTGGGTTTAGGGCTTTGTGGGGTGGCCGTGCCGTTTATGTTTGTTTTATGGTTTTCACCGATTTCCGCTAATTAACTGAGCACATTTTTCTTCTAATTAATGGATAAGACAAAAAATTTACCTTCATTTTTAAAAAAAATATCGCATTTCTATTCCAACTCGTTTCGATTTGGTCTCGACTCGAAGGGTTCTGTAGTATATTTTTTTTAACCGGTCGGTCGGATAGGCTGCACGCCCGCACTGCACGCATAGCTATCTCGGTCCAGTCGGAACCCCAACACCGAGCCGTCCCCGTCGCCGCACGCGTAGACCAGCAAGGTCAGCTGCCCTATCGCGGGCGGCGAGACGCGGTCATGTCAGCGCGGGACCGGGAGACGGTCGAGGCGCTCGCGCGCGTCGCCGCCGCGCTGGACGGGGCGGTGCTAGGCCTCGGCACGGCCGCGCTCGCCGTCGCGTCCCTCGTCAAGTACCTCGCCGCCTCCGGGGCGCTCCGGCGCATCGCCGAGGCGCCGGCGGTCGCGATCCCGGACATCCGCTGCTCCCTCCTCGCGGGGCTCGGCGAGGGAGAGTCGCGCCTCGCCGTGGTCCGCGGCCTCGTCCGCTCCCCGCCCGGGGGCACCTTCCTCATCCCCCCGGGCTCCCGCGAGCACTGCGTCATCACCAGGCACACCCAGACGGTGAGTTCCAGATTCCTCTCTTGTATAATAACCCACTAAGAGCAAGCGCTACGGGCTATATATGGGTGCTTGGGTAAGGAATTTGCTGTTAATCCTAAACCCTCGAGAATTGCTCGTGGCGGTAAGATAACACGACGATGTTTCAAGGTTCCGATTAAGCACAAGATATATGTAGGTTTGGTTTGGGCATCGGGAGAAACTTGTGTTCGGTTTGATGTGATTCCGTGCTAATTAGATAAAGTTGTTCTTGAAAACTTTCTGTACTTGCAGAAACTATCGGATTAGTTATGGATACTTTTCCTTGTACTAGTTGCGAGGAGTAGTAAGGAATATTGTATCCACTTCTGTGGTTTCTTTCTCAAGACGATAGTATGGAGAGGTAGATTTTATCTTTCAGGGTTTCCAGCCAGGTTATCCTTGTGTCCTAATTTCTGAGGTCTGAATTGTGTTGTGTACGCTTTCAATGTTGATTCTTAGCATGTGTTCAATAGTTTGAGTTTCTTTTGCACTGGGAATTTAATGATCAACTTCGTACCTCTTCTAATTAGCATGGCAGCAGCCAGCAGTAGTAAGAAGCCTTCAAGCCCCAAAAGCAGATTCTGTAACCCTGTTATGCTTTCATGAGTTTTGACGCCCTCATGAGAGCTTCGTTATAAAATCTCAGGAAACATTGCATGTAATGTGGTGTCATGCAGCCAATCTGGAGTTTTGATGGTAGCAAGTGACTAGAGTGCATTATAATTTCGTAGTCATAGGATGATAGGAAATTGTTCTAGAGTCTGAAATGAACTTAGGAAAATGCAATAGCAAGCAAACTGACAATCTTAACTGGGTTGTGAAATTTGTAATTTTTTATCTTTGCTTAGATACAGTGGCATCCAATAGGATTATGTACTGAATTTCTTCTGGGTCTTTATATAAAACATTGTCTCTGAATGAAGCGTTGGCTCTGCCAGTTGCTGATTTAGTTGTTATTCACACAAGGGTTTGGATATTGATAGTTTTAGGCTTTTAGGCCTTTTTAGGACCCTCATGGTTTCAAGATATAGCTGGAGTCAACTTTTTTAATTTCTCTTTTTTTGTTATCACGGTACATTCCATTGAGTAAGAAGGAAAGTAGCACTTCTGCACCCCCAAAATTTTTGTGTATTGTTTTACGTTCCTCTTTTAACACACTGTTGTGTACCTGCAGAGATGCCTAACTTGTATGTGATTCTATTCTTATGTAGTGCTTGTTTGGCGAATGGAGAGGCATCTTTGGATGGACTTTTGATCTCCACGCCATCTTTTTTAAATCGTTGAAAGAGCAAATTATAACATCATTTAGATGGGTATGCTATCTACACTTGATTATTGATACACTTGCTGTTTTTATATTCATTTCCCCCTCAAACAATACTTTTCCTTTAAAGGTGCCGTTTGTTCTTGTGGATCCCGAGAAATCACCAGGAGTGGTGCATGTGAAGTTAGATGGGACAGTTCACCAACCATTACCTCTCACAACTGCGTATCATAAACTTGTCCCAGTCGAGCAAAATTCTTACACATTATTTCAGACTATTGTTGGCAATGGCTATCCGGTAAGTTCTTGTCTGTGTTCTCCAAAACATATTCTTACGGATTTCCTTCTATAGCTATTTGCTTCTTTGTTATGTAGATTGCGTTATTGGACGAGGAAAAGATTCTTCCTATTGGAAAGGAACTTACAGCAATAGGATTATGTCGAGTAAATAATCGAAACATTGAGATCACCTCATGCCCAGATATACCATTTTTCTTGTAAGGATATTTTTCTTACTGATGCCGACTACCAGAATTCTAGAGCATCTATATTTTATTATGCATGTTAATGTATTCTTCCACTGCAGTTGCACAGCTTTCTATAACGCTTTGCCTTGACTCAGGTCTGATCTTACCAAGCGTGAGATGGAAGCTGAAATGTCTTCACGCGCTAGAGCGTTCTTCTGGATTACTGTTGCTCTTGGAACCGTGTCAGTTGGCTTACTAGGCCATGCCATTTACAGGTACCCTTTGTAACTTACGGAACAAAGTGGTGAACTAAATGATTGGGTGAAAATTTCTTCTCTTGAACTGTCAAATGTGGCAGTTTCACCATTACTGAAGGTTCCGTTTACTGATCCTTGATTGTTATGGGGATGACTGCTAGTTATGGGGATAATTGCAACTAGATACTCCATGTTAGCTTGCTATATGGTTCCATCTGAGCTATTCCATTTTCTTATTTGTAGCCTTGTTTGTTGCAGCCAATTTGATGTTTGTAATGATGCAGGTTCTGGGAGAGAGTCAAACGTAACAGGGAGGCAAGAGAAGCTCAACAAAGGTTCCACGAGGGTGACAATGAAGATGATGACACTGTAGAAAATGGCAGTGGCGACGACGAGCCCGGTGAAATGGGAGACGGACAACTATGCGTCATATGCTTACGGAAGAGAAGGAAGGCAGCCTTTGTTCCTTGTGGTCATCTCGTCTGCTGCTGCAACTGCGCAAAGAGGGTTGAACTCATGGCCGAACCATTGTGCCCTGTGTGTAGGCAAGACATCCAGTTCATGATTAGGGTCTATGACTCTTGAGGTAATTGAAAACCTCATGCTGATGGACGGTTGACTCATGACCTCACTTTATTTTCCTGATTATTATAGCTGTGTCATATTCCTTGAATTTTAACATGAACTGGAAAAAATTCCCTACCTATGTACTATTATCTGGTTTTCGATCCGTGAAGAACTGAATTTGTTATCAACCTGAGAACTGGATTTTTGTCAGACAACTCCTGATTGGCCTTTACGTGGTGGATGGAGTGCCTGTAAATATGATATGAATTTGTTTCCTTCAACTGGCACAAACTGGATAGCAAGTAGTAGTAGCATAGGAACAACATATACAGCCATTCATTCATTTTATATGGGTTTCTCATAAATCAAGTTGTCACTGAAAGTGTGGAGTGAGAGTTGACTTTTTGCATATTATTATGGCAGGTTCCTTCATTCCTTGCGGATAGCACTGGCAATTGGCTGAGTCTACAGCTGCCCCGTCGATCCTGATGGACCCCAACTTCCCATGCTCCTCTGTCTGCGTGCACTTTGTTTTTGCTTCCAGTCTAGGGTACTTTTGCTAGCTTATTGAAAGTATATGTGAATATAGGATGTGCTAACCCTCAGAAACTGACTTGTCTCGACAAACTCGCTGGAATTCTGCATAGTTGCTTGGGATTATGTATCGTAGCTGATCTCATCGACTTTGGCCCAGAATTACCATGTTTTTTTTGTTGGTGTTACATGGATGTCCGTCCATTGTGTGCTCCCCTCAGCAAGTACTACCTCTGTTCCACAATGCACTACCTTTGCTAGCTTATTAAATGTATTGTGGAACGGAGGGAGTACCTAGTTATTTTTTCTTCGGGCGATTCACAGCCCACAGTTTTCCAGGTACCAATGTGGGCAAAATATAAAGCAGGTTCCTGGACAGATGCGAATTGTGTAATGTTTCCCTGTGCAGTGTACGATGCTGGAGGTTCGCATGCTCTGGTTTGAGCTGGCGGGGCGTGGCCTGAGAGGAACCAAAGCAAGCAAACCACACGGTGGATAGAGCGTAGCCGTAGCCACTCTCGGGCGCAACGTCGTTTCAGACTTTCAGCCCGCTCAACGGCTGTCTCTCCAGCTTATACCGTAGTGTTCAAAGCCTCTCCACTCCCCTGATACGAACCACGGACACATCGCTGAGAACATGTGTAGCAATAGCAGTACACGAACGAGGCAGCTCGCAGTCAATAGCAGTACACGAACGAGGCAGCTCGCAGTCGCAGCCCAGCGCGAAATGGCGTCCGACGCCGGCAGCTCCAACCTGAGGAGCTCCTGCTCCTTCCCCAACCTGCTCTCGTGGCTCCTCAACCTCCCGCTCCTTGTCCCCGCCGTGATCTCGCTCGCCTCATGACCACGCTCTAGAGGAGATAAACCCACCAATTTACTTTGATCCATATACTTCAGCCTTCAGGTCATCTGCCCTTGTTTTTTCTGTCTTGCGAAACGATCCGTGCAGCTGGAGAAGTAAGGAATTGCTGACCACAAAGATGGAGCTTAGGGCCATCAGGTCCTCCTGCTCGACACGCACATCCCCAAGATGGTGTCAAAGCGAGGGGATTCGGTATAGATGTGCCATGCTTAGATTGCGTCCGATCCACACTGTATTTTACAGTACAAAAGGGCAACTTTATGCTCACACACGGACGCAGAGACAGTGGCACACGCACCTTTTTCGTCCCCTCGCACTCTTTCCATGCCAAAACCAGAGTGCAGGTCCAACAAACCCTCCACACCAAAATGGCAAAATCTGCCATCTGAGCTGGCCCCGGACCCGACCTCCACTCCACCCGACTGCAGGCCGCCGCTGCTGTCTCTTCCCCGGCCACGACCCCTCGCTTTGCTCCACCATACCACTGTCAGAGAAGATCTACGCCAAGGTTGCGAGGCCCCTCCCTACATTTCTGCTTAGGAAATGCGAGGCATGATGCTCCGACTCCGAGCAACGATTCTGTTGGCCGAGCAGGAAGGCGGCGGCGACAACATTCCTAAAATTGGTCTGAACCGAGAGATTGCCCAGCTCTTCCATACGAGAGACTGAGACCAAGTCAAGCAGTCCAGATTGGTTGGTCTCCCTACAAGGTGATTTCCTTCCTTTACTCATCAATGCACATTACAAGATGTTAGAGGACATTTCACATACGGGTTGCACAAGGTGATTTCCTTCCTTTACTCACCAGTCCAGATTACAAGTTGCTATATATAAGCCGCTGCTGCACAACATATAAGTTACAAGTGTTATTATTGCATATGGCTTGGCCAGAGATAGAAAACCAATATCAGTTTCAGGTGCATATGCTCTATGATCCTGTACAATCGTGGCGTCCCGAGCAATTATCCTATGTACCTATATCTAGGACGAGATAATAAACCGACCAGTTTACTCCGATCTCTATACTTCAGCCTTCAGGTCATCTGACCTTGGTTTCTCTGTCTTCTGAAACGATCCGTGCAGCTGCAGAAGCAAAGAATTGCTGACCACAAAGATGGAGCTCAGGGCCATCAGTCCTCCTGCATGACACAAGCATCACCAAGACAGTGTCGCTATTATTAAAGCACATTCTACTGATATGACCAGACGACATGAGCAACCACGTGACATATCATTCGCTTGATAAGCATTACCTGAAAGGGACGGTGTCATGGCGAAATCAAAGTGAGGTAGTAGCGCTCCAGCAGCAACGGGGATCGCTACTATGTTATACGCCACTGCCCAGGCCAAATTCTGGTGAACTTTTGCCATAGTTGCTTTAGACAGGGATAGGGCATCAACAACCTGTGCAAGAGATTGTTCTCATCAAATCGATGGATTATGCCACTTTATAATGATTAAGATAAATACAGTAATAGATAGGGCAGAATTATACCTGAGACAGTCTGTTCCCTAATAGAACAACTGAAGCTGCATCCGAGGCAGCGTTCTCTTTTGAGTGAGTTCGCATAGCTATTCCAACATTAGCAGCTGCCAATGATGGCGCATCGTTTATTCCATCGCCAACCTATGCAACACCAAGCAATAGTACTGTCATCAGAAACCGACGCAGAAAAACACGACGTGTTTAGTAAAAAATATACTATAATACAGCCTTGCTAATGGCTAAACTGAAACACCACAATATATAATACTGTCATCAGATGTTTCCAACCTATGAAGAAGTGTCAATTAAATGTATTGATAAATAAGAAAAACAGAACACCACAATAAATTACCATCGCAACTCTATGCCCTTCCTCCTGCAAAGTTGCTATAATGCCTGCCTTGTCCTGCGGAGTGAGGGATGACTTTCTGTTTTCACTCCTGATTCCAACAGTTTCCCCAATGCCTTCCACTGCTTCTTTCCTGTCTCCTGAGAGTATGTATGTCGTAATTCCTTCCTGTTGCAGCCTGTTATTTAACCAGAAAAGGAATGTCAGTTACAAATGCTGCAGTACTTGAATTATAGAGATATGACTATAAAAGATGCATCTTGCATGACAACACAAAAATAATATTTACAAAATCTGACGTTCTGGCAGTACTATTTCACAGTATTAGAGAAATAAATTTTCAATTTAACACATTTTGAAGAATGGGGCAATCTTATGACTTATGAACACTTTTGTCAGTTAGGAGAAATAAATATCCACCGTTATCGCAGGGACAGATACGAATGATATCTCCAGTAAATACCTGTCCACAGTTGACTTTGCATCATCCCGCAGAACATCTGCGATGGCAATAGCACCTATTATTCCTTCTCCTTCACGGCCAATATAAGCAATTGATTTTGACTGATTTGACGATGATGCTTCACTAGAAGACACAAACTCTAGGCGATTTTTGAGATCTCTCAGTTCAGCTGGTGATGCCTTGGTTTCAAAACGATTATGGACCCAGTCCAAAGTACCTACTGCAACCAAACGCCCATCTACTTCAGCCAAACAGCCAAAACCAGGCTCTGTAAGCTGCCCACTTGTACTTGGAATATCCAGTTTGAGCAGTTCAGCCTTCTTCATTATAGCATTAGCAATAGGATGCAATGCTGTTTTCTCCACTGCAGCAGCAAGACGAAGAATCTCCATCTCGCCATATGCTAAAGAAGCAATAGAAGTGACAACTGGTTTTCCTTTTGTAAGTGTCCCTGTCTAAGTATCGTATAGAGCTATTTGTAATCCAGATACATAAATTTGCTCAGAAAAAGATGATAAATGAAGTAATGTACCTTATCAAGAACAACTGAATCTATCCCAGCCAGACGCTCCAAAACATCACCTCCTCTAATAAGTAGCCCTCGCTTAGCACCTGGTTTCAGATAAAAGTTAGTCACATGGTTTTACAAGTTCATAAGGACATAAATTAGATAAGAGTTGCTACAAACAATTACTGAATAGAGGAATACTGAATCAATATCATTTGTGAAAAAAGAACCTATAATCGTATTTACGCGGTGCAAAAATAGTATGTCACATTGTCTCATCAAACATCGAGAATAAATGGATACAAAAATGTGGACGAAGAAGTTACCCAGGGAAGTTCCTATTAAGATAGCCGTAGGCGTAGCTAACCCAAGCGCACACGGACAGGAAACAACCTGCAGGGTGTAAATTATGAAATTATCACAAATAAGCAAGAGGCAGTTCTTCAAACTGAGCTATGTGACAGCTGTTGGATGGTCAACCACATGTCCAAACTGGATCGATAATATTGAGGTTCCAGGATGTTTTGCATTAGCATTGAGCCAAGATGAATTTTAAGAATGATTAGAGAGCTACCTAAGGTAGTCCTTATGCAAATCTGGCTCAGGTGACCAAAAATAAACTTCAATCTATTATTTTGAAAGGCTAAGATTAGGAAACAGTAGCAGAATTACTCACTAGTACATCCACTGCAAGCTTCAGGCTCAAAAGCAATGAGTCCCCATCAGGTCCAGAAATATCATTTAGAAGAACCTCTGGAAATATGTGTGTGCCCATGTAGTACCTTAGGATGCAGAGAAAAGGTTAGAAAAAAGGCATTTTTATATAGCTTCTGTGATTATTGGATACTTTTCTTTGAGAAAGAAACGAAAGGAAAACTGAGCCCGACCAGAAAGTAAAGGTTGCTGCAGACAATGTCATAACAGTATACACAAATGGCCCTGCAATTGAATCTGCAAGCCTTTGAACAGGAGCTTCTCGTGCTTGCGCATCCTCAACCTGCTCAGGGACAGTATGAATATGGTTACAAGAAAAATTCCATTTTACTAAAATAAGAATTAATAGCTATCTCTGTTTGTACCAACCATACGGATTATCTTGGCAATTGTTGACGATGGTCCAGTAGTTGTAGCTTTGATCTTTAGAGGCCCATCCTTTACGAAAGTCAAGAACGGATTGTTAGATCAATTTACCAATCAAGTTCGAAAGAGAGAGGAAAGATTAAATTAGTGAACAAACACATCATAATGATTTCACTGAAGTGTGTCTACTTAAAAAGACACTGGAAATGAAGCAGGACATAAGAAATATTAAGTGAAGATCTTATTGAAACTTCAGTTATAGTCTTGATGAAATTTGGCACTGACTATGGATGGTAGCATACATACGACACAGAGGTCAGGATTAGGTAGTTAAATCACAATCAATTGACCATGCAGTGGAAATGAGACCAAAAATAATTAACAGGCTTTCTTGCAGAAAATTAGTATGTACATACCCAATTCACAGTTCCAGAAAATACAGGACGTCCTATTTCCTTGGCTACTGGTAAGGATTCTCCAGTAAGCATTGATTCGTCAACAAAACTCGTGCCCGCGATGACATTTCCCTGCAAGCATAAGTGTCAATGGTCCAATAGATCTGTCAAATAATTATACACAACCACAAGCTGATGTATAAGACATTGCAACAGAAGGATGACAAATGTGTACATTTACAATACCTACCAAAACGTCTTATATTTAGGAACAGAGGTAGAACCTCCCAAGGGAACTAGGCCATCCCTTCAATGATTTGACTCGTCTTGTAGGATATAATAATATAAAAAACATTTTCGCTCAAACCAATTAGGTAGTAGAAACAGCATCTAGATTAAAGTATGTGAGAGTAAGCAATAAATGTAACATAACTGGAGGCGGCGATAAATTACTGATGAAAAATGTGTCTTCGAAGAACTAATCAAGGCAAAGGGAAAAGGAGCCGCCTTTGAATGATCTTTAGTACGTGCAGTTCACTTTGTAAGATGGTTTTACCACAGCAAAATTAATAGGCATACAGTGGTTCATCAAATTTAGAGTTTGTATTAATCAAATAAATAGTTGTATGACTGCATTGTAAGATACTAGAAAATACGAAAAACAAGCCCATGGTCTGAGTTCTTACATCTACAGGAATAGTTTCTCCTGGAAGAACCAATATTGAGTCTCCAACACGAACATCATCGACAGAAACTTCAACTGTGATTGCATCCGAATTCAAAATGTCATCTGATGAAGGGTCATCACTCGAGGATGTAACAATTAACCTTGATTGAGGAGATAAGAGTGACTGCCACAGAATATTAGACATAAGTAGTTGTCAATATATTGGTTATATTGGTGAACAGCGCATATATTATCAGATACACTACTTCACTACCCATCAATACTTTTTTCCAATAGTTATACAGATTCATCAAATTGGCGGCCTTCTTACATTCTATTTCTAGCAACAGAAAATGCGAGTACTTACAATGAGCTCGTTCATATCGCTAGATGCCTTAAGCCTAGCACTTTCCTCAAGAGATCGTCCAAGAAGTACAAATCCGAGAAGCATGACCTGCATGCTACAAGACGAATTGCTTCAACAAAATTTCTTTAAAATACATATTTGAACTGTTATGTGATGAACAATCAAATCAATTAAAGTAAAGCTGGAGAGAAACAGGGTTCCTAAGCTGAATTGATTAACGACACACTGGATGTCTTGTCAATAATTCAGTTCAACAATGGTATGTTCAGATTTGACGCTGATCTTTTCAAGAGTACTACAGGGCAGCAGCTGCAAGTATAGTTCTAACATATTTGCTACTTTCGTGCATCAAACTCACCGGTTCATCAAAAAAGGTTGAATTCCATCCCAATTCAGGGTTCAGCAAGGACACCTTCATATGATATGAGATAATGTGTTTTAGTATTACTGTGAGTCTGAACAGACAGAAAATGGCCACTATAAGTTGACTTACTGCACTAATAGCAAATGCAGCTGCAGACCCGAATCCTACAAGAGAATTCATGTTGGGGGAGCCTTGCTTGAATGCTCTAAGACCATCAAAAAGTATATCTGGAATCACATTGATCACGTTGTGAGAAAGCATAATAAAATGTCCGAAAAGCACAGCGCACGACCATCCTGAAAATGACCTTCAGTTTCAACAAATGCAGTCTTCACTCTAGAATATACAATGCATGGTCCTGATTCACGGTCATTATTTTGTTGTTTCTTAGCATGTATTCCTTCGTAGGAGGAATTAACAAATGTCTCTTTAAAAACCAGCATACCAAACAAAATCTCATGAATAAAATAAAAAGATATTACACTAAGAATGACTAAGAGTTATCGGCATCTTGTCTCAATCAACCTATCTGGTGCTATTGAGGTCTCCATAATTCCTATAAACTGATTGGATATGTGGCAATGCACTAATGCCACTACCAGTCACTATCTGATTTTGAGCACTGAGAAACTGTGTGGAAGCATAAACGAGTAAAGAACACGTACACGAATTCGTAGGACTTTAAATATGATGAAACAGGGAAACAGATATACCTCTTCCAGGCCCAAATAATGCCACCATAGCAATGCCACATTTCACGTAGGAGTTGTGCAACAAATCCATAAATGTCCCTGCATCATGCACAGAGCGGTCAGGTAAGAATTCAGTAGCATGAGCATCCGTGGCGAATCAAAAAAACACAGCCAATTTGAATTCATTTTTCCGTTCACAACTTGAGATCACGCTCTCGTGGTCACAACTCACCGTGGCCGATGTGGATGCCGATCGAGTGGAGGAGATGGGTCGCGTGCGAGCCGCAGCAGAGCGCGACGAGCGTCCACGCGAAGGCGACGCGCCCTCTGCTCCGCGTGAGGAGCTCGGACTTCCGGGCGGCCATCTCCCTCCACTTGCGCGCGCTCTCCGTGGCCCCCGCGGCCGCGCCGCCACGCCGCGCCGTCGACGGGAACCCGCACTGCGTCAGCCTCGCCGCCAGCTCCTCCCCAGCACCCGGCGCCGGCGACCGCAGCCGCACGGCGGCCGACTCCGCGAGGAGGTTGACCGCCACGTTCTCCACCCGCGCGTCCGCGGCGAGCACGGACCGCACCCGCGCCGCGCAGCCGCCGCACATCATGCCGCTGACGTCGAGCAGCACGGTGGCGCTGGCTCCCTCCGCCGCCGCGGGGACCGCATCGACGGCGCTCGAGGCGGAGGGGTCGGCCGTGGCGCGGGGCGTGGCTGCTGGCAGCTCCCGGGGTGTGAGGTAGAGGCGTTGCTGGGAGGACCGGCGGCTGTGCGGCAGCCGGAGGCGCTGGGCGAAAAGAGGGTTCGCGTTCGGGATTTGGGAGCGGACGTGGAGGAGGGAGAAGACGGCCGCGGTGAAGGTTGCCATGGAGGCGATACAGAGGCCAGAGGCCGCCCCGGAACGAGAGCCGGCCGCTTAGGGTTTTGCGCCGTGGAGAAGGGGCCGGGAGGAGAAGGCGGCCATGGAGCGCGCCGAGTCGAGGACGAGTAGGTGCGGCGATGGTGGTGGTTGGAAATGGAGGGGAACGGAAGAGTGGCCGTGGTGAAGTGCTCGTCGGGATTTTAGCTTCAACACTCAACAGGGTGATGGTGACATGGACTGCTCGGAGGTGATCGGTAATCACCCATCCAGTCATCCTGGATGGATTTGGATTTTCTGACAGCGATCCTTGGGAGACAGAGGACTCGTGCCACACGAGAGCATTGGCCACTATTTCGACGTGATAATTCGGTTCATAATGGTCACAAGCAAAAAAAAATAGACGTTTTATTACCTACTAGATTACACTCGGTCTTTACATAGCTAGAATGCACACAGCCGATCATCCTCAAAGAGTAAAAAACAAGAAAGACCAACATTACAACAATCATTGTTTTAGTAGAAGTCATAGAACTATGGAGGATTAATCCTTAGATCATGCAGGTTGAGTGATCTGAGGATTGATCGTCGTAGCAGATTCCATCTCGTAGTACCTTATTTTGTGATTAAAACATAGTTACTATGTAATTTTAGAAACACGTAAATATTATTGCTTTCTCAGCATGGAAGTAAGTGTAAACAAATCCAAATTACTTATTTTCGGACGGAGACAATAGTTACTATGGTCAAGACGATTTTTAAAGTCATATAACAAGGTGGTTTAAGTCAAAATAGCTCTTTAAGCAAATGTGGGCAAAATGGACGTTTGAACCACACTTTTCAAAAATGGTCCAGATTTTCCACACTCGACTCCCACTCTATATAATATAGAGGGAATCATATACCCACTTCCCACTCTCACTCTCACTCCCACTAGCTATTCTAACCCTACCACCCTCTAACTTTGAAAGGATAGAGATGTCGTCCAAAGGAGGATGAATAGATAATTTCAAAACTACTACGGTTTTGGTTCGATAGAATGCAGATTTTTTTTCGAAATGGATAGAATGCGGAATTAAAATAACGTTATTTTACAAGCACAAAATCTAAATACACTAGGCTCAACTAAGTGCACCCACAAGTTAAGCTAAGCAAGATAGCACAAGATATAAATACTTCAAACTCGATGGCTATCACAAGAAAAGTAAGGCGGGTATAGAGATAATCGAGGCATGCAGAGATGAAGATGTATTACAGTATTCCCTTACAAGTAAGGTACGTCACGTTGAAGAGATGTGGAATTTCACAAAAGATTTTCAACGCCATGAAGGCTCACCTTCTTCTCCGAGTCTATCCCACGAAGAAATAAACCCTTTTCTTATGGCTAGTTTTTCCTTCACTTTGGAGATAGCAAGCTCCACAACCACTTCACAAGCTCTACGAAGGAGAAGTCCGGGTCTCTTCATAATCTTTCACGAAGCGAACACCACGACACCAACCGCCAACCAACTAGGAGGTCACCCTCCAAGAGTAACAAAGTCATGATCTCTCACTTAAACAAATCGTAATGGAGAGCTTAACACTTATGAAAGAATGCAAAGCAAGAATACCAAGGGTGTTCAAATCCCTCACTCTCAAATCCCACCAAAGCAACAAGTGCTAGGGAGGAATTAGAGAGGAAGAACAATGGTGGAAATCAACCAATGACTTTAAGATCTAGATCCAACGAGTTTCCCTCACTTAGAGGAGGAATTGATTGGTAGGAATTATAGATCTAGATATCCTCTTTTAAAGCCCTCAAAAAGATACAAGAATCATAGTAGGGAAGGGAGAGGAAGCAAGCTCAAGTGGTTCAACAATGGAGGTCAATTGTGCTCTAGGAACCCTAGAAATATTGGAGAAGACGACCCCTTTTATAGGAGAAAGCAAATATGGCTGTTGGGAGGATTCCTGCGAGAACCCGGTCTAAAAAACGGTCGGCCTAGCCCAGGGACCGGGAAACTCGGTCCCCAGGCCGGTGTACCGGCTTATAGACCGAAACAGATCTATATACCATCTAGGAATAGATTCGGATGCGAAACTGGGAAATCCGGTCTACCGGTGCTGGCACCGGACCGTCCGGCATGGGCACCGGTCGGACCAGATCTGTTGGGTCTGCAGCATAGAAAACAAAAAATTTCCTATGGTGTGAACTACACGCCAAGATCTATCTACTAGGTACAAAGCAACGGGTGGACATACATCCAACGAGAACTTACCCTCGAAGACAACGAGTTTTGTTAACGAGTAGGAACTCGTGGTTGATATAGTCGTACACTTGTCGATCTCAAGATCGTGGGGAAGTCCGAGCGCCGCAACTCAGCAGCGCATCCGCACTCGCACACACGTTCAAGCCACCGGACAACCTCCACCTCCTCGCTCCAGCGATCCAGTGGAAGCAGCAACTCCTTCTAGACGAAATGCCACCGGGAACATGTATCTCGCTAATCCGAGACCATGGGGGAATAATTCTAGAGGGGGAGAGAGATCCTTCACAAGGAGGTGTGAGGATGAAGGAGGAAATGGGTGGCCTTTTATAGGAGGAGGGGGATGCCCCCTCTCTCCATGGCCGGCGCATGGGGGGTGACCCCTCACCTCCCCCATTCATGTGGTGGTAACCCTTCCACATTAAAATGCCTCTTCATATTCCCTTTTAAAGTCTCCACTTTAAATGCATTAAATTTCTCTAAATTTAATGCTCTCTCATTTAATAAAACTCTTTTTATTAAATTTATTCAGAATTTTGTTAATTACTTTAATTAACAAACATTCACATATAGCCCGTTGCAATATTTCAATATCACATGCAGAACCACCTTCTGCAATTTCACCCGAAACAATTTCCGGTTTCTATCGAAACAATTCCTGCGCTTTGCAATTCTTTCGTCTAAAACATATGTGCTCCAAAATGGTGTCCGGTAACTCTTAAGTGTGTCACCTACGGTTCGCGAATAATGCAGACATGATCGAGACCCCTCTCCGATCAATAATCAGCAGCGGGACTTGGAGATCCGTACTGACTCCTACACATTCAACGATAACTTCTGTGATCGTGAGAACCTTTAACGCTAGTAACTAAATCCCTTTGTCTCGCGATATATTACATGTCTGAGATTCGATCATCGGTATCTCCATAACTAGTTTGATCTTGTTACCGACATGCACTCTTTTCTCGTTCTCGTGATATAACATTCTAGTGATCACATCACTTGCTATCTTAATGTGATATCACCCAGAGGGCCCAGAGTATATCTATCCGTCATCTGGATTGACAAATTCCACTCTTGATCCATGAGCCTCAACATAACACCTTAGTAGTACTGAACCCATCTTTATAGTCACCCTGTTACGGTATGACGTTTGATGTTATCAAGATACTCTTCCGGTGTTAGCAATTAACATGATCTCATGGTCTAAGGATAAAGATTACTTCGTATGATGTTATAGCAATATAAACATAATGACTTGATCGTAATGCTATACTTCGGATGAATGTTCATCACATCATTCTACCAATGGTGTGACCTTGTTATTAACAACATCCAATGTCCATGATCAGGAAATCTTGATCATCTTGTTAATCAACAAGCTAGTCTATAAGAGAGGCATAACTAGGAACCCCTTTTGTTTATTAAACACACATGTAGTGATGTTTCCGATCAATACAATTCTAGCATGTAAAATAAACATCTATCATATATAAGGAATATATAATAACAACTTTATTATTGCCTCTCAGGGCATATTTCCTTCAAGATCCACAACCAAGATGCAACATACTTCACCAAAAACGCAATAACTTTTTCATCCGGACTCTGATTTCGACGATCTTGGGCTTGTTTTGACAAGGACAACAAGCTTTACAAGATGGTGCAGAGAATATCACAGTAAACTAAAGGAGGATATAACCAAATGAATAAAGGTATGAATCCTTCCTATAAGAAGAACCGGTAAAACCTCCAAACTCGAAAACGCAATAGAAGAAGTATACGAATTCTGTTATCAATGATCTTATAGGCTTGTTGAAGAGCTAGAAACAAGCTCAAGAACCTCATATGGAGAAACACTAAGAAGCAACAAAATAGGAAGATGCAAAGTATGCAAAGGATTGAGCTCCCTATGATGATGTGATCAAGTTAGTCTACCAAAAGCCCCTCTTGATAGTGCGGCTATCTATTATATAATCCGGTCTCCCAACAACCACCTTGAGACCGGTAAAAGGAAAACCTAGCAAGGCTATACCTTTACCTTGTGCATCCCACTCGATCTTGATTACAACGCTTCAAGCTCCATCTAAGAAGGAATGCTTCACTTGATCATTGCTGCTTCGTGAAGACTCATAATTTGCTTCCCCATACACCACTATGGGATAGCTTCATTAAGGCACGTCTTCACATGTCCATTATCACGAATATGTACGGCAATCTTCAAGCAAATCATCTTCTCAATATGCTTATCTTGAACTTGCCCTTGTCAACCTTGATGACGATCACCACTTGATGTCATCCTCTCATGAGCTATATGAAATCTTCACTTTTAAAGCATGCCCATGAAAAGATGCCTATCCCATATAGAAAACGCAAATGCACATATATAATGGGTTAGTTTATGATGCATACTTGACAAGGCTTACCATACCACAAGATTCATGGGATACATTCTTTATGCTTCATGTATTGACCAACTTGAAATCACTCTTTGTATTGGTCAACCATGTATCTTCTCATGCTCCATATCAATATTTTGAGGTACATAAAGAACTCTCTATTTGATTATATGCTCTAAATCTTAGTCAACCATAGCGCCGACTTAGAGCCATATCTTGAATTCTTCTATTGAGATCACACTCTCAAGATCTTGATTATATTATATTCTTCTCTTCAACTCGACAGTCTTAATGCCAATGTTCAAGGTATATCTTTATCTTCATGGCATCCACACTTGAATCCAACACATGGACTACAAGCATGACCTATGGAATATTCCTTCATACTCCCTCTGTTCCTTAATATAAGGTGCATAGTTTTCTTGCACGAATATTAGCGCAGAGGCTGGGAGGGCAAGTTTCGTTGTTTTCGGACGTGAATACCCTAGGGAACATACGAAATCTGGGTATCCACTCTCTCCTGATCAGATTAACTGCCTCCTAAATAAGAGGAACACATCCCAGAATTCTTTATACACCTTATATTATGGAATTTTTCACAAAAAAACTATACACCTTATATTAAAAAACGGAGGGAGTATAAAATTCAATGAAAATATTAGTCCATATAGATTATCATTAATCACCAAAACTACACATAGGGGAAATTACCATTTCAAACTTTTTACACAAAGGCAACACAGAGTGAACACTAGATCTTCCCTTATAATAGAGGAATTCCACGTGTCGGATCTGTTGCGGCCCTAGCCACGCCGAATCTTGCTTCCTTCGCTACCATGGGAAGACGTCATAATCCTTTGTACACAACCAACCATAACATCAATGAATTTTTTTAAATCAAATTTGCATGAATTAACAAAAAACTACTATCTCATCCGTCGCAAAATAAGTGAGTATATGAAATGGTGCATTTGGCGTCTCCTAGGCTCAAGGAGAAACTACGTGAAAAGTGGTGAAAGAGGTGCACGAGTCGTGGGACAAATCGTGTGGTCATAAAAGATAAATTGCACAAGTACACACCTAAACGGGAGAAGTAACAGAAAGAACCTAAATTTTGAGGCTTTCTAACAAAAACACCGGTTATTTAGCCCAGTGGTAACAAACACCCCAAATCTACACAAATTAGCCCTTGGATGCCAAATATGATAGTAGGGGCCACAAAGAAGCACCTAATATGTTCACTTTTTTATCCACACGAATAATTTCAATCCCATCTTCTAGAGCATGCTCGATTTTTCAGATACTCTGGTTGTTTGGGCCTCTTTGACAAAGAAATCTTACTTGATTGTTAGGCCTTTTTGACAACAAAAAAGTCCTACTACTATGTTCCAAAAACCAAAAACCAATGCATAACGTTTGGTGAAGCTCGGATCAAGTTCAATTTATAGTTTATTTAGAGGTTTTCCAAGTTTTTTTTATTTTCTATGTGATTTTGAGTATTTTTAACATATTCTAGGCTGAGATCCTAGTGCGGCCCTCACTAGTGGCTCTAGCTATTACCTTAATAGCTAAAAAAGGGCAGAATGCTAATAGTACATGTCGCTAATAATACATATCGACACTCCCTTTGTCTTAAATTAGACGTCGTGCTTTCATCTAGATTCATATGTATGTAGAATTGTTCTGGTGTATAGAATGTTAAACTCTATATTTTCTGTATATGTACTCTGTAACATGTACGTACATGTTGGTACACCTATATAATGAGATAGACCATGCCGCTTTCACCAAGCGACAGAGATGCTGAGAACGAGCATGATCAACAAAGCCAAGAGGCTGGCGCATATAAACCTCTTCCTCCAAAACACCATGAAGAAAGACATTATGAACATCCAACTCATGAAGATTCCAACCCCGAGTAACAGCCAGTGAAAGAAGCAACCGAATAGTTGTGAGTTTGACCACGGGACTAAAAGTATCCTTATAGTCGAGCCCATACCTTTACTGGAAGCCTTTAGCAACCAGTCGAGCCTTGTACCGCTCAATAGAACCATCAGCGTGCTTCTTAACTTTAAAGATCCACTTGAAGTTAATGATGTTGACACCACGACAGGGAGGAACCAGCTACTAGGTACCATTCTGACGGAGAGCCTGAAACTCAAGGTCCATAGCAGCGCGCTAGTGCAGAATGCTCATCGCAACCTGGTAGTGACGAGGCTTAGGAGAGGGATCGTCTCATTATGGCTCTGGGTTCTGATTTTGCTATCAAGGATCTGGACAAGTTACACTATTTCCTTGGACTGGAGGTCACGTATCCTGCTAATGGCCTTGCTCTCTCTCAACATAAGTACTCTCAGGATCTGCTGCGGTGTGCAAGTATGCTTGAGTGCAAGGCTGCCACTAAACCTATGTCTTCCACTGAGACTCTGTTTGCTACTGATGGTACCCTGCTGTCTGTTGATGATGCTACTGAGTACAGGAGTGTTGTTGGGGGTCTCCAGTATCTCACCATCACTCATCCCGATGTTTCCTATGCAGTTAACCGTGTCTGTCAGTATCTTCATGCACCACGAGATACTCATTGGTATGTTGTTAAGCGCATCATGCGCTATGTTCGTTCCACTCTCACATATGGTCTTCACCTTTGGCCTGCGTCCTCTGGCGTGCTCTCGGCCTTCAGTGATGCGGATTGGGCTGGTAATCCAGATGACCGGCGATCAACAGGGGGCTATGTAGTCTTCTTCTGTCCTAATTTGATCGTCTGGAGTGCACGTAAGCAAGCTACAGTTTCTCGCAGTAGTACTGAAGCTGAATACAAGGCCGTTGCCAATTCTACCGCGCAGCTCATTTGGGCCTAATCTTTGCTGCGTGAGTTGAAGATTGTCCAAGACTAGCCACATGTCCTTTGGTGTGACAACATCGGTGCTACATACTTATCCTCAAACCCGGTATTCCATGCCCGAACGAAACACATCGAAGTTGATTATCATTTTGTGAGAGAACGAGTTGCACAGAAATTCGTGCAGATCAAGTTCATCTCCTCCAAAGACCAACTTGCTGATATCTTCATCAAATCATTGTTGCTACCACTCTTCATAGGATGTAGACGTAATCTTAACTTACTAAATACTTCAGGTCACAGTTAAGATTGAGGGAGGGTGTTAGACTGTATATTTTCTGTATATGTACTATGTAACCTGTACGTACCTGTTGGTACCCCTGTATAATGAGATAGGCCACACGCTAGAACGTTGAGCCAGTTCCACCCAAACATCATGTGTCAATTGTTTAACATAGAACACTATTGAACAACCCCGTTTTCAGGATTTGGGGGCCCCGGTGCAACTTACAAAATGAGGATCTAATTTTTGTTCAAACTCAATAACTAATAAATTTAGAAAATTTACTTTCTACAGATGTACCGTGACATGAATGATTAACAAAATTCTGTATGCAATATTAGAAAAAGGATAAAAAAAGCACTTATCCAAAAACTTCAGAATATCAAACTGACCCATAGATTTCTCGAGTAAATCCAGGATAAAAGAGCTATTGGTGTCATCGCGAGTGGTAGCATCATTACCTTCAGTGACAGTATTACGTTATTACCTTCAACGCTATCTTTAGCATCGGTACCTTCATCAGTATTAGCATCATCGCGTTCATTGTTTGTATTAGGATCATCACTTTCATCGAATTTTGCACTGTCAACCATCATCGATATTAACAACTAGAGTTTAATTTTCAGAATTTATTTGAGCCTCTTTCATGACAAATCTACCTAGAGTGCCCTTTTAAGACTGAGCAACGGCTTCTAATCATTGTCTTTTCTTGCTCTTTTCACCATCAGATTGACTTTGTTTTCCTCGTGATTCGTACTGTTTTTAGGATGAATAATTAACAACATAATTTAGTTTTAAACTTCGTGAGAGAAAGGTAGCGAGATAAGTGTGGGAGTGGGAACGTACTAGCTTCCGTGCCATTGTCGATTGAAATTGAATCAACCGGATTGATCCACTGCAGTGCTCTGTGCTGCCAACCGTCAAGTCCGACGATTGATCTGGATTCTAGTTTATGGAACAGGTCAGCCGGAAGAGGACCAACAAGGCACGCCGGCCGGCGAGCGCGACGCTACCGAGAAGCCGAAATCTACCTGGGGGCTGGTGGAACAGGAACAGAAGGCGGGTGTCGCTGAATATTTTTGGACGGAAGACTCGAAATAAGCCCGACTTTAAATTAATGAAGCCAACGATCAGCCAGGAGTTACAACAACGGGTTACAACACATGTACGCCAAAATACTCACCACAAAACACAATAAAAGACAACACAGAAAACGTCAAGCCGGAGTACAGGCGTCGTTCACGACTCACGAACCGACGAGCAGGACCTACGGGGCGGGAGCAGCGCTGTACTTACGGGAGACAGATCAATCGATGGATCCTCGATCGGCATTGACGAACAAACTGAATGTTCCACTGTAGCCTGGAGGTATTCGAGGCCCTTGGAAATCGGGGGCCTGTTCTGCCGATCTCTTCGAACTCCCTCATCGATGGGGCTGACGTTGAAAAAAGCCCGAAGCATAAGAGAGTCGGTTGACATTCATCTAGTGCCTAGGAGACGCGCATATAACTCTACCGTCGGATGTGTATCTGAGTTAATATATGTTAAATTAGTACTCTCTCCGTCCCAAAATAAGTGACTTGGATTTGTCTAAATTCGTATGTATCTATATACTAAAATATGTCTAGATACATCCGAATTTAGACAAACTCACATCACTTATTTTGAGATGGAGGGAGTATTAGAACATGTCCCGTATAACTTAACATGATTTTTTGTTGGATCCTTGTTTTTCCTGCCTAGGCTTCCGCTTATGCACTAGGTGCGTCGCCTTTTCAACAACTGGTATAGATACAAGCGACTTAGACAAATACAGTATGTACCATCTTATTCGGGACGGTGGGAGTATTTGTTATCACTATGCTCAATAGTTGGTTTTTTTGTTGCAGAGGCTTAAATGTTAGTTTGTGTACTCTGCCTCGAGTATTTTTACTCTATCTTTCTCCTGGAAAATTTTCTTTATCTTCTTTTTTGAGAATCTCTAGCAAATTTCTTAATAGTACAAGGGCTAAACTCCCAAAAAACATCTAATATCTCCTGTCTCGAACGTTATCTCTACCGTCTCGTCTCGTCCGCAATCCACGTCTCCCGGCGTCTCCGCTCCGACTCACCCAATGGCCTCGCCGCACGCTGACCCCGCAGCGGCGCCGCCCCTCCTGCTGGCCGTACGCCACATCCCCTTCCACAGCGCCCTCCGTCATCGCGCGCTTCCCTCCCCGGACCTCGCCCCCCTCGCGCGCCGCCTCGACGAGCTCGCTGCCGCGGCGGTCGCCCACCCGCTCCTGAAGCCGCTCTTCGACTTCCACCACCACCTCTCCACCTTCTCTCAGGTACGCAATCATGGACCCCCCCCCCCCCCCCCCTCCCCTCTCGTCGAGCCCGATCACGACGGACGCGAACAATCCAACGCCTTATGATGCCCCCGTCCGATGTGTAAAAATGAGCAGAGCAGGAGACAGAGGATGGTGGCGATGCGGCAGGCGGCTTGCCCGCTGGCCGGCGACGGCGAGGGCTGCTTCGCGGCGGTGCTGGGCGGCTCCGTGGCCGGGATGGTGGTGTCCAACGGCGTCAACAGCTTCCTCAGCCTCTACAACACCGTGCTCGTCATCAGGCTCGTGCTCACCTGGTTCCCCAACACGCCGCCCGCCATCGTCTCGCCCCTCAGGTACACACACGCTCGTGCTCGTCCCGTGGCAGTGCTGTCGTGCCAATTCCTACTACCAGTCGAAATCAACAAGCAGCATCACATTCCATGCCTTTTTTTTTTCATTTGCTAGCTAGCGTGTACTACTGATGTTCCCTGCGTCACATGATTCAGAACATAGACGAATTAAAATTTGGTTACTGCCACTTACTGCTAAGCTATCACGATCCTACTCTTGATTAGAAGTCAAGACGCAAGATTGCAAAAGCAGAAAAGCTTTTCCCCCTGGCACGTCTCTGCCGATGAAGGAAAGGATTTAGCCTGACAAAACGTTAGCTTTGCTTTGATCCATTTGGTGGCTTCTGAATGAGAATGTTGCTTGTGGCGTGCAGCACGGTGTGTGACCCGTACCTGAACATCTTCCGGGGCATCGTCCCACCGCTGGGTGGGCTCGACCTGTCCCCCATCCTGGCGTTCCTGGTCCTCAACGCCCTCACTGGAACCGCCGCCGCGCTCCCAGCCGAGCTCCCCGCCCAAAGCACCGCTTCTGGCTTGGTGCATCCTGATGAACTCACTGCGAACCGGAGAAAATGGATGCGGAGATTCCGTTCGGGGAAATCGCAGGAGGCCAATGATGCTCGCTAGACTTCCTGCATTCTTTTTGCAATCGTTCGGCATGCAAAATTCCACTGAGGCCTGTTTTTTTTTTCTCTGAATGTATGTAGAGGAACCAAACTGCTTGACTGTAATGACATGTTTTGGTCTTTGTGGTAAGCTTCTCACTTTCTCGATCGCTTGTGGAAATGGGGAAAATCCATGTCTGTAGAGAGTCTACATACAAGGGAAACTAAACATTAAACAGCACATGCCTTTAGGCTTCTATATCTGTGACTGAGGATGAAAGCTAACTACAACCTTTTGTTGACAATTCATCTGAACAAGCAAAGCCCTAGTGAATCTGTACAACTAGCATATATGATCAATGGAAAAAGTCTTCTAAGAACATCCAGGAAAATGACATGACAAGTCAGAATTAGATGCTTCTCCGCCGCTACTTGTTACTGCATCCTGAATGGGTCCAACACAAACAAGTAACTGCAACCACTTTCCCTGCTTAAAGGGTGAAGTTGTTTTATTAACTGAAACATGTTGTTCTACAACCTTGTATAATGTAGAATGCACCAGCAACAGGACTGGACAACTTCGAGCATCGTCATATGTATGACGAATTTCCTGCAGCTTTGCTGGGGGATTTTCATGCTCATTGATGCTCTCTAGTACCCTGGTTTTAGATAGAGCTGAACCAGGGTGAACTAGTATTGATCATGCTGATTTGGTGATATTTGAGAGGCAAGCAAGAAGTCCCAGACGAGATCGTTAAACCGATTCGGGTCCTCCATCTGCGGGACATGCCCTGTTTCCTTGAATATTTTCGATCTGATGTTCTCTCCTAAGCACCTGCAACCATCATAAGCACTACTCCATCCGTTCCATCATATAAGATGTTTTAACTTTTGTGAAATGAATGAATCCAGACGCCGAACCTACACACTGAAAGATATCTAGATACATTTGTTTCAAAAAAGCTAAAACATCTTATATTTTGAAACGGAGTCAGTAGTAATCAAAAAGAGGGTTTTGCTGGAATGTGCAAATTTGCATTACAGTGTGGGAACTTTGTATACGGATGGCTATGAAGCCCACAGTTCTGTAGAGAATTACCTCTTGATAGAAAATGCCATGTCCAAAGGGAATATCGGATCATGGACTCCCCAGATGGGCAAAACATCCTGCCTGTAACATGATCAAATACATTGTTAATCAAGGCTTTGTCACGGCTCAAAAAGATAGTTAATGAACAGAATACAGAGTGGGTCTGCATCGAATTTGCTCTTCATTTCGTTCAAAGTTTTACCATATCCATACAATGGTTAACTTCTCTGACTGTCCATCGGTCTCCGGGTGATAAGGAGAACCCAAGTTCATCTGCGTGTCAGACAGTCGGAAGATTTCTTGCCGGACCGTGCTTGTAAACCTTGTCTGGATATAAGATCATAATGTTGGCATACCGTGAAGCTTCTACACATTGTTGATATACAGTTTAGCAATGGACATAGCTGTGAATGGATGGCATAATGGTATGAAGTGAGCATACTTTGTGTACTAGATAGTATCATGACCATTGCTCTTTGGTAGCCCCTCCACAAAATTAACTGTCAGCATGACGCCAAGCCCAGTCAGGTATCTTGTGAGGATTCAGTAAGCCTGGTTGCCCGACATGCTCATTGTTTGCCTCTTGACACACTGAGCATCATTTTACATACAACGGTCAATTGTTTTTTAGGCAAGCATTTATTTTCTTATAATACGAGCTTATAATTGCACAACAGAAAACCTCGGCTCTTCTTGTTTTGTGTTCTCAGAAAGCATTCTTGACCTGTACCCATAGAGTACACATAAGCCTGCCATACCCGAAAGAACGAAAACATGCATGCCCAGCCTAGCTCAAAGACCAGATTACTCTGGTACTTCGCACCAGTACTCCCTATTACCTGAAGCGTTCAGGCTTCCCTCTCCACCACTTTTCTGCTTCACGATCTGCTTCAGGCTAAACCTCATGGGATACTCTTCCATGTGCTCTGAGACCGCGTAACTGTCAGTACAGCGGTCATGAAGACATCACATTTCCTGTGTTTGTTCACGTTTAGTGTTTTGGTGTTGTCATCTGCCTAAAGGGGCGTCTTACCATTAATACATGTTAAAGATAAAAAATGAAGTGTTTTCACCCTTATTCCTAAATGTTCTCATGTGCCTAAATTAATGTTCACACCCTAAAATGTCTAAAAGTTCTACTCTGTACAAAAAATAACAGTATATCAGTTACCAACTAGACCTAATTTGGCAGTTTTGTTGATGCGTTTTTTGCAGTAACCTCTAATTTGCTTCCTCAGTCCTATGCCGTGCCCCTTCCTTTCAAGTCTTACAGATAGTCCTTTAGGAATGTGTTTTGGTGTAAAACTCACTGACTAATTTGCACACTGATACTTTTTTTTATGGAAAACTGCAGGACTCTGCTACATAACTTTTATTGATTTTTTGTTTAAATACTGAGACTTCACTCGAGGATTAAGCAAAGTATCTGGCCTTTAACATTTCAAAAGGCAATTGCGTATATCACAGCTTAGTAAAAAAACTGGTTACATCAAAATGTTGCAAACAACCTACTGAAGGCGAGCAGCCTGCACATCTATGCTAGTTTTGGACTGCTTTCTTGTGTCCGACTTTAACATTAAAGAAATACAAAGCATGTCAAATCTCTTTAAGATTTTAGCGGTCTGCAACGGAAGAGGAAGGTAATACTTAGTTTATCTTTTATATTCAGTCCTCGCGTTCTTGTGCTTTAACATTTTATTGCATGAAGCTCCTTGATGATATCTTTGGTTGAGATTCTACTCGATGGCATGTCCTCGGAGCAGAATATCCCAAGCTTAAGTATAGAAATCACGGAGGTGATGTTTCTTTGGTTGGTTGGATCATCCTCTGTTGCAGGGCCATTTTCGAGCTCTTTCGCCAATTCCACGTCCACGATGTCCAATGCTCTATGCTCAAAGGCCATCTCAACAGAATTACGAAGGCTTAATCCTTGATCAAACATGTTATCTGTTGGTCTCTTCCCCGTTATCATTTCTAGAACAAGAATTCCGTAGCTATATATGTCTCCATGAGTTGAAACCATATTTCCAGCACCATATTCTGTTGCATTAAACAAATTGTCATCTTAAAATCACAAAATGATGTTATGAGCATTTAGAATTTTGTTTATGAAGTATTGGATATTTTGATTAATAAGTTGAGTACAAAAAGACACCTGAGTTAAAAATAGGAGTGATGTATTAGGTTAGAGGTATGGGAATGAATGTTGTTTGAAATGGTAAGTGAAGAAAATATGAAATAAAATAAATTATGCTTACCTGGAGGAGCATAACCAATTGTCCCCCTGAATCCCATCGAGTTCGTTGAGTGATGGAAATATGAGCATCCCTCCACAAGAATTCTAGCTAATCCAAAATCTCCAACATGTGCTACCATATCAGAATCCAGAAGCACATTACTTGGCTTAAGATCACAATGCACGACTGGTCCAGTTCCATTGCAATGGAGATAATCCAATGCATAAGCCACATCGAACAGTATGCTCATTCTCTGGGCAAGACCTAAGTGCCTCTTCTCCGATTGGTTATTTGTGCTAGGATGAAGCCACTCTTCTAAACTACCATTCGGCATAAAGTCAAGCACAATGGCCTTGAAATCATTCCCATTGAAGTCAATGCTTGAGCATGCTGTAATTATCTTCACAAGGTTTCGGTGCCGTAAATTTCTCATTGCCTCACACTCAGATGTGAAACTCTTTAGTGCACCAGGAGTCTGAAGCTTCAATACTTTTACAGCAACAACATTTTCTTCCTCGCCAATTTCATCATGCAGATTTGCTCTGTAGACTGATCCATAGTTCCCACTACCCAACAAATTGGATGCTGAGAAACCATTTGTCGCGTGTGCCAACTGTTGGTAGGAGACAAGCTTGAGGCCTTGTATGGACATTGTTGAAGGGCTTGCTCTTGATTTTCTCTTGTGGGTTGCAAGGAAGAAAATGAGCAATGAAAGGACACATACTGTTGTTGCCACAAGTGAAAGAACAACCGCGAGCACTGGAAGTTTATGCTTTCTCTTGGAAATTTGAAGGGAACATGGGGCCAAACGAAGGTCTTGAATGCCCCCACAAAGCTTGCTATTGCCCTGGACTGAAATCCGAGTAGCATTTGAAAATACTCCAATTCTCGGAACCTCACCATCGAAGTTATTGAAAGAAAGGTTTAGATAAGAGAGGGTGCTAAGCTCTCCGAGGAATACTGGTACTTTGCCCGAAAAGTTGTTGCTCGAGAGGTCTAGAGTATCTAGACCCTTCAACCCACTCAAGAGAGATGGAATATTACCAGTGAATGAATTGTTTTTCAGGTTGATAATTCGGAGAAGCTGACAGTTTCCTATAGTAGAAGGAATTTCTCCCGAGAGCTGATTGGACATGGCATCAAACTCAACAAGGTTTTTTAGATTACCAACCTCAGGTGGTATTGGCCCTTGGAAATGATTATTAGAGATGCTAAGATATATTGAGAGTGTGGTGATACTGAATAAACTGCTAGGGATTGTCCCAGTGAAGTTGTTAGTAGAGAGATCTAGCGCTAGTAGGGACACCATGTCTCCTATGGTGCTTGGAATTATCCCACTAAAGGCATTCATAGTAAGATAAAAATACTCTACTTGAGTTAAATTGCCTAGGAGAGTAGGTGGGATCGACCCGCTCAAGCTATTGTTCTGTAGACTCAGGTTTACTACATTCCGAAGCATACTCATTGAAGATGGGAGCGGTCCAGTTAGATAATTGTTGTCCAGTCCAAGGGTCTGTAAACCGACAAGGTTACCGATTTCTCCAGGTATGTGACCGGAAATTCTGTTGTCGCCTAGGGTAAGTTGCGATAGCGTCATGGATAAATTAGCAAGTGCAGAAGGAATGGTTCCACTGAACTTATTGAGCCCCAATTGCAACACTTGCAACTGGGTGCAGTTTGCTAATGCTTGCATAAATTCCCATTCCTGGGTGTTTTTAGCTCCGAGAGCATTACCATACAGCACGAAAGCTTGGAGGCTCTGTAACCCACCAAGCTTTGGAGGAACGGTACCGCTAAAGTAATTGGTCGGGATTTGAAAATAAACGAGACTAGTAGCGTTGCCAAGTGAAGATGGGATCTCCCCATGGAAGCTATTCTCTCCAAGATTGAAATCCTCAAGAAGAGGAAGTTTACTAAATGCATCTGGAGGCAGGGTCCCTGTAAGGTCATTGGTGTCAACGGCGAAGACAACCATGGACGATACGTTCCAGAGAGCAGGAGGTATGGAACCAGTCAGGTTGTTCTCTTCCAGGTCAAGGTTTACGAGGTTGGGCAACCGAGCAAGAGAGGAAGGTATAGCACCGGACAGCTGATTTCTCCAGACTAAAATGTCTGTGAGTCTGGATAGATTGCCGAGAGACGCGGGAATGACGCCTGACAGGGAGTTCTTGGATAGACTCAGTATGGCGAGAGATGACAAGTTTCCCAGTGATGCTGGGATGTTTCCGGACAAGCCATTACCCATAAGAGACAAGAAGACAAGATTTGTCAAGGTGCCAAGCTGACTTGGGATCTCACCTTGGAGGTGGTTGCGGACGAGGGTAAGCTTCATGAGCTGGGTGCATCCTGCCAACGAAGCTGGGATGCCTCCTTCCAGCGAGTTCATGCTAAGGTTCAGTACTCGAAGCCTGTGGAGATGACCGAGATCCGTCGGTATCTGCCCTACGAGCTGGTTCGACCCAAGGTTTAGCACACGGAGATAGGAGAGATTACCTATTGATGGCGAGATGCCTCCGATCAAGCCGAAGGAATTGAGGTTTAGCTCGACGATTCTATCGCTGTGCTTGTGGCCGCATCCAACGCCGCGCCACCTACACGGATGGTCGTTGGAGCTGTTCCAAGAAAGGAGCGAGCCAAGCGGGTCAGACACCATGTCCTTGAAGGATAGGAGTGCAAGAGTTTGCCCGGCAGTGACATTGCCGCTAGCTAGCGACAATGTATAGTAGGGATACAAGGAGAGGGTGATGAAGCACAAGAAGATCAAAGTGTTCATGATTTTGGTTTAGACAGACGACGGGGGGAAGATTCGAGGTTGAGAATTGAGGAGAGAGATGGGTAGAAATCCTCTCGGAATATGTCATATATAAATAGAGATCGGATCGATGCACATTTTCAAGCAAAGACTGATAGATGATGATTAAGATGACCCATGCCGCACCATACCCACTGATATATGTGACTTGCCCTTTTATGCTCCGTGCCATCACGAAAGGCCTCTGCTACCACTCGAAAGGGAGAAAAAGAGGCAGGTCTCCGGCTTCAAGTTGTCGCCGTGGTCAGATCTGGCGGCTTTCCTTGTATTCAAACGTTTATTTCCAAGTTGCATGGGATATCAGGATGCAGATGGACTTGGTGGAAGTTCGTATCGCCCATCGTGCTCTCGATCGGTAGGCTGTCGTTTTCAGATAATGACAAACGTTCTCAGCAAGGTTTGCTAGCAGCGTCTGTATTTTTCTCTTCAGGCGCAACGTTGCATTGAAGAGCAGTAGTATTTTGGATGTTGAGGAAGATAAAGGATAGAAAGTTTTAAAGCAACAAAAAGTTTGTTTTATTTGAAGTGATTTGGAAAATTGTGCTCCTCTTCGACTTTGAATGAGTTGTTTGTGAGTGAAAGCTCCCCATACATGAGCATGTGAACACAACCCATCTGAAATAATAAGTCTGACCATGCCAAGTGAGGAGATACTTTAAAATTATCTTTGCACTGCTTTCAAAATTAGATTTTGAATTAACTATTTTCCTTTCCAAAAACCTAAAAACCTTTTCTCTCAATTAAGGTTATTATTTTCAAAGATATATAAATCAAGTGAGGTCAAATTTGTTTGTAACCTCATATGGTTTCCAAAAAAAACTTATTAAATATATTTTCATAATTATTTTGGCCCTAAAAAAATTAATTCCTCCCTTATCCAAAAACCTCAAAACCTATATTCTTGATAAAAGTTTTTTTCTACAAAACAATATCTTATTAAAATCATGATTGAGACCTATATTTTATTCTACCTCACCCTATTTCAAACGTAAATATTTTGGAGTATTTAAATATTTGTTTTTACCTATTTTTCCTTTAAGGCGGAAATAGGAAAATGAGTGTTTTAATTATTTTATCCTCAATAAATCTTGGGAAAATTACCCAAGGTGTATTGCGGTACATATGACCTATTTGCACCAAAACCTACTTTGGCATGTTCAACTTTTCAAACTTAAATCAAAGAAACCATTCCTAGACTTTTTGAACAATGTACCAAAAACCCATTTTAAATCATGAGAAAAATGTGAAATCATTCCCAGAGGTTCACATGATCTTACCCTATATTTTAGACATCATAGTACATAACATATCATCCAAAACTTGTGAAAATAAATTTAAATCTTTGGACAAGACATATCTTTATATGCAAGGTTTTGCTCTTCAAAACTTCATCCGCTCATCTCCCTACCCTCTCCTTGATAAACATCACTAACTAGTGGATCCTAGTCCATTTGGAAGCCAATGTACACCTTGAGTTCAGCTCATCTCCCTCTCCAAAATGTCAAGACAAAATCCATAATGGTATTGACTATTCTCTCTCTTATACTCAAATAACCCCACATAGGTTATTCTTCAAAGTACTTACATCACTATTATACTTCTGAAGGTAAGAGTAGGACGTGAGAAATATATCACCTCACTCATATCCCCAAAATACCTTCTCAAAACTCAATAACCATAACAAGTAATGTTAAGAAATCCATTTAAAAAGGGGATGATTGTTGATGAACTTAGTTGAATAAAAAAACTCACACACTTCCACAAAATGACTCTACTCTATAAAGAAATAAAATTCTTACAATTCAAATTTTGAAGGCAACACCTACACCACACCTTAAAATGAACCAAACCTTGTCCAAGCATATGCAAACAAAAGCCCAAGATGGCTAATCAATGCCCTGCAGCCTGGCCTCCCTGCATCCTCCTTCAGTCTCTTCCAAATCTTGCAAGATATGAGAGAGGAGAGAAAATCAGATCCAGATCCTCATCCCTCCAAAACCCTCTCTACACTTGTGCTCCCCCAATGGTCAAGCCATGACCCCGCACACCTGGCACTCGATCCCACCTGCCAGGGAGCTGAGCTAGTTGATCCTAGACCCTCTCTTTCTTCCTCTCTGCACCCGCGTGCCCATGCGCCGTGGACAAGCAGAAATGGTCGCCTCATGCCAGTAGTCGCGCCAGGGAGTCATCACATCTCTGTGCGCACGCTTTTGAGGAATGGCGCTACCCAAGCTAACCCGATCGTGCTCTCCATAGCACATGTCGCCCAGTGGGGTACCCCTCACGTTCCCAGCTCAGAATTTATCTCAGATGCCGCTCTTTCTCAGCACAGTCTTCGCCAACACGATCAAACACATGTGGCTGACCCCATGACCCCACTGCTCCTAGCCTCGGGAAATCACACCCGAACTATCCCCTGCTCGCACTCCCTACCATAGTAGCCGGAAATGGGGAACGGTGCCATGTTCCCTAAGCCCGGAAGATCGTCCAGGGTTTGGAGTCGTAGTAGATGGGCGGACCGACACGAGTCGATGGCCGGAACGTGATCTAATTCACTAGGTTTGTCATGTCCACGAAAAACTCTCCTACAATGCAAGCTTATGTCGGTGGTCGACAACGAGCAGCCTGGCGTGGAGGAGGCGCACCTGTGAGGTTGGGGCATGCTCGCGGCAACATAGTTGATGGGGACTCCTCGCTGGATTGGGCAAGGCAAAGGATAACGAGTGGTAGTTATTGGGTTTGGAAAAGATTGGGACTTTCATTGGTAGTTACTGCAGCCTGGGGCTAAGCTCTGATGTAGCCCATCTCCGTCGGCACATTGCTCCGTTCCGGGTTCATCGGTTCCAATCAGTTTGAGTCGCATCCCCAATGTTGAACGGATGTTTTGGAGATGTATATTGTGAGATACTAGCGCATGGATTAATAGGATTGATAGGATACCCATAACAACAAGTTGCAACTTCTTTTTCGGGGCTCATCTTCAAAGGAACTCCAGATTAAGCGTGCCTAGAGCAATTTGAGTTTTTTTTGATAATGAGTGCTTTATTACTTAACAGTAATGTTTACACCTGGCCTCTGCATAGCTAGGATGTACATAGCCGATCAACCACACAACCAGTGACCAAAGGAAAAGTACCAGTATTACAAAACATGGAATGAAAATAAATAAATAGCCTCGAGCTATGGCATATCTATCAGCAGATCACGCTGCCATCCATGTTGGGGGAAAATATCTTTCGCCGTGTCCTCCAATCGCGTAGACCCCTCCACAAACAAGTCGCGAAACTCCATATATTAGAGAGTAGTCCATGATCAGAGGATAGCCGTGGCTCAATATATAACCTGCAAGAAAGAAGACATAATGTTATTAAAAATCTTATCATTTCTACATAGCCAAAGCGACCAAATAATGGCAAACGCTCCCACCCTAAACAAAGTCCCATATTTATCCTCTATCCCATGCAACTTGGAGGAGATAAACCAAAGGATACTTGGATGATTGACCATATAGCACAAGCAAATTTACAATGGAAGAATAAATCCCGAATTGTCTCGTTACGGTGACAAAAAACACATTGTGTACTTCCATACCAATTCCTCTTAACAATATTATCTTTTGTAAGAATGACCCCCTTACGAAGATAACAATGGATATCTTTGTTTTAAGTGCTATTTTCATCTTCCAAATTTTACTATTATCATCGCCTGGAATATCAGGTTGGATCAAAACTCTATACATTGAGTCAAAAGAAAATTTACCACTCTTTAGTAAATTCCATTTGAATTTGTCCACACCCTCCGAGAGCTGTATCGTGGATAATCGCAAGAAAAGATTATTCCAAGATACTAGTCTAGGACCTATGAGACTTCTTCTGAAAGACACATTAGGAGGATTAGATTCTATTACTGTGGAAAGTGTATCCTCTTTGTGCCTAATAATCGAGTATAGAGCTGAATATTGTTCAAGGAGAGAAGTTTGGCCAAGCCATTTATCTTTCCAGAACCTAATCTGTGATCCATCCTTAATATTGAAAACGCCAAAATGGAATAAATGTTTTTTGGATGCTATTAGTCCAGCCCAAAAGTGTGAATCACCGGGTTTCCAAACCACTTGAGACACAGCTTTGGAGCCAACATACTTCCTCCATAGAACGGTTTGAAAAGCCATTTACCCAGAAGCGCGGTGTTTTTGACTTGCAAATCATATATGCTCAGTCCATCGTATTCTTTCGGTTGGCAAACCACATTCCATCTGGCCAGTCGATAATTCTTTTTCTCACTATTCCCTTGACAAAAGAATCTTGATCGAAAATAGTTCACTTTCTTCAAGACATGTTTTGGTAGCTGGAAAAACGAGATCATATACAATACCATGTTGGTGAGTATTGAATTTATGAGTACAAGTCTTCCGCTAAGGGATAACAATTTACCTTTCTAACTATTAAGATGTTTTTGGAGTCTTTTCTCAATGAGTTTTCATTCAGCAATTGTGAGACGCTGATAGTGGATCGGTATTCCTAGATAGTTGATTGGAAATTGCCCATGACCACAGCCGAATAGTTCAGCGTATAGGTAGGCCTCGTTTTTAGCCTCGCCAAAACAATACAAATCACTTTTATGAAAGTTAATTTTCAATCTAGAGAGTTGCTCAAATGTTGATAATATTAATTTTCATATTCTTAGCTTTCTGTCCATGAACTTGCAAATAATTATAAACAAAATTGGAAGAAATTGAGGATACAAAATTGCAAGGAGTTCAATTTATACTGTTGGTAGCAAGGAGGACGTCGTGCGGTGGACTCGATCGTGGAGGACGTAGATCGGTGGCGGTCGATTGCTGCACGTGGTGAGGAAGGCTCGGTTGTTGGTGCCGTCGTCGCTGAGCGCGGAGAGGCGGGCTCGATCGTCGGCGCTGGTCGCCGCTGTGCCTGGAGAGGTGTGCTTGGCAGTCGTCGCCGCTACGCGTGGAGAGGTGGGCTCGGTCTTCACCGGTCGCCGCTGCGGATGGAGAGGCGGACTTGATCGTTCGTGTCGGTTGTCGGGCACCGCTACGGGTGGAGAGACGGGTTCGGTCCTCCACGCCCGGCTCCGGACGTCGCTGCACGTGGAGAGGAGGTCCACGACTTGATCCGGGGAGAGCGGCGGTGGCAGGGTAAGCACCGGGTTAAGCAGCTAGAGGAGAGCGGGGGTTGGACCGAGGGCGGTGGCGGCGAAACCCTAGTTTTGTCTGAACACGGCTGTAGCAAGGCCTGGTGGAAAAAGAATAAGCTGGATGTGTCAACCGGTCTTTTTTTTTACAATCACAAGTTATGTTTCTCTCTCAAAATAACATACGACAGGACGCGATCACGAGCACCCAAGTAGCCTCAGAACTCCGTCGTGACCACGCTTAAGCTATTGGGAAAAATTGTTCGATAGGTGGTGGTGTGGTTTGTGGCTGGAAATTTTGCTGCCAGGCGAAGCTAGATCAACATGAAAGTTCATCCACCGAGGAAAAGAACAGTTCACTTTCACGAAAACAGCAGTTTCAGCGTTGCTCAAGTTGCTTCCATTCGGCCGAGAAAAGAATGCAGGTTAGTGTGAGAACCGGAGCCTCGTTGATTTGACCTTTTGTTGATTTTGGGAGAAAATGGAACGTGGAATCGGTATACAGCGCGCACCTGGATGAAGTCCCGGAGGATGAAGTCCGGCGTCATCATCGCCGGCGGCGGGCGGTACACGGCCATTTCCATCAGCCTCCTCATGGCGCCGGGCTTGTCCGGCAACTAGTAAGGGCCTATTTATTTGGGCTGTGGCTGGCTGGCTGTGACTGACTGTGCTACTGTGCAGGGAAAACTGTTGTGCAGAGAAAACTACTTCTCTGAGTATGGCTGTTTGGCAACTTGGCTGGCTGTGACTGTATGCTCAGGAATTGTCTGTAACGTCCCTGTAATTCATATAACATGTATACTTCACTATTGAAGTGCATAAACGAATATGTCATTATTAAAATATCATATGTTACATAGTAGTTTGTCCAAAACACATATCCAATCATTACACAAAATAAGATAACATCATAATGAACATAGATACATCCATACCGATCAAACCGATCATCTTCTTCTAGCATTGTACAATGCGGTACCGATACAATCACGTGTTGAGTTCATGTCTACCATGTGTAGTCCACTCGGAGCGGTATCACCGACTGATGTTACTGATTGTCTTTGGACCTTAGGAAGGTAGTTCTCATCTGCATCACACCGATCAAACTGCTTGTCTTGTAAGTTGGAGTCTCTAATTGTGAAGCGCTATGCAAGCAAGAATAATTCTTTTCTGTGTAACCAGACCATAAGAAGGAATATACTTCAATATGCGCCACTTGTTTTTCAAGATACCAAAGACACGCTCGATAGCATTCCGTAGCGATGTGTGTAGATAGTTGAAAATCTCTTCCCTATCTGTTGGTCTCCCTTCTCGACGAAAATCTGGTATGTGGTATGTGTTCTCCTTGAAAGGAGCCAAGAACCCTTTTCTATTTGGATAACCAGAATCAACAAGGTAATATGTATCTGCATATGAACAAAAAAAATCAAACAACAACGACAATGCATTTGTAACTATGTGTGTACCATGTAGACAAAGATATGAATATTACCACCGGGAGGGGGGTCGGAACTGTACATGATACTTCTCAATAGCGTGTTGTAGAATGCGTGTATCATGCGCCGAATCAGGTCATCCAGCAACAACAAAGGTGAATCTCAAATCGAAGTCACATATCGCTAGAATATTCTGTTATGTATAACCATGCCTTCATGTATGGTTAACCACCTCTTCTGCATGTACTTCAACTGGAATGTGCGAACCATCTATGGCTCCAATGGCATCTTTAAAATGAGACCAGAAGCATGCATCTTGAAGTTTTGGATGCACATCCTTGAAATTTCGATCTAGTGGCTTTATGTTATCCTTACCCAACTTTTTTTTGAACGGGACAGGCCTCGAAGGGCCTGGAAGCTCACATTAAAACAAACGGTAGAGGTACAAGATAACATAGGGGACCCCATAAGAAAGGAAAAATAAACGTTGGTCTCCCAATAATTGCAGGAAAGACCCTTCTAAATATTTTCCCAGAGAAAACGAGTCTTCCTCTTTCTCCACCGCCGAGCAGAAGGAACGGTAAGATTGCTGACGAGCATCGCCGCGGGACGAACCACTTGCCTCGATGTCGCCGATGTGTGCGACCGCCGATCCAGAAGAGGGCCTCCCATTGGAGGTTGAGCTTTGCCGGAGCTCACCGGCGTCGACCATGGGCGAAAAATTCGCCACAGATAGAGAGCTCGCGAAAAGAGCTTCCACGACTCCCGCCGCTGCGCGTGGACGAACCCCAGCTGTCGCCAACGGGAAAGCGCACCCCGCCCCCAAACCCACTCCTACCACGGGTGGAGGGGCACCGGCGAAAGAGATCGGCTTAGCCGGGAACCAACCATGCAGCAGCAGACTGCAAACTCCACCAGCTTCCTCGTTTCCAGTCGCTTCCCCCTCGCCACCACGGCCGGCCTGGTCGAAGACGAAGACAAGGATGCCGGTCGCGCACGGCCCAGGACGACACATTATTCCACGCGGATTCGCTTGGAGTCGCATCCCTAGCGTCTTCAACCTCCGAAACACGTTAGGGACAACCCACCACGGCCTCCTACCGCCGCGCCACTGCGCCAGGAGGCAAAATCCGAAGCCCCTCCTACTCACGGTCGCCGCCACGCAGAAAACCCCCTCCCCTCGCCACCACGGCCGGTCGGAGGGGGGGGGGGGAGTGGGCGAGCCACCGTCGGAGAGGAGAGGCACCGAGCAACAGCGCCTGAAGCTCTGCCAACCGCACATCCCCAAAACGCCCCAGCCGCCATGGCTAGATGCGAAGAGGGGAGTAGCCCACAGCAACACCAACCGCAGCCGCCGTGCCTTATTTGAGGCGAGACGGGCCCTCCACCGCGTCGACGCCGCCGCGCCGGCGAACAGGGAGAGGAGCAGTCTCAGGCGACGGATCTGGCACAAAGATCCTGACGCGTACCTCCAGGCATGAAGCCCACGACGGGCACAAGGCCACCACAAAAACCTAGTATATACAGGGGGGCCACCGAAGACGGGCCGCCGCCTTTTTCTACCGGCGGCGCCGACGAGATCGGCGACGACGCGACTCGGGGCAGGCTTTTTCTCTTTCGGGTACTGTAGTAGGGGGATAGGGAAGGGGGAGACTATGTCACGTCTGCCCTCCTTACCCAACTTGTTCAAGCAATTCAAAACCATGTGGAACTTTATATGAATTGTCTCGGTTGAACGACTAAAGTGGTTCTCAACTTGGCTAAATGAATGTGGTCCTCCAACCATCCATAGAAACATAGCTAGTCATTTAACAGATGGCATGTCTCTAGTTTACACTAACCCATATCTAGAAACTAGAAGGTTATGCAATTCGTGAAACACATCAGGGTACATTCTAAACATTTTGTAGCATCTTTTCCTATTTCCAAGTTGTTCATTCACCCATTCAAGCCTAGTTTACTCAAGAATCCTCCTAGATTCTTTATTCAAATACTTCTGGCTATAGATATTACCATAGTACCCCAACACGGCAAGGTCATGCGCCATTCCGAGCAACTACCACATCCTTTCTAGTTCATACTCACGATCATCGTCACCATCATCCATTTGTAATAATAACCAGTAGTATCTAATACATGGTACACAGAAGATCTGCAATGATAATAAATAAATGGTACACACACTACTTGTTCATCTCATCGTGTGTCCTCTAGAGGCAATCGAGCCTGCCCTCAGTTGTTGCAAATGCTGCAAACACCTCTCTCCGATTCTTATTCATAGCTAGCTTTCCTGCAGTGTACATGATAGCAGTTCCTTCAAGCACTCTACAATCTCGAACCATCCCTAAAAATTCCTTCATAGTTGGGACCTCATCACCTTTGCTACAAGAACTACCTTCGGTGTGCCTTGAAACAATTGTGTTCAGTGCATTGTTGTAAGACGAGAAAAAAAATCCTTCTCTCCATGCTTGCGCTTCCCTGTTATCTTTGAGGAATCCTTCTTATCATCAAGCATTATTGGAGCTTCCTTGCCAAATCCTTCTTTCTCACCTGCAATGGTAGCTGATTCTCCAGTGACATGAGCCTTCCTAAACATAACATCCTATTGTTCCAAGTTGGCAGGTGGATCATTCCTAAACTTTGCATGGGCGAATCTGAAAATAAAAACATTATGGTGATATCAGTCCAATGATCATAATAACAATTCAAAAGAAAATGCAAGTAAAGACATGATAACTTACAACTATGTGATTCTTCCACCAATCATCACCTGCATCCATAGTTTTTGCAGATCCCAACCAAGCCTGGTTGCATTTTGCAATTTCATCCACCCTGTGTAATCCTTCTTCAAAGAATCCCATTTGTTCTTGAATTGCTTCTACGTTCTTCTTTCCCCTGTTTTCGCAGCAAATTTGTCTCCAAGATTCTTGTAAACCTTTCTACTCAAGCAACCCCCTTCTCTATTGTTGTTGTTCACTTCCTCCATGCAAATGTCACAGAAAACTCTAGTGTGGTATGCATCCCAAACAGCCTTCGACATTGCAAAGTAATACCAAGCTATAGCAGAAAAAAATTACTTCAATACCACCATGCAATCTCACAAGTAGTAGTAGCAAACAACATCAAATTTACGGCAGTACAACATCTAGCTACTACAAAATTTGGAGGAGGATAACATCACACAATACATCAACCAAATTCACATCACGCAATACATCCGGATATTTTCTAGCGGTACCGTATGAGCAAATCTTCTAGCAGTACCATATGAGCAGAAATTCGAGCAGCCAAAATTCGAGCAGTAGCAGGACATGAGCCTCACCTTTCCTGTAACCACGTCGACAGTGGAAGGTCAGGCAGGAGAGCAACCTATGCCGATGGGGAAGAGGTCGGGCGAGGAGGTGTTCGGGCGGGGAAGATCTCTGGTGGCGGGAGGGACAGGCTCGGTGGCAGGGGAAGCTCTGTCGTCGGCAGGGAGATGCTTGGCGGCGGGGGAAACTCCAGGCGGTGAGGGAAGCTCCGTCATCGGCAGGGAGATGCTTGGCGGTGGGGGAAGCTCCAGGGTAGGGAGGACCTTGACTATATGGCAAGCTATGGCCGTGGGGAGGAGGTCGGGCAGTGGCGAGCTTGAACCTTCTCTGGTGGCGGGAAGCTCGGCGGTGGGTCAAGCGATTGCGGCAGCGTAACCACTGGCGGCGGGGAGCTCTATCCCTAGGGATGGGTCAGGGGTCAGGTTGGGTTCGCTGTTTTTTTCTTAGGGGCACACGGCTGGCATTTCGGGGGGTAATTTTGGACCGAAAAGATCCGTCGGTCTGCGGGGAGCACCTCCAGATGTGCTTCCCGGGATTGCCTGTTTTGCTCACCACTTCGGCCGAAGCCCACCACGCAGCTATGCCGTTCGGCTCGTTTTTTTTTGGCTTTTTCCACTGGAAAGCCACCAAAATCCCAAACAAACACCCCCTAAGTAGCTTACACGAAATAATTTGGTATCTGTAAATTAACTAGTAAGTAGCTTTTACCAAACTAAATACATGAATAATAAAATTTCCACCGTATGTGTTATGCGAGAGGACTTTCTCGACTTGTCTTTGAAAAGGAAATCTGTGGATGGGTTATGCTTGGTGTTATATTCTTATTATCGGATAGCGCTTTCTTATCTCACTCTAATAGCTGAAGTTGTAGCGTGTCTCTATAAGTTAGATAGTGCAAGTTTTGCCGCCGCTGAGCCTACCATACCCATGAAAGCGAGAGCCACCGAATTCTAAGACTCGTCATGTACTGGCCTCAATACTAACCACTCTGTTTCTTTTTCTTTCCCTTTTCCGCACCCCTTTAGTTTTGACAAATACGTGATCAACGATGTTAGCAAGGTTACCCTTCTAGTTTGGCCTAGGCAGAGTTATGCACGCCGTTTGGTAATTCTTTAGGACTCTTAGTCCCACTTGGTTCTTATTCGTACTCAGATACTATTTGCTTTCTTCCTAAGTTGTCTCCTTGTATTGTATCATTTGTATTCTTGGCCCGTGGAGTCATTGTCGCATATATATGTTTCTTATGGGTTATATTGTAACTATTGTGATATAACTACTTGTAACAAAATCTACCCACACAGAAGTGTCTGGTGGGCGTCTCTGAATCGCTTCTACGCGGATTTGGGAGAGAAAGCTAAGATCTACATAGACCCGATTCAAGAGCGTTACACCTTCTTACTAATCTAGGCTATGGACCACCTTATTGATAACAAGATCCAGGGTGGGATGTACACTTTGATGTCTATACCTGATAGAAGGACCTAGCTGAGGAACTTAGTTCACAAGAACTACATCTGAGAGAAGGGACTAGATTGCAACAATGTTAGTCCTATTACTTATCTACCGTACTGCTGTATGATTTTGTAGATGATCTGCATGAACAAGAATTTGTATATTTTGGGAGGTGATAAAATATCCCTATATAGCTAGGGCTTGATGAAACTATGGTCGAAGGTGGTATATAGTAACCCCCTACAATGATGAACTGTGTACGATGTAGTTCTTGTGATGATTAGATTATGATAACCCGCTATTGACTAAACGGAAGACACATCAGCAACGTTATCGAGTTCAAATCAGAGAGGCGCGACCGAAAAGTATGGTGCGCTAGAGACACTAACGTCCAGGACCCCACGCCTCAAAAGACTTCAGCGAGTCAATATCGAGCGAGGAACCAAAAATCTTGCTTCTGCACGCCAGCCGAGCTTCCTCCACGTTTTTAGCGGCTTCGTCATAGTAGAGGGCCGCGAAACCGGAAAAAAAGTTTTCCATCAGCCACAGTCGAGCTGAGAAATTCGGCGCGGAAGACGCGCCTTCTACGACGACCGACGGGCCTAGTCATTGCAGATGGACACTTTTTTGTAGTGTATACAAAATCATGTTTAGGATTAATCATCTCAAATGTGTCAATCTAGCAATCTTATTGCCTATATTTTACTCAATTTCTCTCATGTGCAATAGTGAGAAATTGCAAGTTGATTCTTCCTTTGTGACACTTGTTGCCTTTCTCCATATATTTCAACTATCTCCCTTTCCCTTGGTGACAGTTGTAATATATGTGGTGTGTTGGTGTTTGAAGTTTATTAATGTACAATAAGATAAAATTTTGCCTTTAGCCATGCTTTAAAGCAAAAAATCTTATTGGTATATTCTATTACTTCATCTTGCTTTTTATGTGCTTCCTTGCATATCTATTTTGTCTGTGCATGTCTCTTAGTGGGCATATGTCTTTGTGATTTTATCCACCTAGAAAGTTGTACGCATAATAAAAGATATATCTTTACTTGACTTTATTTTCTTGGATACCACCCTTTTATTTCTTTTTATTCTTTGGTGGCTTTTAAATTTATTTGCCAATGAGTGCTTTCCCCTTTTGTTTGCATCTTTGGAAAATCATATTTGATCTCTCATGCCTTATATTATTAAATGAGATTGGAGGAGTGGGGATTCCATGGTTGTGCACCTTATTTTTAAATGCAATTATTATAATTGGTGCATAATCTTTGGGAGCTCCTATAATTCACTTAAGAATGCTCATGTGTTTCTTGCTCACCTTTTCGTGTCTTAAATGTTTATAAGGGAGTGAGGATTCTATATTTGTACAGGTTGTATTCAAATGCAATTATTCTAATTTGTTCACAAATTTTAGGGAGCTTCCCTGTTTCATTTAAACACTTATTTGCTTGTATTAATATCTTACTGTATTCAATTGGTTGTTTCGGATCTTTGGATTGTGTGCGTCATTTTTGATGCTTCTTCCATTTTATTTATTTTGCAATCTTTGGATCCTCAATTTAGTTGTATTTCCTCCTAAGTATTCACATTGGATATGTGCAAATTCACACATTTGGAGGATTTTTCACTATATTGGTATTTTAGTTTCACCCATTTTGGCAATTGATGCCAATGGGACAGAAGTTTTGGAGGGTTTAAGGAAATTTGGTTTATACTTTGAGTGTGTTCTTAAGTATTTATATTTCATTCTCTTGCTTATTTGTTGGCGCTTGCCATGTAGAATATATATAGGAAACTCCACCAACGGTAATGGTTGGCAATATATGCAATGAAATTCAAGTTCATCATACATGCATAGATTGTGGGGGAGTTTGCTCTATATATTGTGGTTGTACCAACATCACATACTTGTGCAGTATTTGCTGTTGGCACAACCGTTTTATTCGTTAAAATTTCTTCTACAAACCATCTCAAAGGGATTGTCATCAATTACCAAATGGAGGAGATTCAAAGGGCATGTGTGCCCCATGTGTGCTTTTGGTAATTAATGACAATCTCTATGGACTAATGTTTGCATTGAGGTACACTTGTAGAAATTGTCCATTGACACTGCTTGGATCATGTGTTGGCTTCAAGGTAGAAGAAATGAATAAGACACATTATCCAAGGACTTTGGACCTATTGGAATCATGTAGAAGAATAATAATAAATAAAATAAGATCAAGAGTGCAAGACATCATCCTAATGGAGTTAGAAGAAATAAAGTGCAAGTTCAATATGCTCCGTCTCTAGGAGATCACATGCTTGAAGGTTTCCATCCTCGGTGATCATGGATTTATGAAGACAAGTTCAAAAAAGTGGTTTTCCCATGGTGTATAGGGGAGCAATTTGCAAGTCTTTATCAAGCAAGCGCGAGCAAGAGCAATCAAGAAAGAAGTTCCAGCTTGAGGAGGACAAGATCATCTACATCAAGATCAAGTGGAATGCTCAAGGCAAAGGTATGATCTTGATAGGTTTTACCTTTTGCCGGTCTCATGGTGTTAGTTGGGAGACTGGTTTATAGGATAGATAACCGTACTACCAAGAGGGGCTCTTAAGTGAGTAACTTGATCATATCTTTCAGAGAGAGCTCAAACCTTTGCATACTGGGCATCATCTTTCTTGTTTCTTATTTTGTTCTTATCCATGAGAGGATTTAGAGCTTGTGTTAATCTCCATGACAAGCTCAAGTTCATTGAAAACAGATTTCATATGCATTATCTATTGCGTTTCCGATGTTGGAGGTTTTACCGGTTTATCTTTTTTAGATAGGTTAAACCTTTCATCATTTGGTTCTATCTTCCCTTGCTGGACTATGATGGTTCCCTGCATAATATTGTAGAGCTCGTTACTATCTTCAAAACGAGCCCAAAATCATCAAAATCGAAGTCTGAATGCAAAGGTTATGATCGTTTTCGTACTGGTGTTTCTGCTAGTTTTCAGAGGGGCGGAGACGTCGAGGTTCGCACCACGGAGACTCCGGGGGGGGGGGGGGGGGGCTGGAGACTCCGGGCCTTACTCCGAGGTTTTTCCAGGAGCTTCTATTAATGTCTCCCCTCGACCTGGATATTCCAGAGGGGAGGGGACTCCGGGGTTTGGCCCCAGAGACTCCGCGGTAAGTGCCCAACATCGGCTATTTGATGTGGGGGGCCTATAAAAGGCACCCTTTTCCTCCTTGGGCTGGGTGCTTGCTCTCCCTCTCTCCTCCATTTTTTCTACCTTCAAGATCTTGCAAATACTCTCAATCCCTCCAATATTTCTTGAATCTTTTTGGGGGATTTTAAATGGGAGATCTAGATCTACAACTCCACCAAGTCATCTTTCCTCTATGTGAGGGAACATCTTGGGATCTAGATCTTGGGGTTTCGTTTGTGGATTTCCTCTTGTGTTCTTCCTCTCTTATTCCCCCAATAGCTTTTGTAGCTTTGGTGGAAGTTGAGAGTGAAGGATTTTCCATTCCATTAGGTGCATCGGTTTGAGTTCTCCTCGGGGGATTTGGTTGGTGAAATCAAGAACCTTGTTCTCTTGGGTTCTTGGAACCCTAGATGGTGAAGTGGCCTGGGTGGTGATAATTGGGAGCCTCCAATTATGTTGTGGAGATTTCCCCAATTTTGTACGGATTGGGTGACCACCCAAGTGTCCCATAGTGGATCAGGTGCTTGTTGTGTGGCGGGTGCTCTGGAGAATAGGGTGAGGCCTCTTGTGGCTCTAGTGGTCTTAGTACCGCCCACCCCTCCAAATAGACATACTCCCTTGTAGGGAGGAACTTGGTAAAACTTCACCATCTCCGCATGCCTCGGTTATCTCTATACTCCGGGCCTTACTCCGAGGTTTTGCCAGGAGCTTCTATTAATGTCTCCCCTCGACCTGGATATTCCAGAGGGGAGGGGACTCCGGGGTTTGGCCCTAGAGACTCCGCGATAAGTGCCCAACATCAGCTATTTGACGTGGGGGCCTATAAAAGGCACCCTTTTCCTCCTTGGGCTGGGTGCTTGCTCTCCCTCTCTCCTCCATTTTTTCTACCTTCAAGATCCTGCAAATACTCTCAATCCCTCCAATATTTCTTGAATCTTTTTGGGGGATTTTAAATGGGAGATCTAGATCTACAACTCCACGAAGTCATCTTTCCTCTATGTAAGGGAACATCTTGGGATCGAGATCTTGGGGTTTCCTTTATGGATTTCCTCTTGTGTTCTTCCTCTCTTATTCCCCAATAGCTTTTGTAGCTTTGGTGGCGGTTGAGAGTGAAGGATTTTCCATTCCATTAGGTGCATCGGTTTGAGTTCTCCTCGGAGGATTTGGTTGGTGAAATCAAGAATCTTGTTCTCTTGGGTTCCTGGAACCCTAGACGGTGAGGTGTCCTTGGTGGTGATAATTGGGAGCCTCCAATTATGTTGTGAAGATTTCCCCAATTTTGTACGGGTTGGTGACCACCCAGGTGTCCCATAGTGGATCGGGTGCTTGTTGTGTGGCGGGTGCTCTGGAGAATAGGGTGAGGCCTCTTGTGGCTCTGGTGGTCTTAGTACCGCCCACCCCTCCAAATAGACATACTCCCTTGTAGGGAGGAACTTGGTAAAACTTCACCATCTCCGCGTGCCTCGGTTATCTCTATACCCGAGATTTTTCTTATGCACTTTACTTTATGATAGCCTTTGTTCTTGAAGTCATATATCTTGCTATCACTTACTTGATTGTATTTCTTAGCATAAGTTTTTGGTGCACATAGGTGAACCATAATTTATATAGGTCTTGTGCTTGACAAAGTAAACACTATTTTTATTCTGCCTTTGTTAAGCTCATCTTGTAAAAGTTTTAAACCGCCTATTCACCCCCTCTAGGTGGAATCGGTGTAATTTCACACATGCACCAACATCTTCACCTGGAATGCCATCTTTTGGATGTCGGCCTTGCAGCTCTAGCCCCTTACCTCCCAGCTCTCCCGGATGGAGACGACATTTTGGAAGGCCGGCAACTGGATCTAGTCCGCCCCGGTGGCATTCTTCACATAGAAGTATGTTTGCTTCCACATCTTGACAATGTCATGCACCTAGAGCCGGGGGACCAACGAAGTGGGGTGGCGATAGATGGCGGTGCAGCCGGCGTCCACCAGCGTCCCGTTCTTTGCCTTCATCTGCTACTTCAGGAAGAAGAAGCATAGAAAGTTCCCGACGTCCGCATGGACACTGAGGTAGGACTCACCGCATGCGACATGGTGCGCGAGCTAAGCCATGGCGTTGGCAGCGAGATGATGTAGTCACTCACATGGGTATGCCCAATAGGCACTCGACTACAACCTACCTGGTGCGGCTTGACGGAAGGCCCACTCGACGAATTGCCAAGGTCCATGACACCTATGACGGTTCGAGTGGTATGAAGCCCATATGGACACGGACTCCTAAACGCACAAGACCAGGAAAGCTCAAGAGTAGAGTTTGAATCTAACTTGTAACCAACTCGTATTGGTACCTTAGACCTAGCCTCCCAATATATAAAGGCTAGGAGGGTCCAACGAGAAGGTATCCTCTCCCCCAACAGGCAATCACACAACCTAGGACACGCTACGCCACAATAGATCTAGACATCGCGACTCCCCAAATAGATAGATCTACGATCTCCCACATCGACACATACGCCAGATCTAATCTGCGCATACACCGCCATCGGCGACATTGTAATCCTTCGATCCATCATCAATCAAGAGCAGACAAGCAGGAGTAGGGTCCTCTACGAGGCCTGAACCTGGGTAAACCTTGCGTCCCTGTGTGCTTGTTTGCTAGCCGTACCGAGATCTCCAGCGCTCCTCTCTTCTCCAAAACCCAAGTCCATAACAATGGACATTGATGAGTTAAACCCTCGTCAATTGGCGCCGTCTGTGGGAGCTAGGAGCGCTGATGTTGCGATCTCGACGGCCCCATCAGTAGCAATCTACAATTTGTCGGTTCTATCTCCAGCAATCTACGATTCGTTGGTATCAAAGAAGCAGATCTAGTTTTCTTTGAGTCGTCTTACGGACGAGATCCTTCAAACATCTTCAATCGCGGTCGTGGTCGCTAGTAGGACCGCCGCAGTCGACATCATCTTCATACGGCCGGGTGCACAGATTCGGCAACCGTCTACAAAACGGGATTAGATCAGCTTCATGGGGATAAGTTTTTTCCTTCAAGAAACACGCAGTGGCAGATCAGCCAATTCAATAGTACCAACACAGCTAGGCAGTGCAATACGCGATCTGTGTCCAATATTTCATGCAAAAGGAAAAAAACAAAGGCGTCACGAGATTCCCAAGGAAAGGTCACATGGAAAGTAAACATCAATCACTACTCGTGCTCCACAAAGAATCGACCGATGATATCATTCTAAATCTTTCTTAAGCTATATTATTTTTCTCTACTCTAAATTGAGTACTCGCCTGACATGCAAGGCTGCCTTTTAATATTCTTTCTGTTGATTCAATAAATTAACGATGTCAATCCCTGTATTCATCTATGTATGCGAGGGATTCGAGTAATATCGAGACGTGTTTCCTGCAACATCGACGACAAGTTGACTCCGACTATGAACGGGAAGCTCCAATTCGACTATGTATACTGTATGCAACCCCTAGCGGCGCCATAAAGAAATTAAGATGGAGACACTTGACGGTGCCGACTCCACTGCGGCCTTCGGCTCCGACGACCCGGGACTCCCTCGACTCCGGTGACCGCGAGCCACGACTATCTTCGACTCTGCCGTACGACCCGCTTCGATCTTCGACTCCACGCCCGGGGGCTGCGCCCACTTGGTCATACGACTCGCGACTATCGACCTGTTGCGGTTTGCGACTGCGATGATCCTCTACGGTATTCAATTGCGGTGACTCGTTACATCCTTCGGATGCGGCAACCCAATATAATCTTCTATTGCGGCGACCGGCCGCATCAGCTTCAGCGACCGTGACTCGGGGGCTTCCTTGACATCGACGATGCTCTGCGTTCTTCAGCTCCAGCGACCCGCTATAGTCTTCGGCTGCGACGACACGCTGCGATTCTCGGCTCTGGCGACTCGGGGGTTCTTTCGGCTCCAGCGACCCGCTGTGGCCTTCGACTCCGGCAACTCGAGGACTTCTTCGACTCCGGTGACCAGGTGTGGTCCTCGACTCCAACGACTCGGGGGGGGGGGCTCCCTTAGCATTGGTGATCCAGCGACTCGCTATGGTCCTCGACTCCGCCGACCTATTGAGTCTTCGACTCCATCACGCAACCAGTTGCCGTCTTCGACTCCATCGACAATCCGCTACAATCTTCGGTTCCAGCGACTCGGGGGCTCCCTCTGCTTCGGCAACCGCCGCAGTCTTCAACTTCGATGACTGGTTGTGGTCTTCATATCGGGTGACTCAAGGACTTCCTTGACTCCCGCGACAGCGAGCCGCTACAATCTTCGACTCCAGCACGCGACCTGATGCAGTCTTCGGCTGCAGTAACGCGCTATTGTCTTCGACTTCGCCGACCTGATGTGTCTTCGACTCCTTCACGCGACCCGCTGCCGCATCGACTACGTCCACGATTGCATCGACTTCGTCCACAACGACTACCAATAAAGCTAAGTTACCCTCTATTAGAGATGCTTTCTTTCTTACTTTAATCGCACTCGAAACACTTGGGGGCTGCGCCCTCTTCGAGTAACCTAATGTGTCATCGATTCCACGCACTCGAGCACCTCATACGCGACAACCCGAGTAGCTGTTTCTGCCTGATCGTCGAATCCTTAAACTCCGAGCACCTCGGCAAAGCACTGAGACTAAGGGTAATCAGGCTAACAAAAAGGCCTAGCATACAGTGCAAAAGTGTCGACTCAATTGGCACCAGAATTTTACTTTACAAGCTAACAAGCAAATACTCTTTACAAGATACATATACTTCATAATTCTTAATGTTTTATGCAGCTCATAAGGATGTCGACTGCGTCGAGCTATTCTATCGGGTCCTCCAACAGGAGTCGACAAAACAACTGGCTATGACATACACTCAAGACCCGAGTCGAGTCCCTCCTCCGATGGTTGCATCGCTTGATGCTACACACATGTGACGTTGGCCACGCACCCAACAAAAGTGACTGCATCGACTCCATCTGCATCGCCGACTCACCCATGTTTCCTTCTCGCATGATTGGCGACTACATCTACAAAGATACAAGACTCGAGTCTCTGCCTGAGTCTGCGACTCCGCCAGACACTCGGGGGCTACTCCAAACTGGAGCGCTGGTGGCGCATATACAAGATCCTCGAGTGACACGCTCTGAGTCCTCACTCGAATCGACGATTCGACTAAGGACTCGGGGGCTACTCCCATAGGGAGCGCTGGCCACGCACCCGAAGAAATTTGTGAAGATATCCAAGCATCATGAAAACCCTTCACTCGAATCTACGATTCGATTGTGGACATTAGGTTACTCCCATAGTTAGCGCTGAAAACATATTCAACTGAAACAAGCAACAAAAGACGACAGCAGTCGCAAAAGTTATTTAGTCTCTGCCTGAGTCTTCGACTGAAACAAGCAACAAAAGACGACAACAGTCACAAAAGTTATTTAGTCCCTGCTTGAGTCTTCGACTCAACCAGGCACTCGGGGGCTACTCCCATAGGGAGCGTTGGTCGCGCACCCTATGATTATTTGTACATCGTACTATGTGTTGATAACATCCACACTCGAAGGCTATGGGGACTCCGCCTCATATTTTCCCTACAAAGAGACTGCGTCTCCTGGGCCACCCGAATCATCTCCGCGATGACAAAAATTCGGATGCCACGCTTACAGCGTGAAGATAAGACCTGAATAAGGCCTGGCAACACATCTGCTGCGCTCTACCAGAAATAATCCGTACCTACAGGTACGATGAATAAGCCTTGACGGACGCGTCAAGTGCTCACACTTATACACTGGGATTCGAACTCTATAAGACCTCCGCGGCATGAGTCTAATTACGCCAGCAATTTCCGAATTCGAGTCCGAGGACTCGAGTTTGAGTAGGTAACGTTGTTTTTTCCCTAGAGGAATTAACTGGTCCCGATCCATCGAGCGCACTAGGCACGTTTACCATCATCCCTATAAAACTACTACAAATTCGACTGACCCGATGAACTTCTGGGTGAAGTGCTTCGCACTCGACACAATTGTCGACTCCGACATCCTAATGAAAAGATCAAGACTTCTGAGTCTCCATCCGAATCTACGATTCACATGGACACTCGGGGGCTACTGACATGGGTATGCCCAATAGGCACTCGACTACAACCTACATGGTGCGGCTCGACGGAAGGCCCACTCGACGAATTGCCAAGGTCCATGACGCCTATGACGGTTCGAGTGGTATGAAGCACATATGGACACGGACTCCTAAATGCACAAGACAAGGAAAGCTCAAGAGTAGAGTTTGAATCTAACTTGTAACCAACTCGTATTGGTACCTGAGACCTAGCCTCCCCATATATAAAGGCTAGGAGGGTCCAACGAGAAGGTATCCTCTCCCCCAACATGCAATCACACAACCTAGGACACGCTACGCCACAATAGATCTAGACATCGCGACTCCCCAAATAGATAGATCTACGATCTCCCACATCGACACATACGCCAGATCTAATCTGCGCATACACCACCATCGGCGACATTGTAATCCTTCGAATCATCATCAATCAAGAGCAGACAAGCAGGAGTAGGGTCCTCTACGAGGCCTGAACCTGGGTAAACCTTGCGTCCCTGTGTGCTTGTTTGCAAGCCGTACCGAGATCTCCAGCGATCCTCTCTTCTCCAAAACCCAAGTCCATAACAATGGACATTGATGAGTTAAACCCTCGTCAGTCATAGATCAAAGAAGTGAAAGAAATCGATAAGAAAGTCGCTCGTGGGGAGGCTATGAAGGAGTTATGCCCTAGAGGCAAATAATGAAGTGTATTATTTGATATACCTCCTGTATGATCATAATACGTTTCATATTGTGTTATAACTGTGTTAATACGAAACGTTAATACACGTGTGGTATGTAAACAAACCGTGTCTCTAGTTACCTCTAGTGAACTAGTTCATTGGTCATGAGGATGGTCTATGTTTCAAGACCATGGGCATTTATGCCAACTGACAATGAGGTCATGTTATTAAGTTAAATAACATGATAGACAAACATCCGACCGTTATATCATAATGAGATCTAGTTACATGTTCACCATTGATGACAAAACACAAAGAACCTCGCAACCTGATCCTTTGACTGTGAGGTAATGCAAATCACCATTCTAGAAGAAGCTTAGATGGTTATCAAGAATCATCTCGTAACAGGGTGATCAAAAAGGTGCCACTCAGGTTTTCCGAAGGAATGCGTAGAGGAGTACATATCAAGACCAGGATTTGTCTAGTCCATGTAACGGACAGATACATGTGGCCATCTCGGTGACATTGCATTAATGAAGCTTGCAAGCATGTGACTAGGTCACAGAATGCAATGCCATGATAACGAGTAAAACAAGTTCATCGGTAACAAGATCGAAGTAAGGTATATAGATACCGAAGATCAAGTCTCAGATGAATTAGGTATCGTATGACAAAGGGAATGGGGAACGACTATCTCACTGTTCGAGCGATTGTATTCGTGAAACACACGGGGGTCACATGGCCATCCAGGTCCCTCTGTTGATCATTGATATGAGAGTGATATCTATCATGTCCGGAGTGTTTCCGAACCGAAGGATGTCACGCTTAAGGATGGGGACGCTTAGGGTAGATGAGGTATCGTATGAGAAATAGAGAGAGAGACACCGGAATAGTTTCGGTAATATCCGATGGAGATCGGAAGGGGTCCGGAAGATGTTCCGGAGTAAAGGAATAATATAATATGTGTATTTGAATGTTAATTGGAGAATTAATATTAAATATATATTTTATTTTATTTTAAAAGGCACTATATTGCTAATGGGCCTCACCCGAGGGGAGGCCCAAGTGGGCAAGGCGCCTAAGGGGAGGGGGCCAGCTGGCCTAGGGCTAATGGGCCACCCGAGTGGAGCCCACCTAGGGCCGGCGGCTGCCCCATGGTGGCCGGCGGGTGTGGGAATAGTCCCACACCGCCTGGCCCCTGGGTGGTGCGCCCTCCCTCCTACTATATATAGGGGTCCCCCTTCCCCTTGGAGACACACCCATTCCTCTCATTCTCTCTCTCTCTTCTACTGAGGACTTCCCCGTAATATTGGGGAGGACCTCGTGGTTGAGTTCTCCACCTTCACACTACCGTCGTATGATTGGTGATCCGGCATCTACTTCTTCCGCTGCTCGGCTGGATCGGAGCCCGGTTGACGTCCACTACACCGGACGTGTGACGAACTTCGAAGGCACCACACTTGAGGTGTTGCTCGTCTTCATCAATATACGCCTTCCTGCGTAAGGCGTGCCTCTCTCTGCAAAGGTATGAATACTGTATTCCTTCTCCGTTACTTATGTCTACATAGTTTAGATCCTGGTATTAGTGTTCGAGTAGATAGAATTTTTTTGTTTTCTGCTACGGAACCCTTCAGGCTAAACCCGCGGGCGAATACGCGAGGAAGACGACGCGCTCACCCTCCTCCGGGTTGGGCACCAGCTCCCCCTCTGGGGCCAACCTTGTTGTCACGAATCTCTCCGGCAGGAGGAATTTTACCCCTGGTACTTCGCAATAAGCTCCTCCGTGACAAAAGAGCCGCACCATCCACCATGCTCCATGGGGGCCATTTCCTCTAGTGGCGCCGTGGCGAAAAACCAGAGGGCCATCGTCTTGGCTACCGGAAGCGGGGTCAGCGACCTTTTTCGTGCGGCGTTGGCGGAAGGAGGAGAAGTAGAGCAACGGCGCAAAGGGAAGAAAGAAGAAGAAGTGGGCGAACGGGAAAACCCCAGTGCCCCAGGCCGTATTTATTATCCACGCGCGTGCGCCGGTTGGCCTCCATCGCCTCCACGCAACCTCTCCACCTCCCGTGACGGTTCGCAGCCCGAATCGTGTGCGCCGTCAATTTCAGCCACAGAAGATCCAAGAGGAGTAAATGAGGAGTCTGCATGGTTACTAAAATTGCAGCGATGAGACGTTGCTCAGTGCAGTTGGTTTTGGATGACGAAAGCGCTGACCTCAGCGGCACGATGGTTAGTCCCCAAGCTCCGGCTGCGCGAGTGTGCCACCTCCGCCAGTGGCCACCCAGTGGGTGTCTACCGATTCCGCATCCGGTTTACTCCAGCCGGTTATCTTCAACAACAAACACAAAAGCTCCACCTGGCAACATCATCATCTGCATCGACTCACTCCATAATCTACAAAAACTTCTCCGCAAGGTTAAGTCCTAGTGCGCTCGGGGGCTATTGTCAGGGGAATTACCCCCAGGTAGGTTCGGCTGGTTTAGTCTGGCTGGACCAGGCCAGATGTCTCTCAAGCATATAAACCAGGCCGGCTGGCCCCAACTAGCTGGTCAACCCCAAGATCAACCCGGCTGGCCCCGTCTAGCTAGTCAACCAAAAGACCAGGTCGGCTGCCCCGCTCCAGCAGGTCACCTCAGAATCAATACCGGTAATCCTGAGAGCATGATTATGGAACACTGCATGCCTCTGGGACCTCCGGCTTTTCGTCAGCTAAAAGCATAACGGCTATTGATTGTTGGATGGGATGTCCGCTCAACGCGAGATAAAGCCAGCGCAGCCGGTACGACGGGACACTGTAGCGCTGATTATTGCTCCGGGTCCCACCAGCTGGCCCACATGAGCCGGCCATCCCTTGTAATATGCACCCCTAGCCAGTATATAAAGGGGGGCAGTGTCTCCATTGGGAGGGTAATCTCTCCTCTCTTCCGATTTCCCCTAGTTCATCTAGCATACAGCTCAAGGAGCACTTGTACTAGGCATTTCCCCATATATTGAGATCTTGCGGGAGTAGGGTGTTACCTCGCCGAGAGGGCCCTGAACCTAGGTAATTCGTTGTGTTAATGGTGCTTGTGCCCAATCTCTTTTTAGGAAGCCTCTGCTAGCCCTTGATTGTCCACTTTTAAGCCCTTGATTGTCCCCTTTTAAGCTATCCCTAATGGTACTGCCGTGTTCCACGCCACGACACCCAGCCACCTTCGGCAACTGGGCCCACCGCCGCCATGGAGAAAGCCTATGTCGGTGGTAGTGAGGGGAGACGGAGTAGGGAGGACTCCCGGTGGAGCTAGGGTTCCTCTCCTAGTGTCACCCTGTGTGTGTGACACGGTTTTTTAGCGGACCTTAGTGTATTGCATCTCTACCGGAGATACTTGGGATAACTGGATTATCTCGCAAATCCCACATATTCCACTTAACTTTATCATCGGCAAGCTACTCCATGGGACGTCCTTCTCCGCTGCGCAGATCAAACGGTGACCTGACTACTGAGCCACCTGATGGGAAGTCCACCGCTGGAAGAGATTTCTGGCTTTGTCCACCGTTGGAAGAGATTTCTCGCTTTGTCGCACCCGTCATGCGAAACGGGGCCTGTGTCCAAGGGACCGCGTGAATGCATAGGAGAAACACGCGCTGAACTCGAAGAAAGACAGGGACGAGGGCGATATTCCATAAGATGAACGCCATGTGAGCAAATGCGTGGCGCCTGCGGTCAGTGCTTAGTGGGCTACCGCGGCGTCCCACATAAATATGGCACACATGCGGCGAATAGCAGGCTCCCACATTGCGTCCCACTTGCAGCCCCCCAGAATGGAACTATTTTTTGGTGAAACTTTGCAAAAGTATGCAGGAGTTTTGTACGTATTCGCAGAAAAAAATAGGATCTTTTTCAAACTTTAAACTGCAATATTGAAAGAAAAAAACCGAGCTCTAGTGAGTACGGTAGCCACAAATCCTCTCTCAACAACGTGCATTTATTTTTATTGATCAAATCAACGTTATGAAATATAGTTTGGTGTACAGTGTGTGTGTACACAATGCTATACAGTAGCTCTGATTCTATGGTCTGGGCCCGCTAAAGCAATCTTATTAGTACAAACAATGGCGCAGTGGACAAGTTGGCTGAGCAACTCATAGGGAGCTGCCATCGACGCAAGCTGGATCAGGCCTGTTGGCATCCAGCAAGAAGTCCAGCAAGATGGCGTTGAACCGGGCTGGGTCCTCGAGCTGCGGGGCATGGCCCGTCTTCTCTATGATCTCCACTCTAGCTTTCCCATCCAGTGACCTGAAAACAGAGTAGTGCCCAAGTCATTATAAATGGAGACCGTCTGTTCGTCAAGGAACTACAGGCGCGCACACTCAAGTAGTATACCTCTGAATTGCAGAGGCCTTCTCTACTGGGAATAGCTGGTCGTGGTCGCCCCAGACAATTAGCACCTCCTACATTAGAGATACATGCATGGTGCCAAGAAGATTAGCTGAGAAGAAGGAAGCGTTTTGGTACATGCATTTTTTTGAGAAGACGGATAGTACATACCTGAGACAGTGGTGTTACTTGGAACTTGTCTGTACCGACTGTGATCCCCTTCAAAAGATGGATAAGCTGCTCCCTGTTGTCCGTGAAGAGTTTCTGACAGTAGAGAAGACAAAGACCCTCTGATTTTAGAGGTTCACATCTACCCTGTACTATCTTTATGACAGAAAGCGCAGCTGAAATTATAGGCCACCTCCAACCGTATCAACAAAGGACAAATCACACTGACACTCAGCCTCCAGCGGTATCAACAAGGGACAGATCATACTCACTACTGGGTCAGGATAAGCAGCTCGGCGTTATTGCGGTTGCTTCGATCGGAAATAAATGCTCACTAAATCTGAGAACCATGAAAGCAATGTTATTGGGAGAGATTTGTTTGATATGTAGGAGGTGTTGTGGTTTGTGGCTGGAAACTCTGCTGCCAGTGCCAGGCGAAGCTGATGTCGTTGTTTTCTAGTACCAAACAAGATGCTTCGGCCGAGAAAAGAATTCGTCTACTGGAAGGGAAATAACAGTTCACTTTCATGAAAACAACAGTTTCAGCGTTGCTCAAGTTGCTTCGGCCGAGAAAAGAAGGAATGCAGGTTGGGACGAGAATCGGAGCGCGGTGGCGTGTCGCCAAGTGATATGTCCATATATCGGCCTCGTCAATTTGACCTCTTGTTAGTTTTAGGACAAAGTCGAACGTGGAATCAGTATACAAAAGTACGTACGCACCTGGATGAAGTCCCGGAGGACGAAGTCCGGCGTCATCAACGCCGGCGGCGGGCGGTACACGGCCATCTCCATCAGCCTCCTCATGGCGGCGGGCTTGGCCGGCAGGAGCAGCTCGTGCACGCCGCCCCACCCTTCGCCGGCCCTCTTCAGGAACCCGCGGTCGTCGGCCGCCGTCTTGAGCAGGTCCGAGCTGGCGATCACCACGGGGCCGACTCTGCCGGCCCCCGCCGCGCGCGCCAGCCAGTACGCCACGAACCCGCCGTAGCTCGTCCCCGCCACGGCCACCCGCTTGCCCTTCATCCCTTCCACCGAGTCCAGCAGCGCCGCGAGTGCCGCCGCCTGCGTGGCCTCCGACGGCGGCGGCGCCGTCGGGGAGTCCCACGAGCTGCCGCCGAAGCCGAGCAGGTCCGGGACGATGATGTGGAATTGGCGGGACAGCGGCCCCACCTGGCAGCGCCACTGCCAGGTGGCCCGTGGGCCGAAGCCGTGGATGAGCAGCAGTGGCGGGAGACGCGGCTCGCCCGGCGGGGCCCAGTAGTGCACGGTACAGGTCGAGGACGACTTGCCGTCGTCGCCGCCGTCTTCGGGGTAGGGGAGCGTGACGGAGTTGGGGCGGAGCCCGGCGGCGAGGAACTCGCGACGGGCGAAGTGGTCGATGAGCGGCACGAGGCTGAGGCTGGCCCCCATGGCTCTAGAAGCTGGTGCCTCGACCGGCCTGGTCAAGCACAGCACCACACTACAGCCTCAAGTTCTTGGTGTGCGAGTGAGCATGGAAAGAGAGTGGGATCGAAGTGATGAGCTAGCTGGTTGGCTTTGCTTAAAGGGAGACGAGCTGGCTGGAGAAATGGAGGGTTCACAGCATTCCGGGTTTGCAAGGGAAGAAGGGTGGTTGAACACCAACCGTTCCGTACCTTCTAAGTTAGAAAGGAAATGTACGAGTATCTTAATTAACTGTTAGTAGATCCAAAAAGTCGGCTTCTATGGTGCTCTCAACGGCGACGGTGATTTTTTTAGATTTAAGGACCACACGCCTCAACCTCATCGAAGAGGATTCCTAGCCACATCAGTAACAACGGGAAAGGACCGCTTCACCCTCTTGCTCCCGCGAGCGGAGGGGCGAACCCTAGCCCCTCTCGCAGCCGCCCCTCTTCCCCTTCCCCTCTGCCTCGCCGCCGCCAAAGGGTGCCGCTGGGTGAAATCCTAGGGACGTCGGCGGCGGGACCTCCTCCTTCCTCAAATTCCGGTGGTGGCGGCTGCTGGCGGCGGGGGTTAACCGGGGGCGTGGCGGCGTGGCTGCAGTGCGACGGTGTGGCGGCTCGACGAGAATGGCGGACGAGCGGCGGCGTCGTCCCCTGCGGCGGCGGCGGCCTGTGACACGAGGCGCGAGACGGTCCGTCCTGGGCCGGGGAACTCGAGCAGGGTCGACGCGGGGCACGCAACATCACCGGCCGACGGTCTGGCGGATTCCTGCGAGCTCCTGGTGGGAGGATCTTCGAAGCCGGTGTGCTGCCTCAATCGGGCCAGAGCAGGGCTCTTGGCCCCTTTGAGCCCAATTCCCCCCACCCCAGATCAAAAGGCGTCGGTGGGCCTCCGGTCATCGATCTGGAAAATGAGTTTCCTTCGGAGTCTCTCCGGTATTTGGAGTCCTCGCGGCGGTGTTCCCAGTGTCTTCCTCGCCTCTCCGGTGGGCCCATCTTGGTTTCCAGGGCGGCGTCCCCAGTCAGTAAGGCTGTGCAAAACCGGTTTGGCTGGTTTGGCCGGTTTGAGCTAGTATAAATTTTTGTACTAAACCAAAGTTTGACTTTTATATGTGAAGGGAAATGAACTAAGGTGTCACTAGCCGGTTTAGCTGGTTCCGGTTTTTGCACAAGCTTACCGGTCGGTGGGGAGCCTTGTGGTTGGCGGGCATGCCAGGGGCTCTGGTGATGGTCGGTTTCCATGGTCGTAGGGGCGATGTGGTGCTGACGAGCTGCGTGAAGTGGTTTGTGCTCCGGTGAAAACCTAGGATCCACGGTTCGGGCGGTAGCGGCGCCTCGGCATCGTGATCTTCTTAGAGATGCTACCTTGGAGTCCTAGTAGACGGGGAGCTTGCCAAGGGGAAACCTTTGCTCCTTTGGGCCACGGCGGCGACGTCCGCGGACGCCGTTCCCTTCCTGAAGGAGATGTGTGGCTTATCTCCATACCTCTGCTTCCTCCGGGTGAAAACCCAAGACCCGCGGATTAGGCGGTGGCAGCACTCCGGTGTCGTGCTCTTCTTGAAGACACCGTCTGGGAGCTCACGGCTCGCGGCTCTCCGACGGTCCTGTGGAGGAGGTGACTCTTCGTTTGGTGATCTTCGGCAAGGCTTCCCCCTTACCCTTCCCTGGTTGAGCTTCCTTGGTGCTGGTTTTCGGTCCGCGGGCAATGTGGGTCGGTTCCCGGCGGTGGTTGGCTTCTGGTGGCGTTTCTACGACGGAGGGGTTCTATCGACGACGTGCGTGTTCGTTAGCTCGCCCTTGGGGGAGCTCCGGCCCGACACTATTGCTGCCCGGCTTTGCTCCGAGTCTTCTTTGTCTTAGTAATGGCCGAACCTGTTGTTCGCGCTTCTGGTGGTAGCGTCTTTGGTAGTGTGCGTCGGTGTGTGGTTTGGGTTGTAAGTTGGGTTCAGCATTTTGTATCCTTTCACCGTTGTTGACTTTGAGAATTCAAAGCTAGGCACATGAGTGCCTGTTTTCTAAAAAAAACCTCATAGAAGAAGCCACTCCAACGCAACACTCTTAGCCCAGTTCTTTTGGCAGCTTAAAAATAACATGCCCGTTCCCTTTTCTCATAAGTCACATGGTTTATTAGTCGAGGCTTCTAAATTAGTTATAGGATAACAATTTTGAAAGCCCAGACTAATAAGTCGGCCGACTTATGCGAGAAGTTAGAGAGGGGGCAGCTTATTTTCTAAGACCTGGGCCTTAAACATCTCCAGTCGCATATCGCAAACGACGTCCCAGACCTAATAGGACACATCGGATAGAAAACGTGTAGTTCAGCAGCATACTTCCAAGCCGTTTTCAGTCTGACGTCGCCCAATAGCATGTCTGACTCGTCGAGGCCATTCCCGTTCCATAGGGAACGTGCTCGACGCACCAGACGCAAACACACTGGCGATGCACCGGACGAAAATATTTTAACTAACTTTGCCGAGTTGGTCATTTTTATTGAACTGTATTTTATAGCTATCTCTATAATCTTATCAAAGTTTTGCAGCATTCTGAACAATCAAATTTGGTCCTCAACTAGGAACGATGTGGCTTCATGGTAAGGGAATATACGATGTTTGGCATAAGTCGATGAATCAAAAGCAAGTGCTATAAGAGCAAGTATAATAAAACATAGTCCGTGGCTTATAGGATTTGCCATGTCACCAAAATCCTATATGGAAGAGAGAGGAAAGAGGAGAGAGAACATAGCCGGCTCTTGCAATAAAACACGGCTATAGCACAGCAACAAGAAAAACAAGCTTGCGTGCAGCCTATGCCTATACTTTAAAAATTGAATACTATTAAAGAGCACCTAATAGCCCTCTAATAGCTAGTCCGTTGAATTGTTATGATTTTATGATGGCTACAGTTGACATGGCATTGCTATATAGCCATCAGTGGAATGAGTGTGTCGATTCAGCGGACGGGCTCCGTGGAGTCCCTTTTTTGAATCTTTTTGAAATTGACATTTTGAAGTTTAAAAATATACGGAAAATGCTTAGATATAGAGAATGATGATTACTACATGCATGCCAAAAAATCAATGCAAAATATTATGTATTTTAGGATGTGTAAAAATGACAAAATTACAGAAGGGAGGTAGTGAACGGTGCAAAATTCAAAAACCTCCAAATTTATCATTTTTTTGTAGGTTGTAATATGAACTTATTTTCTTTGAAAATTTTCATGGCCGTAGAATACATCATTGTCAATATCTAGGATTTGTTTTGGAATTTTTTGACACTTCAAAATACCAATTGCAAAAAGTTTCAAAAACAGGATCCAAGTAGCCCGTCCTACGAAGTGATTTTTGGCAGCTGGCTCTCTTATTAAACTTGATCTAATAAGGATGCCAAAACATGAAGATATTAAAGGAGAAAGGAATTTTCTTGGACATGTAGATTTTTATAGACGCTTTATTAAAGATTTTGCTAAACCACTTAATCTTTAGGTAACCTCCTACAAAAGGATATCCCATTCTTCTTTCATAACGAATGTATAGAAACTTTCGGACAATTGAAGAATACTCTAACTTTCGCACCAATCATACAATCACCAAAGTGGGAAGAACCATTTGAAATCATGTGCGATGCCAGTGACTATATTGTTGATGTTTTTCTTGGACAACAGATGGTAAGAACTTGAATGCTATTTATTATGCTAGTCATATTCTCAGGGACGACCAAAAGAATTATGCCACAACTGAGAATGAATTTCTACGTATTATTTTTTTATTTGATAAGTTTAGACCGTACATAGTGAATTCTAAAGTAATAGTCCACATAGATCATCAAGCTTTGAAATAGTTCACACCGTTTTTTTACTTAGTAGTGATATGATTTTAGTAATTTACATTGATCTCACGTATCTTTTATGCTTGTTTCACCATGATCTTAGATTTAGTGAGGTTGATGGACAAATCAAGTAAAGCTATCTTTTTGGCACAAATATGTTAATTGGAAGCCATAAATTCCTTCCATGCACCTAGGAGAGAAAGACAGGGAGAAAAGAAACGAAACGAGATGTACTAGCAGTTTAACGAATAGTAGTACAATCAGGGATGATTATACCATGTGGCCATACCATATTTCCACGGAATCTTCTCGTCAAATACTTTCACCCCATATGACAGGATCAGAGATCATACCTACAAAGAAGCCACAAACCACCAAAACCTCTTCCTTGGAAAGTATGTGGAGGGGAACTTGTAGAACGACATACATCTCCATCGCTGCTCAGATATTAGAGTCTTGGGCATAGATTTTCATCAGCATGATCATCAATATCTCCCATTCACATCATTGTTATTCCAAACCCTTATTGTGGATGTGCACGTGTATTCATTCATACCTTCATTCATCATTTATATTATTATGATGATGTTGATTTTCTCCATGAGTGAGTAGTTCCTTTTTGGGGGGAGATGGAGAAACCCAAGTACCATTAAGAACTCAAATAAATCTTATTTATGCCTTTAATTATATAAGTGTGTATTCAATCCTCTCTCTTAATATTATACGTAAATGTTGACTCCATAGTTTTTGCCCTTTAAGGACTTGAAAGGATATTGTCGTAGGTGTATGCCTGACGTTTGTGACGTTAAGTGAGATATTACGCTGCTCTAAAAGTTTATACATAAATGGGAGATAAGGGAGATCCAAGAGCCTATATTCAAAACCATGGGGTAGTGAAATCAGGCGAAGTTGTTGTTGATGACTAGCTGTGGTTATGACTTATGAGGGGTGAGGTGACCAAAACTTCCGGGATCACTTTTTTTTGGGACTCCACCCTATACACAAATACAAATAAGACATACATCCTAATAATGTTCTACTCAAATGCTAGTGGTGGATCTAAAACTCCCATAAATTCCTCTAGCCTTATACAATTTTATCATATTTCCATCTCTTATTCTATTTTTGCAACCTCTACTTGTTCACTCTTTTAATATTGTTTTGCTATCATTCACAAACACTTTGATACACTCTTTCTTGGTATTAAATACAACTTGCAGGTACACTTTGGTAATTCATTACTAGGGGAATAAATATCATTATCAATAGCTCTTCTTGGTTCGATACTCTTACTTCAAAACTAGCTACATACAACATGTGCACTGTAGAAAATATACCCTAGAGGCAAATTATAAAGATGTTTTATTATCATATCTCAAATATTCATAATAAGTTTTATGTCATGCTTTAACTATATTAAGCGCAAACATTAGTACACATGTGGTATGTAAACAAACAAAGTTCCTAGTAGCATCTACTCAACGAGCTCATTGGTTTTCCGATCATGGACATTTATGTAAATTGACAATGGGGTCATGTCATTAGATCAATGATGTGATGGACACTCATCCAACCAAGGTATTGCGATGAGATCCAGACACAAAGTTCAACATTACGATAACTAGTAAAGCATAGTAACCCACTCCTATGACCGTGAAATCAAATCTAATCACTATCACCGGAGCCTGCCTTGACTGCATGAACTATCACACCGTAATAGGGTGATCACAAAGGTGTCTCTCAGGTATTCCAGAGGGGTGGATTGAGGCGTATGCATCAAGATCGGGATTTGCCCATCTGCATGACAGATAGATACCCTAGGCCCACTTAGTGAGATTACATCTACAAAGTTTCGAAACATGTATCTAGGTCACATGGATGTAATATCACGTGAACGAGTAAATTTGTTTGTCGGTAACAAGATCGAAGTAGGTATAGAGATACCGAAGATCAGGTATTGGACAAACCAGATATCACGTAGCAAAGGGAATGAGACTCAACGTTTAAGGTTCAAGCCATCAAGTTAATTCGTGGAATGCATGGAGCATCATGGGTTGTCTAGATCCCGTTGTTGTTCATTGATAAAAGAGATGTCTCGATCATGTCTCACATTCCCGAATCTTACGGTGGCACACTTAAGGGTAGATGATACTTAGGAATTGATCTGAGATCATAGAAGAATATAGAAGAGAGAACCAGAAATATTTCGTGAGAATCCCAAAGATGTTCAGAGGGATGTGAAAGGTGTTTCGGAGTAAGTGGAATTAAATAATGTGTATTTAACATTAATTAAAAAAATTAATATTAAAAAAATATTTTAAATTGATTTAAGGAGCAGCCCACCTATATGGGCCCCTCCCGGAGGGGAAGCCCATGTAGGGGAGCCGCCCCAAGGGGCATATGTGGGCCGGCCGGCCGGCCAACCTAGGGCTGGGGGCGCGTAGGGCCCACCCCGACCGCCACCGCCCCATGGTTTGCTCCCCTCCCCCTATATAAAGTGTGGAGGACCCCTCCTACTCATTCATCCTAATTGGCCGTTGCCTACTCTCTCTCTCTCTTGAGTGGTTCCCAAAATTAGAACTGGCTTATTAGGACAGGGGTTTCTCCACCATACGCACGTCATCGTGCTGCTGAAATCTTGGTCTGGATCATCTTCTTCTGCTACTTCGTTGGACCGGAGCCCGAGGACATCGTCTACACCGGATGCATGTAGAACTGCGGAGGTGCTGCTAGTTGTGGTAGTCATCGCTTGTACGCCTGCATGACCTTGAGGTTGGTGTTGGCGTACGACTACATCATCAACGTTCATGAGAACGTCAATGCTTTTCGGGCTTCAAGGGTATGACCATCGAATTCATCTGTTACCTTACATCTTCATAGAATGGATCTTGGCTATGTCGTTCTCGCTGTTATTATTTTTTTATTTTCTGCTATGGAACTCTTCATGACTTGGAGTCATCATGTCGTCCTTCCAATACCACCACATGACACATCTATCGTGGAACCTCACACCATGAAGGTCGCATCACGTATGCTCGGGGGAGATAGACCCACACCCTCAGCCTCCACGACACTAACTTGTTGCCGTTATGTCTGGGGCCGCCATCCCGGTCTCCTTGCACCTCTTACCAGTGAAACGAGGAACAATGCCCAATGGGGCTCTCCTCAGAAATAACTTTTCCGTGCTTCGAGATGGCCCGAGCCGGCAACTCAGCCCACCGCCATTTCCGGCCCACCCGTCCGCCAAATTTGAATGGTGTGACAACACAAGCGCACACTGGGAGACTATAGGATGCGTATGACCAACCAGGGCCGCGCACCTCGTGTCGAGCCCCGCATCCATGTAACCCAAGAGCCCTGCCATCTTCACCCGAGCTCTATACTGGTTGCTAGGGGTGGGCAGAAAAACCAATAACCAGAAATCAAACCCCAAAAGACTGAGACTAAAACTTAATAGACCAATATCGAATATACCAATAAAAAAGTGGGTAGCAAATTTTATAGACCGAAATCAGTAGTTCCCGGTCACCGAAATGACTGAATTTTACGTGTGAGTGGCCTAATCCCAAGACCCTAGTTGCCCATCACTTTAGACTCATCTTCCTTGACCGAGATAAATTTGGCATTGTTGAATGTTTATAGCTACCAATTTACATGAATGTATGCACTGCATTTTATTTCCAAATAACAGCTAAAATGCTACCAAATATTGCCAAGTTTTGTACCGACAATAACTAGCACACTGCTTGGTAATTATTGAATCCGAACGCTAATTTGTCGGATAGTAAAAAAAATAGGTATATTTCATCCTTTGCTTTTAAAAGACCGAAATATAAAAACCAAAATTTTGTTCAGGACCGAGCACCCACCCCTGCAGGTCGCCACGCGCCTCCGTAGGCAGATGTGTTGGCACCACGTCAGCATTCGTGAGACATCAAATAAATTCCTCTTGTTTCTCAACATTCGGCCAAAAAAAAAAGATTTTTGTTGGGTCCATGTCTGAATGCTAGGTTTATTTGTTCCCGATTTCATCCGATTTCCCTTCCATGGCCATAGCGCGCTAGAGTAAAAATATTGACCAACGGAGGAAGAATCTCTCTCTTGGCTATATGTTGTTAGGTGAGCAGGCCTGTTGTGCGACGGCCAAGGACCCAGGCCGGAGGGGGCCTAATATTTTTAGGCGCTAAGCGAACGGCCGGCTCCTAGACAAATCGCGAGCAGCAGGCCTAGGCTTGGTGTGCTTGGTCACGAGCACGTTGCGAGGCCCCTTGTCGAGTCGCTATTGATCCCGATAAGCTATCGATCGATCACTGTTCAAAAAAAAAGCTATTGATCGATTGTTTTCCTTAAAAAAAGCTATCGACCGATCATGAATTGAAATTACATACGTCGTGACGCTCTCGCCGAGTCGCCGTCTCGGTCTCGCCCTTCTTGCGGTTACGACGCTCGCGTCTCGCCAACACGCCTGCCTGGGCCTGGGCGCAGGTCGAAGCTCGCCGTCTGCCCGTCTCGTTTGCTCTTCAGTCTCGAATTCTCCATCAACAATTTTGGACACAATCTGCCCTCTGTAAGTTTATGCTTACACCTTAATTTATCCTTAATCTCTTCTTAATTCCTCATCTAATAAATCTCTTCTTATTTAAATATTTTGCAAGTGAAATTGGCACATATACCGTCTCATACGTACATATATATATTGTCCCATTTTGTCGACTTCGTCCAAGGGTCCCGAAAAATATAGAGTCGGCCCTGTAGATGAGTGAGACTTTCCAGTGAATTACTGCTACGGATAATGACTCATTTATTCAGAAACAATTCTGCAAGTTACCGGCGGATGAGACTCCAACTCGGGTGGTCTCGGCTCCACACGAGAGCACAAGCCACCAATCTAGCACTTGGTTCTCGCTTGAGTATATGGCCATAGCGCGTTAGAGTAAAATGTTGACCAAGGGAGGAAGAATTTTTCTCTTGGCTATATGTTGTTAGGTGAGTGAGACTTTCCAGTGAATTACCGCTACAGATAATGACCCATTTATTCAGAAACACTTCATCTAGTTACCGCGACGGATGAGACTCCAACTCGGGTGTGGTCTCGGCTCCACACGAGAGCATAAGCCACCAAGCTAGCACTTTGGTTCTCGCTTGAGTATAAAATGTTGCAAGACCCAAAAGGAAAACACTCGTAGGTAATTCTTGATCAATAATGTTGTCAAAATACTTTTGTTTAGATGAACAGTAGCTCTGAATTGACCGAGGTGGCTAAAAAGCAACCTTATTGCAATTTGCAAAGCTATGCATCTCATAGCGAGCTGTCCTTGATGCTAACAGGGATCAGTCTTGTCAACAAACAACAAGAAGTCCTTCAGGATCTTGTTGAACCGTGCTGGGTCCTCGATATATGGACAATGGCCTGTCTTCTTTATGATCTCCACTCTAGCTTTCCGTCCAAGGATCTGAAAACAAAGGAATTTCAATATTTCATGCGCAAAACACAAGCCGATCCGTTGTAAGTAAAAAGTAAAAAAGGAATCATGATCGAAACGAGGTTCTTCTTCTACCATGCAATGTGGGAACTAACGCCCTTGTAGAGCTGTAGCAGGTGTTACCTCTGAATTACGGATGCCTTCTCTACTGGGAACAACTGGTCATGCTCTCCCCAAACAATTAACACTTCCTGCATAGTTAACCAAAGAGCTCAACACACTATCTACGTACAGTATAATAAGATGTGCATAGCCAGGCCAGGATCGGAGAGGGTATATACCTGGGACAATGGCGTTACTTGGAACTTGTCTGTGCCGACGGTGACCCCCTTTAAAACATGGATGAGTTGTTCCCTGTTGTCCGTGAAGAGTTTCTGACAGGAGACAGAGACAACATGATCATGACTGATTCAGTACCGCAGTGGTTTACATCTATTGTATTCTACGGCTATTGTTGCGGCCGTGGAGACTGGAGACTGGAGTAGTAAACCTGAAAAGGAGGAAATGAATGCTACACAGCGCGCTAGATTTGTTTGTTAGGAGGTGTGCGTTACAGTGTGTGGTTGGGCATTTTGCTATCGGCCAGAGCTGATGGTGTTGTCCCACTTGTCCTGGCCCAAAAATAGCTGGAAGTGTACGTTGCCTGCTTACAAAACATACTGGAAGTGGTGTCTGCTGCTTCTACCAACCAGGCTATGGACAAAGGAAAAGCAGGATGATGGCTGTGGTGCCAGCCTGCAACTCTGTAACTTAACCTGTACTAATTCGGAATTCGCATGGTCACTCTTCACTCTCCAAGGGCAAATTTATACTGCCAGTTTATTTGTAATGAAATAGCAGCTATACAATAATCTGAAACTCTGTAACCGAACCTGTGGTAATCGCACATCATTTTGGAAACTTTGGATGGTTACATCTCCACTCGGCTTCTCAGGAGGTCATTCCCAGAACGTTTTTTTCGTCCGGACGCCGAAAATTGGTCCAGCTATGTTTCCAGGACGCCGGTTTCGTTTGGATTGTTCCCAAAATACGTCCGGATATCCCAAGCCGTTCCCGGAGCGTCGGGAACGTGCTGGGAACGCCGGACGAAGCGAATTCGGCAGGAAAAAAAGATCTTGACGCGTGGACCCGCCTAGTCAGCGACCGGAGGTAGTTCGTCGTCATCCTTCCGCCTCGGCTCCCGCGACGGACCGCCGGACATTAACTGCTCGTTTCGTCGACCACACGTCGGCATAATAGCGTGCCACCGCTGCCTTGGCTTCCCGCCGTTTCCCCTTTTTCCGCCACGGCGCTACACCCCTCCCGCCTTCGCCGCCAGGGCTTGGCCTATAAAACATGGCCACATCGCCGGTTCGAAGCACACGGCCACATCGCCGATGGCATACCAGTGCCACCGGTGCCGGAGGACGACCAAATGGTGGAGGTGATCTAGGCCGTCATCACGGCGATGCCGGATCCTGAGCTCCCCGAGGACCCCAACAACCTCGTGCACTGGGAGCAGTTCTTCGCCGAGCGGCGGCTCATTGAACTCACCGCTCACCAGGGACCTCCAGGCGAGCCGCCGAAGCGCAACAACGCGGCGAGACGCCGCCGATGGTGGAGCGCGCCGGGGCGCACCCTCAACTACGTCCTCGAGCACATCCACGCCGGGAACAACCCCCGGATGGGCTTTCCGCGTTCGCCGGCGCCCGCCCATCGCCGGGGGCGTCAACCTCCGGCGAACTGGGTTCCCAGGAGGATGGCCAGCCTCACCTCCTCCTCCTCCTCCGCAGCATCGTGCTCGTCCGGGATGGCGCCTACACAGTCGCTGCCCAACAGCGGCGAGTTCTTTCGGCCTCCAAAACGCGAGGCCGACACGCCCAGGAGCTCGCCGCCGAGGACACGTGCGCGGGGACTCGTCATCAACGAGCCCCGCACGGCAGCGCCGCCAACAGGCCAGCTTCGCCTTCGCCAGCCGAAGCTAGAGCCCGCAGATTGGGGTGTGGCTGTCGACGAGGACTCCTTCGCCATCAAAATGGCGATCGGACGTTCTCTGCACGACGCCGCGCCGCCATCGCTGATTCCGGAGCCGAACATCCTCGCCTGGTCCAGGACGGACTAGGAGCAGGAGGAGGCGGCGGCGAGTTCGGCGCCAGCAGGAGGAGGTCGAGTGCCAGGCCAGCGCACGTCGTCGGCCCGCCTACCAGGGAGCGCCTCTCGTCGTCCTCGACGACGTCGGGCCTTCGTACCAGCCGTGGAGGTACGACCAGGCCAGGGCAGCTCGCGCCCCCCGCAGACGCCGAGCGACGACGGCGATGATGACGGCACGGCGGACCCGGGTTACACCAACTTCTACCGCAACTTCGGCATGTAGACGGCGTCCACCGACATCGGCATCGGCTTTTTTTATTTTTAAGTTTTTTTAGCCTAAGCGAAGTCAGAATTCAGGTGCCCACCCGAGGTCGATGTAATATTTATGAATCGCCCAATGAAATCCGCCTGTATTCGCCTAAAGTTTGCCGATTTTTGTCAAAAATTGTCCAAACCCGGGAGCTCGGTCTGGGAATACGACTGAAAACCGGTTGTTCCTAGGCCGAAAACTTTCTTCATCTGGTGCTATTTAGCTCCGGATTTCGGCCTGAGAACAGCCAACGAGTGGAGATGCTCTAACTTACTATTCATCTCCAGAGTCAATTTATACCAGTTTAGTAATTCGCAAAAAAAAATACCAGTTTACTTCAAATGAAATAGCTATCGGCTTTTGCCTTTTGCTTTTGTTGCAAAAAATAAAATAAAATAAATAAAAAAACCGTGCTACTAGGCTACTGGGTGCTGCCGTGCTGCGTGATCATACAGCGTGTGTTACTCGGGCTCGTGCGTAGGTACAATCGAACCTCTAGACTGCATCACAACGTAAAAGTCAAACGCGGCAGCAGTACAGCACCTGGATGAAGTCCCGAAGGACGACGTCCGATGTCATCAGCGCCGGCGGCGGCCGGTACGCGGTCATCTCCATGAGCCTCCTCATCCCGGCAGGCTCAGTCGGAATGAGCAGCTCGTCCCCGCCTTTCCACCTTTCGCCGGCCCTCTCCATGAACGCATGATCGTCCGCCTCCGTCTTGAGCAGGTCGGAGCTTGCGATCACGACGGGACCCACCCTCTTGGGCCCCGCCGCGCGCGCCAGGCAGTACGCCACGAAACCGCCGTAGCTCGTCCCCGCCACGGCCACCCGCTTGCCCTTCAGCCCTTCCACCGAGTCCAGTAGCGACGCGAGCGCCGCCGCCTGCGTGGCCTCCGACGGCGGCGGCGACGAGGACAAGTCACACGAGCTGCCGCTGAAGCCGAGGAGGTCCGGGACGACGAGGTGGAAGTGGCGGGACAGCGGTCCTACCTGGCAGCGCCACTGCCAGGTGGCCCGGGGGCCAAAGCCGTGGATGAGCAGAAGTGGCGGGAGGCTCGGCTCCCCCGGCGGCGCCCAGTAGTGCACGGTGCAGGAGGACCCGCCGTCGGGGCAGGGCAGCGTGACGGAGTGCTCGCGGAGGCCGGCGGCGAGGAACTGGCTGCGGGTGAAGTAGTCGAGGAGCCGCACGAGGCTGAAGATGCCCCCCATGGCTGTATCTGCTAGCGGGGTGATCCTCCGGCCTGATCAATCAGTCAGAACAGCAGCTAAGCTAGCACATACCACCGGCCGTGTCAAGTTCTTGATGTGCAAGCGTGCATGGAGAGAGAGTGGGAATTGAATTTCACTGATGTAGCTAGATAGTGATGTGCTGCGCGCTGGTAGAGCTTAGCTTAAAGGTAGACCGAGACGTTATAGTTCACAGGCTCAAACAACTCCAGGTTTGCAAGAGAAGGACGGTTGAGTGGACCAAACTTGTTGATAGAAACAGCTTGATCATATATAAGATCGGAACCTGCCATGCTGTCGCGCCCGTGTGCGTGTGAGTGTGAGAGATAAGGGGAGATAGAAGTAAACCGTCAAAGGCATATAGTCCACGACAATAATAGCATCACCTTAAAAAAATATTACAACTATGTTCCTAGTTCACCCGGAAATTGGCACTATGCCACTACGAATCGGGCAGTTGGAATTATGCCATCGTTCGTGACGCTGGTAGCCGTTATATTGGGCTTGCTTGCCGTTTGTTTGACACGTTTTTTCACATGTGAGGCCTCCTCTTCTACCCATGAGCAGCGATGAAAACAAATAGATATGTTATCTTATGACATGTGGGACCAAGCACACAATCCACCAGCGGAGTCGAAAACAATTAGATATGTATTCCTTCTGATGTGGGGGGCTCAACACTTAGCCCCGTCAGTAGCGGGAAAATAACGGTCAACAAAGTCTATCTCCAAGATGTCATAAGCCCTGACGCAACAACGGTATGCCTGCCGAACGGCTACATGGCCAAGACGGTGACGTTCTGATGATCTCGATGCCATGGTAAGGCTGGTCGTGCTCATTCAGAAGCACGCGTCTATTGGTATAGGAATGTTAGATTCATAAAAAGGACATGAGTTTGATCTCGTATTAGAACGAACGCAAGAAAAACATTTTAGGTGTTTGTCGATTGAACTAGACGGAAGTGCGGGACCAGAGGGACCCAGCACGTAGCCGCATCAGCAATGCCGAAAGAATGCTCCAGGAAGTTTATCCCCCAGCTCTCACAAGCCTCGTAGCGGTCGCTCTGGGAATGCCGAACGGCTACACGGCCATGCCAGTCATGTTCTGCTGATCTCAGTGCCATGTTAAGCTTGATCGCACATACTTGGAAGCAAACGTCTTTTGATATAGGAACATCAAATTCATAAAAAGACACGAGTTTGAGCCCAATTTAGAGCGAACATGAGTAATACATTTTAGGTGTCTGTCGATGGAACTAGACGGGACCGTGTGACCCGAGAGACCCATCACATAGCCGCGTCAGCATCGTCAAAAGAACGCTCAAGAAAGACTATCCCGTGGTCTCGCAAGCCCCGACGCGGTCGCTCTGGGCATGCTGAATGGCTACACATCCATGTCGGTCACAATTTGCTAATCTCGTTACCATGGTACAAGTGATCATGCCCATTCGTAAGCACACGCCTATTGGTACATGAATGTTAGATCCAAGGAAGGAAAATACTTGGAGCCTAATTTGATCCAATGTTGAGTACTGCAAGTTAGGTGTTTGATGACAAATTATATAAGAACTAACTGAATGGATCATAAATTTCTCGATTTATTAAACCATCACATATCATATGGATGCCAATGACAAGCGTATCGTCCGAATTGGGAAGGAATAAATAGTAACATAAAAGCATCTAGCCGATGGCAAGCGCAATGGCTAGTTTTATGGTTCGGGGCAGAGCTAGAATGATAGGCATATGGCCGATGGACGATCGCGTATTCGAGTTCATGGGCATTTGTCGCTAAGGGACCAAGTTCGTCGCTATTTCACGCTAAGGGATCAAGTTCAGGTATCTTTGACTATCGGCTTCTAACGGAACTCGAATGCAAAAAGAGATTGCGCTTATCTGACAAAACTAAAATAGAAAATTACGACAGAACACTACTCGGTCATAAACTAAAACAAGATTTTTCATTAATATAGGAGCAAGAGTTTGGAATCCAAGTAAACGACTACTCAATGCTAGCAAAACTGACGGTATAATTATCAGTTCCGCATTACTACTGGGTCGGCACCTCCCCCAGCACCGCAGCCACCTCCACCACCGTCGGCTGGTCCACCAGCGCTAGTGCCTCCACCTCCACCTCCACCATCGGTACCTCCGGCACGACGCGGTGGATGAATCTGCCGCCATTGGAGAACTGGTCCGAGTAGTTGTTATGCATGTTGGGGTGGGTGAACACCACCAGTTCGCAGCAGTGGTAGGCGTGGCCGTATAGTAGTGTGGCATCCTTGGGGTTGACAAAGAGGACCGTCAGCGTCCTATCAACATTGTGTTCAAGTCATACATGCGGTTATCATGGTGGCACCCATATCCTTGGTCGAGAAAGGCGAAAGCTAGCTGCCACATGTTGCTCCGCGGGCTGAAGGCTCAGATGTGCAGGGGATTTTCCTCGCGGGCCCCGAGCGGATGGATCTCCTTGACGATGGGCGGGAGTTGGAAGGTAGCCATGATTGCACTGTTACGGACGAAGAACTTCCTTTTGTCCGGGAGAGAGGGATTAGAGATGGTAAGTTGCGCTCGGATTGTGGGGAAGGGGATGAGTTAAATATGGGGAGATAAGCTGGGATTAATGGGGGCAAATGAGCAGAACCGAGGATTGTGGAAAATCGATGTCAATGATCAATAGGAAGGGGAGCCGATGGGCCGCCTCGCTGCTCGTTGGCTCTCTATTCTGAAATCATAATAGCACAGCCATAATTCTGGGATGTGTTAGTGGAGGAGGCTAGCGGCGGCGGGCGTGCTACATCTTGTTCCAGGTGGGCGGGCCACACGTTGATCCTTCTCGAGTAAGCCAAGTAGCGGCAAATATTTTCCGGGAAAAAATCCGTTGTTTTAATTTATCGTGTAAAAATCCACGGCCAATGACACGAACTCTCCGATCATGTGGTCAAACTCAAATAAATTTTAAAATTTTCAAAGTTATTTGGTCTGTGCTATGACGTTGCAATGGTGCCAACTTTTATGTTTAGTGCTCCCAAATTCCATTGCGAAAATCATGGCACCCCTCCATGGAATGAGCTCAAACTTCACAGGTTGGTACCTCTTGGCATTGCAAAAAACTTCTCCAACTACGAATTTTAGGGTTCTATAGAAAAAACATGATTTTCCATTTTCTGAATCAAGAAATTTAAATTTTGGGTGCATTTTTTCAAAGGAGGTGTAAGAAATCGACATGTTCAAAGCCATCTGATATCCCCTAGTGGCATGTCATGTTGGACGATCATTTGCGGAAAACTAGGATTTTTGTCATGGTGGAACCATATAATGCTTTTTTGTTCAGTAATGCTTGCATAATTCAAAATTTGAAATATATGTATCATAAATATTGCTCTAAAAATTAAAATTAAAATGGTTTTGGGTGCCCGTGGGTGTCCTAGGCTGGACCAGGGTGGAGGGTTCAAAATTTAGATACCCTCACGAGGTTGTGCACGCTGACAAGTTTGCCCTTTTTTAACCAAACAAAATAAAAAACAAGGAAATTTTGAAAACCTATGCATGGAGTCCTTGTTTATGGCCTAATACCTAGTAAAAATCATACACAAGACATCCTGATATTTTGAACATCAGGCAGTAGTTCAACCGGATGTCTATCGAGCAGTAGTTCACTTGCTAGTTATCATGCCTACTACCAAAATCATGGCACCCACCATGGAATGAGCCCAAACTCGAAAGTTTGGTGCCTCTTGGCATCGCAAACAACTTTTTAAACTAGGGATTTCGGGATTTTATGGAAAAACTTGATTTTCATTTTTTAATCATGAAATTTGAATTTTGTGTGGATTTTTTAGAAGGAAGTGCAAGAAATCGACATGTCCAAGGCCGTCCAACATCTCCTCCCGGTGGCAGGTCATGTTGGATGGCCATTCCCGGAAGATTGGGATGTTTCTCGTGGTGGGGATAATACTGTTTTTTCTTCAGTAATGCTTGAATAACTCAAAATTTGAACTATAGCTACCATAAATATTGCTCCAAAGATTTAAATGAAAATGGTTTTGGGTGCCCTAGGGGTGTCCTAGGCTGGACTGACAAGTTTGGCCTATTTTTTAACCAAACCAAATGAAATTCATTTTTTTGAAAAAACTAAAAACCTGCGCATGGAGTCTTTATTTGTGACCTAGCCCCCAAGAAATCATAAAAAAGACATTGGGATACTTTGAACATGCAAACCTTCAACCGGATGTCTATCCAGTGGGAGCTCACTTGGGTTTCAACCCTTATTATCATGCCTACTAACAAAATCATGACAGCTCTCCATGGAATGATCCCAAACTTGGCAGGTTGGTACCTCTTGGGATTGCAAACAACTTCTCCAAAATAGGGATTTCAGGGTTCTATGGAAAAAACTTGATTTTCACTTTTTAAATCAAGAAATTTGAATATTTGGTGGATTTTTTCAAAGGTGCAATAAATTGACATGTCCAAGGCCATCCGACAGTGGCATGTCATGTTGGACGGCCATTCTTAGGAGATTGAGATTTTTCTCCTGGTGGAGCTATATATTGTTTTTTCTTCAGTAATCCTTGCATTATTCAGTAGTGCGACCAACGGCTAGCTCAACTTCTCTCTTATGTCCTTCTGACCATGCCAGGACAGGTAACGGCGGGAAGGAGAGAGAAGATGGAGTGGATGGCGGTGAGTTGACAAATAGAGGCCAGAGGGAGGGCGGTGGATGTTCCGGAGCGGTGCACGATGGAACGGTACCAGGGGGAGGGAATGAGAACAGTGGGGAGGAGCGGGCGGTGGAGCGGGAAAATATAGGAAATTGTAGAATAATGCGGGTTTCGATCCTCGAACCTGGAATGCGCGTGGTCAACAGTTCATATGGCGGGGCCCGCTATCAGTACAATTGCCAAAAACAACAGTTGTGTGTGATGGAACCCACATGTAAGAAAACCGAGCCAACCAGAAAACAAGTTAGACAGGGAAAATGGTGGCCGACATCAAGCGGGACAAGGGGCACAGACGTAACAAAACCTCGATGGCTGATGGTATAGCTCCAATTCCGATTTATAATGGCATATTTTCAATTTCCGGGTGAACTAGGGCATAGTAAATCCTAAAAAAAAAGTCATGTTGACGACATACAGTTTAAAAGATAATTTGACAATGACAAGAGGAGAAGAGTAGCCGTCAAGTGAAAGAGATTCCCTCGCCGGTTCTTTTTCATGAAAAGGACGAAGCACTGCTCGTTCAGCCAAAAAAGAACAACGATAAAGGGAGGACCGTATGAGTTCGCGTGCTATGCAAACTTCTCTAAGTTCCTTATATCTTGAAAAGAACAACCCAACGATAAAAAACAAGAAGTTTTAACGCGACCTGCACTTGCAACCATGAGAACAAACATGAAACACTCTGTGTAACCGGATACCACGCAATCATACGGAAAGACCTTTATGAAGTAGTATTCTTCGAGGCAGAAAATAACTCCTACCGTACGGGTGTCTGGGATAGAGCACGTGTTTACAAACTCAACGAAATTGTATATTTTCACATATTTGTCAGAAAATAGAGAGTTTTCTTTGTGGATTTTTTTTTGAAGTATGAGACATGTCACGTGTGTATCTTTGTAGTAAGCTTCAGAGAGAGTTGATATTACAGCGAGATAGGCCATAGTTATCCTCATTTTCGATAAAAAATGTTCCAGAGATTACAAACACCAACCCCTCCTTTCAGGGAGAATAGCGTAAAAAATCATTGGGTCACACCAATATTTTGGACCTTAGATCAAGCATCCCATATTATCTGATTTTTTTATTCAGAAAAATTTACTACTCCCTCCAATCCAAATTAATGTTTTTGGATTTGGATAGATTCAGATGTATCTAGCACTAAGACTCGACTACATACATCCGAATCTAGACAAATCGAAGAACGTTAATATGAATCGGAGGGAGTACACCTTATATGTTTTTAAATTACAAAATAGAAGCACACATAAATTTGGAAATGTTTTAAAATATTATTTGTGATTTGTGCGAAATTTTTGTCCTATTACATAACATACCATATAGCTTAGTGTACAACAACCAAATTTTGGGTTGCTAGCAATTTTAGCGAAAATATCAGGCAATTACGTATTTATCATATGTTATCTGTATGTATATTTCATCGTAACTTATATGTATGAACTTCAAATTTTACTGAATTTCAAAGAACGGTTCCTATGTTGGGGCTTTGCAAATGCACGCACATTTCCATGCAGTCACATCATAGTCTCTCCTAGATTCTAAGAAAATATCCGGTGGAAATGGTGAAAATTAAGTACTATGGTTTAAAGTTTCTTCAGACTTCGCAAAAAGACATAGTTTGATGTGGAGATAATGGTCCATAAACATGTAAAATTTGACTTTCAAAGTCAAATTCTTTTGGAAAGTATGGAAGAGTCAAATTTATCAGTTAATTGTTAGAAATAGTACAACAACTATATTCACGTATACGAATCTTTTACCTCCATAATGGGTATGAGTTTTGCAACAACATCTGATACTTGTTGTGTTGTTCTGAGTGGGCATTTTTCTGAGCACACATTTCAGAACATCACTTAGAAGTTGTATGACGATACAACATTTCCCCAAAAGTTTACAATTTTTTACTGATTTTCAGTATTTGGGCCTTTGTGGGTATAAGTCCGTGTTGTGTTTTCTTGCAGGTCTGCGGAGGGCTTCACTTTTTGCCTATGCTCCATTCCGGCTCATTCGATCCATCCAGAAGGTAGGATCCGGTAGGAAAACTACTACTCATTTTTGTACGCTGGTAGTATAATAGTGTGTGTATTATTCCATTTTTTGAAATTTAGCAAAAATTGCGTCTATCAAATTTTACAAATTACGAGATACAATCATTTCCATGTAACTTCTGATAAAAGAGTTGCAATCAATCATGAGAGATGTACCAAAAAATTGTCCTAAGTTACATAACGTGTATTTCCCTTATTGTGCAACAAATAATGATTTAGCAAATGGTATACACGGTTTTTTTTAATTCGTTAGTATGTCATCAACATGTATATTTTTTTCGTAAGTTCTTGTAACTTGTATATATATGAACTATACTTTTTTCACTAAGTTTAGAAAACGGTTCATATGATTAGGTTCGCCAATGTGCCAGCATTTGCATGCAGTCAGATCATAGTGTGTTTGAATTTATTTTATTTTTAGAAAACCTCGAAACTTGGGTTTCATGGAGATTGCATTGTAATTGAGTTAAGTTTCCAAGGAAAATGTGTGTTTCGCAGAGTTTTCATTATAACCTAGCCTCCATCAGATACTTCCTCTTCTCTTCCCCCTAAGCGGATTTTCATATCATACTAATAGCACTTCGAAGTTTCTACATACAAAAGTTCACAATTTAGTACATATTCCGGGTATTGGGGCCTTTAAGGGTACAAGCAGCATGTGCTCTGTTTTCTTGCAAGTTCGGAGCATGCATCACTCTTGGGCTACGCTCAATTCCGGCCCACTCGGTCCATCCAGAAGGAAGGATGTGATGAAGCCGTTCACCTTCCCAGCTCCCTCCAGCTGCAACGCGTGCCCTGCGTCCTTGATGATCTCTAGCCTGCAGCCATCTCCCAGGTGCCTGCAGCCAGGGGAACGGAGAACACGGTAGTAGTGAGTGTTAGACGAAGCCCTTACTTAATTCAGACGAGACGCAACTTGGTTCTAGTATACTAGTAGCAGATTCATGGAAGAATTTTGATAGTCAGTGTGTCCCCTGGTCTTACTTACCTCTGCAGTCCGTAGCCAAGATCGACGGGGAACACCTGGTCCTTGTCTCCCCAGAGAACTAGCGTTTTCTGATCGAATTCAGCAGAGATAAATCGTGTTGGTTTTAAGAAAGAAAGAAACAAAGAAAAAAAAAAACAGATAAAGAGGGAGCAAATGTTGATGGAGGCGGCTTGCGATCTGCAGGTGACTCACCTGAGTGAGGATCGGGAGGGGGTCTATGCCGGCTCCGTTCTTGAGCAGCTCGCGCAGCAGCTCCGACCTCTCCTTCCTCTGGTCCACGAACATCAGCTGCGGCAGAACAAAGCGTGAGATTTCAGGGAAAAAGGGCCTACAAGTCAGCAGCGAACTCGCCCATGATGTTCCCTCTGTCCCAAATTAAGTCAGCAGCGAACTTGCCCATGATGTTCCCTCCGTCCCAAATTATTTGACTTTGACTATCACGCCGCTGGATTAAGCATTTCCAACAAATGCACTAAAATAGCGCACTACATTTTAGTTTTGGGGACCATTTTTCTGATTTTTTGGCACAAAACGACCGCAGCCGCCGCTCCAGAAGCCCTAGGACCGCCTAGATCCAGATGCCCTAAAATAGGGCTTCGACCAATACATTTCAAACATAATTTTGAAAGTTTAACCACATTTTAAACATGATTTTGAAAGTTCAAACACATTTCAAACATAACTACAAAAGTTTAACATAGATCATCAAGATTACATTCAAACTAGACCTTCGAGACTTCACTACATTCAAACTAGACCACCGAGATCGACACTACACCACACTAGTCCAACCATCTCTCGTCGTCATCGTTGACAGGCCACCCTTGCCTAGCAGTGCCTTCATCTCAGCCTTCTTCATGCTCTTGACCCTCTTTGTCTTCCTCACCGCATCCCTCCGAGCGTAGAACTCGATCTCTACTTCCACATACTCCGGATGTGCTTCTATATGCCTCGCCATGGCCTTCTCATCGACATCAGCGACGGCCGGCTACCACATTGCACGACTGTGTCGCTTCTCCTCCTCCTACGACACAAGATAAACCTCGGTAGTTAGCATGTCCACCTCGACATGGTTCCCAATCTCCGACAAGTTCATGTCCTGTCGTGGACGACCAAACCTCCACGCCACTACGTCGGACGCCTCGTGTGGTGTATCGAAGGTGGCAAGCCATACCCGTTAGCCGCCACACATGATTTCGACCGCAAAGTTCCCCTCTAGGCGTTTTTCATTTTCTTTGTTGTTTTTTTTGGACGTTGTGCTGTCTGGCCCAACAACGGTCTCAAATAATTGCTGTATTAATATAGCTGGGCGAAATGCCTGTTTCGAGGAGGAAGTTCTCCTCTGGTCGCTCACGAACGCCGAGGATGATGCTCGAGCTCTGAACGTGTCGGCGGAGGGACATCCTAATCGGCGGTGGCGGCCCGAAATCAGAGTATACCGGTGGCGACATGAATAATTAGAACCGACAAGTACACTTGCGGGACGATGGCGGGATGGAGGGGATGTCTCGCGCGGAGCACCGTTTTTGCACTCTGTGCTCTAAGATATTTTTTTACATCGGTGCGGTTTTGGAACATAGTGGACTACTACATGTGGAGTCTCTCGCGCCATGCGGGCGTGTGCTGTGTGCTGTGTGCACATTGTTCGTTTTGAGATCACATGACATGCATGAGACTATAGCTTGCCAAGTTGATGTCACCAGAAAAGCTCGGAACTTGCCGGCTAGTACCGCTACACACTGCCGTATGTACGTAGAACTCCCGCTGTCTCGAACTAGATATTACTCTCTCCATCTTAAAATAGATGTTGAAATTTTTTCTTAATTTAGATGTATCTATGTACTAGGTAGATTTACCCAATTTACGACATTTATTTTGAGATGAAGGTACTCCCTCCTTTTACAATTACCTCGCATCCTGGGCTTAGTCAAAGTCAAATTTTGTAAACTTGACCATATATTTAGAAAAAAATATCAACATTAACAATATAAAAATTATTTTATCGTGTCATAAACTATATTTTCATATTATATGTATTGGGAATCATGAATGTTGATGTTTTTCCTTTTATTGTTGGTCAAACATTGCAAAGTTTGACTTTGACTAAGCACAGAACGGCGAGGTAATTGGGAACGGAGGGAGTAGTAGTATACTTATGGGAGTGGCTAGATCTCAGGCGCTCTGAGAACTAATTATGTTAAGCCACTGATGTCATCTTACTAATTATGCTAATTCTCAATTGCAACCTAGTTGCAACTTATAAAATTTGTAAATTCTCAGCTGCACATTAAATTTTCAGTTACAACTTAGTTGCAATTCTCAGCTGCACATTAAATTTTCAGTTACTAGAAGGGTTGTATTTAATGATTCTAGTCTCATGCATGTGTGTGATTGGACTATCCAAGTTTTTTGTCTATGATAGCGTGCAAAGGTTGTAGCTTAACTAAGATACAACAACCATCTCTTTTTTCATTAAATAGCATGCCACATAAGCAAACTACTTAAGATACGGCGCTAAGAAACACCTATTGTGAAAGGCCTAAGCCCCGTCGCACGAATCACGAGATAAATTCAATGGTGAGAGAGGTGACTGAGAACTATAAGAAGTTCTCTAGCAAATATGTACACTTATCAACTCTACACGTTGCATGGCAGCTCTTTTGTTTCTCTCCGGATCGATCCGATCCGCCGTGCCAGTGGACAATGCATGGTGTCTGCTAGCCAGTGTCTTGGATCGATCAGCCCGGCCACTTGTATAGTACACCGGCACGTGGGTCGCCGTGCGCGCGGATCCGGAGACCGTAGGAATCGACGAGATCGACGGCGGCATTATACGATGCATGGCCGGCACGTCGGTCCAGATCTACTCCCGGCCGGAGTGCGGTGCAGGCCGGTGGTGCCCTCTACTCTGTCGTCTCCCAGCGGTATGCTGATTGATTACGAGGTATCTACTGTCAATTTAGTTACACGGAGCAGGCCTAGCTTCAGTTGCGCCTAGATTTGGGTACATCACGGCAACACGTGGTCTGCCAATAATGCTATTAATGTCTACGGCTCGTGGTCTGCCGCGTGAGCTTTTATCTCGGTCAATATGCCCGATTTGCGGCAAACGCGAGCGGTTTTTGCGTGCCGTTAAAACCTACATGATGCACGCATGGCGAACCCACGAGTGTTGTAAGTGCATGTATAATAGCAGAGAAGATATGTTGTTTTCTCAGCCCCACATCATCTAGAGAAGTCAATAGATATGAGGTGTACAATATGTTATCTTTTATTGTCATCTTTAATAATTAATAAAAAATGGTTAAAATTTCAAAGAGAAAATTGTGTTGTTAAGGAAAGACATGTGAATAATCTTCTCTTATTTTTTAAAAGACCATGCCTTAACTAAGAGACAGCATGCTTCTATTTCTTAGTTCTCTCTCCTTCAACTAAGCAAAAAAATCTTTTCCTTCAACCAAGCAAAAAAGTTATCCCTAGAGTGCATGGTTTTTGGTGGCGAGTTCTTCGAGGAATTTTACCTACTATAGGACTCTGTCAAGGCGGCATATCAGAGAAAACAACACTTGTGATATCTGTAAAGCACATTCAGAGGATTTGATGCATGCACTCATCCACTACAATCATGCAAAATCCTTATGGGAGGCAGCGAAGGAAGTCCTAGGTATGAGGCTGCTGAAACTGCATCCTGCTACCTAGGAGAGGGATATCCTCTGTGATACAATACAAGAATAACACATAAGGAATATGAGATGATAATCTCGGTGATGTACTCAATTTGGACCTCGAGAAATAAAATGACGCATGGAGGGGCTAGCTTTGATCCTAGAAAGGTAGTTGAATCCGTGAGAGAAACTCTGCAATTATTGGAAGGTTCTAAAGAGAAGCATCAGGCCTTGTCTAGGCCAGTGTGTAAATGGCAGAAACCTGCGGAAGGTTATGTCAAGATCAATTCGGATGGAGCGATTTGCTTGGATGATGGGAGGGCTGGGTCTGGTGTCGTTGCTAGGACTGCCACCTCTTTCCAAGGAGCAACCTGCAAAGTGTATAGTGGTATCTCTGATCCACTGGTCAGTGAAGCTCTGGCTCTGAGAAATGCGATGGTCTTCGCGATTGATCAAGGATATCAATGTGTCATTTTCGAAGTCGATTGTGCTGTTCTGGTACAGCATTGGGATAATAGAATCATTGACCGCTCAATGATTAAACCTTTATTAGATGAGTTTAAGGACTTAAGTTTGAGTTTATCTTCTTAAATTTATTGTTGTGTTTGCCTGTCGTGATGCTAATCAGGAGGCCCACTGCTACGCTAAGTTTGTGTAAGCGGTGTCGAGGTCCTGGTTAGCGGATCCACTGGCGTTTTTAGCTCACAGCCTTAGAGTTGATTGTAACTCTATGATGTTGAATTAATAAAGCGAGTGGTTTCTATAAAAAAAAACTAAGCAAAAAATTTACGTGCCAGCTCTAATAGGAGGCCGATGTTGTCCATTGTACATGCCTTAGATGCGGAAAAAAAAGTAGGCTGCGGGATGCCAGGTGCAAGCGAGACCCATCCAGGCGGGGTAAGAGCCTGAATATAGATAGTACTCGGATGAGGTTGGTATTTTTTTTTAAAGACGAGGCATTTAAAAACCCTATATAAAAGTAAACAAATAGGTTTTTACTACATAAAAAAACAAGATTGAGTAGGCTGGATAGACATGTTTTAGCAAAAGGACCCGGGATCGGGAGTTTTTTTATCCCAAGGGATGCACAGCATCGTCAAAAAATAAAACAGGAAAACATGTGTCAAGAGAAAGTCACCTCTAGCGTGCACGGCAACACTTGAGATTACGAAATCAGCTGGCTTATTTTTGTTGTATTATTCTACATATTTTTTTTTGCGAAAGTATTATTCTACATCTCATTGTGCAGTGTCCTGGATAGTGACATCTTTGACACCTTTTCACGGGGCATGCATCCTCTCTCCTCTCACCTACCCGTGATTTTTTATAAGAACTTAATTATTATTTTTAAAATTTGAATTCTAAAACATATTGGAACTCTATGAAACTTTGTGTATATATGCAAAATAAAGTTGTTCACTTATTTTCTAACTTCGATGAACCAAGTTTCAAACACATTGAAATATGTTGTTTCAAAAATATTTTTCACTAGGTTTTACTAAGTTTTTTCAAAATTTATCAGGTTTAGAAGTCAATTTTTAAATATTGTTAAAATATGTTCAATAAAACTCTCTTCGCTAGGAACATAGGTATTCAAATGGTTTTAAAATTAAATTTCTATTTTAAAGCTACAAAAAACATAAGATTGGTAACTAGTAAGCTAACATAACCTGTGAAAAAATAGAAGAGAGAGAATAAACTGATACTACTACTACCTGGCCAAAGGTGAAAGGAAAAAAGAAAGTGGGACATGCACGGTTAGATGTAGATAGCGTTAACGCAAGCATGCCTGTGCATTCTGCATACTTTGGAAATAAGTTAACCTCGTAGTCGTAGTGCATGGTATGGTAAGCATATGTGACACATCACCACTCGAGAGGTAAACAAGCCGTGACATGTCTACCGAGGAACGCATCAGGGATGGACAGAGACCCACTAGAGTGCCTTAAAAAAATGGGAACCTAGCTAAATCAGACAAGCGCGCAGGTACGGACAAAACCAACGGCACTAACTTACTTGGACGAATTCGTGGAGCACGAAGTCCGGCAACCGCGGCGGGCGGTGCATGGAGCGGCACACGAGGCGGCGCAGCCCCTCGGCGGTGTCCGGCAGCAGCGCGTCCTCGATGGCCATCTCCTCCCGCGCCGCCAGCGCGGCTACCTCCTGGGCCGTGGCCGCGACGCCGCTGGTCATGACGACGAGCCTGTCGACGCGGTCCCTGGCCTCCACGGCCGCCATCCGGTAGGCCACGTAGCCCCCGTAGCTGATCCCGGCGACGTGGTAGCGGTCCACGCCCAGGAGGCGCATGGCGTCGGCGGCGCTGCGGGCCTGGAAGGCGACGGAGCGGAGCGGCGAGGCGGAGCGGGAGTGGGAGCCGAAGAAGACGAGGTCGGGGACGTAGAGGTGGAAGCTGCGGGAGAGGGCGGCGAAGTTGTCCGCCCACGTCCACTTGGCGTCGCCGCCGAAGCCGTGGAGGAGGAGCAGCGGCGGCTTGGAGGACGGGGAGACGGGGCACCAGACGCGGAGCGTGGTGGCGTCGGGGCCGGGGAGGCGGATGGTGACGGGGCGGATGCGGAGGCGCGCGAGGAGGTGGAGGGTGAGCGCGGCGTCGCGGAAGGCGGCTAGGCGGAGGCCGAGGAGCAGCCGGACGAGCAGCAGCGACAGGGAGAGGAGCGCGAAGAGAGTTGACTGCTGCTTCATGGTGGCAGTGGCACCGGCCGCCGCCGCCGCCGATCCGGTGCGCGATTTCATGGTTACGGGAGCTCGAGCTGGATATGGGCAGATAGTTTTAGTCGCGCAGTTTTTCTTTCTCGGCGCGACCGCGACGTATATATACTGTCCTTGCTCGCTCGTATTCCTGGTCCTACACTAGTAGAGCATCTCTAGGATCTTTGATTCCTCCTACCTTATGGGCCCTTGGGAAATCAAAGCGGATTTACCCCTCCTAGGTTCTATCCCGGCACCATCTCTACGCTAGAATTATTGAAGATTCGTGCAAAACAGGGTCCGTGACATATTTGTATTCTAACTAACCGTCCTTGTGTTTTGGATTTTGCCCCAAGTACAGACCTGAGTATAAAAGCCCAACCCTAACCCGTCTTACCCTAACCCACCAATCTGACGTGCCTCCGCCTCCCAGCGCCGCCACCGTCGGCGGCCAGGGCGACGCCCCGCCCCGACGCCCCTCCTCCTCCCTAGCACCGCCCCGACGCCCCGACTCCGGTGGCCGAGTTCAGCGCCGCCACTGTCGATGGCCAGGGCACTGCCCCTCCTCCTCCCCAGCACCGCCCCGACGCCCTGACTCTGGTGGCCGAGCTCAGCGCCGCCACCGTCGGCGGCCAGGGCACCGCCCCTCCTCCACTAGTAGAAACCAGGCAATTAGCCCCGGTTCGTAAGGACCTTTAGTCCCGGATTTCGAACCGGGACTGCCAAAGCGGGACTAAAGGTCCAAGCTTTAGCCCCGGTTCTGTTACGAACCGGGACTAGAGGTCCAACCACGTGGCCCTGCGAGCCGCGCTGGATGGCAGGACATTTAGTCTTCCCTGTCGCGGCAGCGTTTTGGGCCATTTGGCTGCCGCGACAGGGGATGGGGTTTTAGGATTTTGTGTTTTTCTTTTCATTTTATGTTTTGTGTTCAATTATTTTTCATTCTATGTTTTCATTAGAAACAAGTTTTCGTATACATACAGAACGCCACTACACAGTACTTGTACACATTGATGCAATACATAATATAATTTCTCTTACAAACATACATGGAGTCCCAACTGGGTCCAGAGCATGTCTATTTGATTACATGGAGATCATTACATGGATGCTTTAGGGTCTACGTATAAAGTATTCTCCGCGTGGGTCTATGACCTCGTCGACAAAAAATCCAGCAAATTCCTCTTGGATTGCTATTAGGCGCTCCTCTGGTAGGAGCTTGTCCCGCATCGCGTCCAACTATATAAAAAGGAGATCGTATGAATTAGACTCAACACAACTTTTTGTAATAAATAAAGGGTGAATATATTGTTTACTTACTCGAACATTTTTCGAGGGCTTCTCAATACTGATGCGAATGAACTCGCACACGTAGAATCCACATAGATTAGTCCCCTGTGGCTGCCTCGCGCACTTTACAAGAATAGAATTCAATCAAATAATAACTCTAGCATGATAAATGCACATAAACTAGAATTAAATAGAAGCGCGGACTTAGCTCGTACTACTTACCGAGAGTGATTTAAAAAATGGCTCCTCATGCCATTGACTGCGGACATGGTTCTTGAACTGTATCCAAACCCTACCCGCAAAGAAAATTAATGTATAAGTTAATAACTACTTGATATCCTAGAAAATAAACGAAAGAAACCGATATAGTGCGATAATGGTTGAAATTACCTCTAGAGCGCATCGATAATGCCGCGGTAGTCTTCAATGTCTTTGTTTAGTGAGTCCATGATGTGAACTCTTCCCAAGTCAACTAAAATGCTTAGAAGAATCCAGTGGTACCTATGCAAGGTTTACATACGTCAGTAACTCATCATTTACACTGAACATCGAGTAAGCAAAATTTAATGTGTACAAGAACTCACTTGCCGTCGTGGTAAGGAAATAGTATTTCATTACAGAAATGCTGGTTCGTGAGAAACCAGAACAAGTTGTGCTTGGTCTCCAGTGGTTTATCCTTTAGTATAGCTTCATGAACTCGATGTGGGTCAATGAATCCAAATCCATTGATAGCCTTTCTTTAAAAATCGAGCATATTCTTTCTGCATCATTATATATAGCGTACAAAAGAATATAGTGAGTATACTTACCGGCAATGAATTGAACAAGCTGAGATAGAGACTTAATTACATAAATAAAGTAATCACTTACGGACAATAGGAACTGGGGATAGTTTACTTGAGTTCCTTTAGATTGAATAACTGAAATAATTTTGTAAATTCAATAGGGACCTCGTCTTCAGTGAAGTAATGCGATTTTTGAACTTTCAGTAAGAGCCAAAATTGTTGTTCTTTTGATGCTTTCATGTACCATTCATGGAATCGTCGCATTTGTGTTGGCATATCCCGAAGCCTCTCAGAACTGACCAGAGGCTCCCCGTGAACAAATTTGGGTGCTGCCTCAGCCTTGGGCATATCGTCATGAAGAATTTCATGAATATACATATTACATTGCTCGGACAATATCTTGGCCGTTTCCGGATCTATAGGTTCTACCTCATATAGTTGAGGTTCGAGTATCTGCACCTAGAGCAGGGGAGAAATTGATTTGCTTGTTTCCCCAGCTGGGGAACGTCTCTTTTGGTTCTTCGGCTACCACTCGATTGTTTTGCTTGTTTCCCCAGCTGGAGGACGTCTTTTCTGATGCTTCCACTACCACTCGACTGTTTTGCTTGTTCCCCCTGCTGGGGAACCTCTTTTGTGATGCTTCCTCTACCGCTTAATCTCTTCTGTTTCAGTGTCTTCTGAAAACATCGTGTATAGTCATCTGGCACATTTTACCGAGCTTGGGATGGCTGCGTTAGTAATTTCCTAAAGTGCTCCTTGGTTTCTGGTTTTATTTGGACCTCTGGCTCAGGTTGTTTCTTTTTAAAATGAGCATCCATTCGGCCCGTACGACCGCATCGGTCTCCTCATCGGTCAGGTCATAAGCCCTCTTGGGAGGAACCAGCGGTACTCTTGGGAGGGGCGACAACTGTCGCTTTGGGCGTCGGTTATTGATCGACGTAGCGGCGATATTCTTCCGCTTTTGGCCCTTAGTGGGTGGAGGCGGCTGCGTAGATTGAGATGGACTCGTGTTGGGGTCATGGATTGGACTTGGAGGTGGTGGACTTTTACTGGGAGGAGACGATGCACTTGTAGGTGGACTTAGAGGTGGACTTTTACTAGGAGGAGACGGTTGCCTTGGAGGTGATCATTGTTTCTCGGTGGAGAAGGTGGCCTTGGTGTCGAGCCTGGAAACTTGATGTATTCTTTTTTCCAAAGAATGAAGCCACTCGTGACTTCTCCCAGTGTCGTCTCCCCTTCACCTCCAGGGATGTCAAGCTGTAGTGACTGACACATAGGTTGAATTTCATCCACACCGACACGAGCATAGCCAGCTAGAATCAGATTGCAATGGTAGGTTGCTCCTGGTGCAGGAGGTAAAGCAAAGCTGACCGCCACCTTCATGGATGTAATCTTCAGTTCAACATGCAGCTCACAACTAGTCTTCTCCTTAATTGTATCCACGGGGTACACATCCATCGTTGCATCATTATCGTGGCCCTCCGTGGAAGCCACGCTGCTTTTCCGTTGCGATGGGTCGACCGTACTGTCAGGTGCAGGATCTTGCTGTCGGAGTCCTTTAAGTTCATTAAGCTCCTGGCAATGCTCCTGCAGCATGGCTTCAAACCTCGCGAACCGCTATGTATCCTCCTTTTTTTGCTGCTTTGTTTTTCTTGATCGGCTTCAAGGTGCTCGGGAAACCCGATAAGCCATGGATAAGAAGGTCCGAACCCTCTTGTTCGTCCAGCCTTTTCAGGATTCCCGAGACCCTTTGTCAGCTCATCGTTCTCTCTATCGGGAACAAACGTTCCCTCTTCAACCTCTTTTATCACTTTAATAAGTTCATTTTTGGGTGAAGAAACTACTTCGGCTGCAACAATCTCGCCTGTTTCTGGGTCTAACGATTCCCCATGCTCGAGTACCCAATTTCTTGACCTCCTAGGCCAACAAGACGTAGCTGGAGTGACCCCTTTAGCCTCCAGGTCAGCCTCAGCTTTATCCCACTTAGGCATGGCACTCTTGTAGCCACCTGCGTCCATATGATGGTGATATTTCTTTTTGGCTGCATTTAACTTATTCTTTGCTGACATTGACTTAGCTGGTGCCGAGGTCTTGTATTCCACAAATGCGGCCCAGTTATCCTGCTGCAACTCTAGTGGGCCAGTGAATGGAGGATTTTTTTTTCTTCAAGACATACTTGTGGTACAATCTTTTTTCCATTCCTTGAATAGTTCGGACATCTTCTTAAGAGCAAAGTGCTTGACTTTCCTCGTCATTTGCTGTGTGAGCTCATTAGTCTCCAAGACTAGTAGGGTGAAATGTGTCATAAGAGAATTCCACATCGCATCTCTCGCTCTGTCATCTACAAAACTAGCCCCAGCTGGATCCTTTTTCTTTCTTATCTTATTCCAATTTCGCGTGGTGATCGGGACCTTGTCTCTAACAATCACTCCGCATTGACTTGTAAATGCATTCGCAGATTATTTGGGCTCCAACGGTTGACCCCGCGGAGAGACTAAGTCAATGCTGAAACGGACATCAGCGGGCAACTTGTGTGTCGGGTCTCTTGTCCTTGTAGAAGATTGGCCGGAAGCGAAGATCTAAGAGAAGAAACATTCGTCAGTACATATATACAAATCAATTAGTGCATCTATACTAGTGAACGATCGATAGAGGCTTTATATACCTCGATGGAGTTTGTTATTATTATGGTGTCTTCACCATGGTCTCCACCATGGTCAGCACCATCGTCTCCACCATCATCTCCTCCAGACAAATTAAGATATTCGGAGCCATCGTAATAAGACCCCCCAGTACCCTCATCTATCATGTTGAGAAGCTCCTCTTCATTCTGTCTACCGTTCATAGCTTAACTAATACAGAAAAAGAATATTACATTAAGTAAAAGAATATTACAATTGCGACAACTCGGATACAGTACTTAGTGATTAAGATAAAGTACAATAATATAAGATAAAGTACATTATTAATACATCTCATTCATAATATAAAGTACATTATTAATACATCTCGCTCATATCAAACTAGCGAACGGGGCTGCCGCGTTCTGTGCTACGGGAGCTCTGCAGCCAGAGAAGAGGAACCATCACCGGAGAATAGCTCGGATGAGATCCGTGAACCTGCCAGATATTGGAGAACCTAGTCTCCAAAAGATACATGTATCGTCGTACATGCTCGTCCTCCTCCCTGATACGACGACGTACCACCTCCTCGGGGGCCGGCTCCCTCTACACCGCTCCTGGACCTCGTGGATGCCACTAAAGAAGCTCCGACTCGACGATGATACCCGGATTCTTCACCAAGGTACGAGTCCCGACAGGTAGCACCTCCCAGTGCCAACCCGGCGGAGCCCAGACTCGGATATCCCGACGGAGTCCAGTAGGCTCAGACAAGGTGGACGCGGCGTAACTAAATAATAGCAATAAACAATCATAAAACATAAACAGTAACTAAATCACTAAGTATTACCCTAATAACACTAACTCTAAACCTAACACTAACTAAACTAAACCTAATTAACCAAGTATTCTAACTAAACCTAATCCCGGCCCTAATAAACCCTAATCCCTAATAAACTAACTAATTGACCTAACTAATCCCTAACTAAAATCAGAAACTAAAATCCCTAACTAAAAGCCCTAATAATAAACTAACTAAAATCCCTAACTAAAATCACTAACTAAATCACTAAAATCAATAACTAAAATTCCTAACTAAATCACTAACTAAATCACTACTAAAATCCCTAACTAAATCACTAACTAAAATCACTAACTAATTTACTAACAAAAATCCCTAACTAAATCACTACTAAAATCCCTAACTAAATCACTAACTAAATCACTAAATAAAAGCCCCAACTAAATCCGTAACAAAATAAAATCCCTAACTAAATAAAATCCCTAACTAACAAAATCACTAACTACGTACACCTACGTACCTCACCTGCAGGGGGCGACACGGCGCGGCGGGATGGACGACGGCTAGCGACGAGGCGGGACGGGCGACGGCGCGGGCGGCGGCGGCGATCCTTCTCAATGGTGCGGGCGGCAACGGCGCGTGCGGAGGGCGGACGGGCGGACGGGCGGGGCTAGGACGGGCGCGGCGAGGAGGGACGGGTGAGGCGGGACAGCCTCGGCACGGGTGGCGTAGCGGGACGGCGCGACGAGCTTACAGCGGTGTCGGGGAGCGCGGCGAGCTTGCGGCGGCGTCGGGGAAGAAAGAAAACTGATCCGGGCCGGCAACGTCGGGGAAGAAGAAAACTGATCTGGGTCGTGGGTCGACCCGGGGTGGGGTGAGGGTATTTATACCACCCCCTTTAGCCCCTAGCCTCGGTTTGTATTACAACCCGGGGCTAAAGGTGTTTTCGGCCATCGCAATTCCCGCGCGCCACACCCCCGTTCGCCCCTGTTTGTATTACAAACCGGGGCTAAAGGTTATTTTTGGTGTCAAAACCAAAAATGGTTTATAGTTCTCAGAAAATTATGTATTATATATCAAAATTGTCAGAAAAATAAGATCTATAATTTAAATCTATTATCATACTTTATTATACAACTTAAATGAAATTATCTATTGTTTAACAAGTATTATATTTAGTACAAATGTTGGAAAAATATAGTTTATTATTTAAAAACAGAAAAATACATATAATATACCAAAATATTTACAAAAAATAATAGACTCATTAGAAATATAATATTTATTACTAAAACTAGTAACTAGGACTAAAAAATATTTTCCCGCCATTTCTCCTGCTTCCCGCCATGTTTTCCCGCCATTTCCTCCACTTCCCGTCATGTTTTCCCGCCATTTCCCCGCTTCCCGCCATGTTCTCCCGCCATTTCCCCCGCTTCCCGCCATGTTCTCCCGCCATTTCCCTCTATATCTAGGTCGACCGCCATGTCCAACCACACATCCACACCTTCTCTCTCACAACAATGGACACCGCTTACTGGGCCTTTCTGACGCTCGAGGAGACCGAGGCGCTGTGCGCCTCCAGCTACCCATGCCCGCCGGGGTACCGGGTGCCCGCTGGCTAGATGCTGAGCGCTGGAGGGGTTCCTGTTCCTCATGTGCCTCAAGGTTAGGCCCACCAGGCGGCCATCACGAACCACTTCTACCTCGATCTCATGCCGGAGCAGCGGATGGATCCCCATTGGGATCCCGACAACCTCGACACCTGGAATGCCTTCTTCGCAAACCAGCGGGAAAGGGAGCTCGCCAGGTACGAGGGTGATGGCCCGCCCCCAGTGAACCACAACGAGGCTGGTCGCCGCCTGTGGTGGGCGAACCGGACTATCACCGACGTGATGTGCTACATCGCCATGGGAGACCATCCTCGCCTGAGGTACCCACACTTTCACCAGCCACATAGCCACAAGAATGGTGGTGGTGAAGGCCTCGGGCGTACTGGGGTCGTCATCCGGGAGCCCCCTCCCTCGCTCGTCGTGAATCCGAGGCCGTAGGATCTATCCGCGTGCTACGAGGAAGGGCTAAGGATCCATCCGCGTGCTACGAGCGACGACGATGACGATGACGATTCCGAAGACGACCTTGTTGGTCCTGCCGTGCTTCAGGTGTATCTTTGCTCTTCCCATACACGCCCAAGAAGCCTAGCAGCGTCACGCAAAGATTCTTCGTCAGGTGCATCACGTCAATTACAGAGTGGACCTCTAGGACTTTCCAATAGGGTAGCTCCCAAAATATAGATTTCTTTTTCCACATGGGTGCGTGTCCGACATCGTCCTTCGGAACAGATTGTCTACCAGGACCATTTCCAAAGATTACTTTTAAATCCTTCACCATATCAAATACATCATCACTAGTACGACGGATAGGCTTACATCGGCTGTCTGCCTCACCATTGAAATGCTTACCTTTCTTTCTTAGGGTGCGCATGGGCGGAAGAAAACGACGATTCCCCGGGTACACATTCTTCTTACATTTATCCAAATATATACTTTCAGTCTCGTTTAAATAGTGTGTGTATGCATTGTACCCCTTGTTTGTCTGTCCTAAAATGTTACTAAGAGTAGGCCAATCATTGATTGTTATGAACAACAACGCTCGTAGGTCAAATTTCTCCTGCTTGTTCTCATCACACACACGTACACATTGTCCGTGCCACAACTGTAAGAGTTCTTTAACTAATGGCCTTAGGTACACATCAATGTCGTTGCCGGGTTGCTTCGGGCTTTGGATGGGCACTGACATCATTAATGCATGCATGTATCTTATGCACCTCTAATCCTAGAGGGCATACAACCTTCTTTGCTTCGTAGGTACTGGCGGGCAGTTTGTTATCCTTTGGAAGTAACTTTATTATTTTCAGCAACTTTTCAAATCCTCTGTTAGTCACACCGTTCTCTACCTTCCATTGCAGCAATTCCAGTGTGCTACCCAGTTTTTTGTGCCCATCTTCACAATTTGGGTACAACAATTTGTTGTGATCCTCTAACATCTTCTTGAACTTCAGCCTCTCCCTTTCAGTTACGCATTCTTCCTGGGCATCAGCAATGGCCCGACTAAGATCATCATCGGGCAGATCTGATGCTCGTTCTTCATCTTTTTCTTCATCAATGTCTTCCATTATAGTACCATCATATTCAGGGGACATAGTAGGGTAGTCGTTATCATTCTCTTCTTCTTTGTTGTCTTCCATCATAACCCCCCTTTCTTCGTGCTTGGTCCAACAATTATTGCCGGTCATGAAACCGGACCGAAATAGGTAGCTGTGAAGGACTCTTGAGAAAGAGTATTCCTTATGATTCCAACAGACACCACATGGACAAGACATAAAACCATTCCGCTTGTTTGCCTCGACCACAAGAAGAAAAGAATGCACGCCTTTAATGAACTTGTTAGAGAGTCGATCAGTGTACATCCATTGCCGGCTCATCTGCATTATATAATTAATTAAGTACATCAAACATAATCATAATTAAATAGTACTAATCTAAAAAAGAGAATTAAAGTCAGCAACCGGGACTAAAGATATGATGAACCTTTAGTCCCGGTTGGAGGCACCAACCGGGACTAAATGTGGATATGGAGACAACATATCGACACTATGTCCTCAGTGGGCAGCACTAAGCTAGTAAATTAAATGACGACACTATTTTGGGTGGGTGGCAGCATAATAATTAATTAGTACTAATCTAAAAAAAATTAAAGCCAGCAACCGGGACTAAAGATATGATGAACCTTTAGTCCCGGTTGGAGGCACCAACCGGGACTAAATGTGGATGTGGAGACAACATGTCGACACTATGTCCTCAGTGGGCAGCACTAAGCCAGTAAATTAAATGACGACACTATTTTCGATGGGTGGCAGCACTATGCCAGGGGTGAGTGTGTCGACATTATGTCATCAGTGCCCGACACTATGTTGTGTTGCTTAATCTATAAATAGGTATGCATTCTTGTGAAGAACTACAAGATGGTGTGCGAGACCAGGGACACCACTATGGCGGAGCTTCTCGAAGATGTCTTAGGACCTCGTCCTCAAACATCTTCGAGGAGCTCGCCGTAGAGGCACTTTCTAATATATAAAATTAGTTAGCTCCACCAGCATACTGATCTAGCTAGAGAAGATATAAACTGAAAGATGGTGTGCGAGAGCAGGGACACCACTACGGCAGAGCTTCTCGAAGATGTCTTAGGATCCCGTCCTCAGACATCTTCGAGGAGCTCGCCATAGAGGCACTCCCTAATATGTCAATTGTTTTAGTTACCCGGCATATTAATCTATAGCTAGAGAAGTTATTAAATCCAAGATGATGCCAGAGGGACACCACTACGGCGGAGCTTCTCTCAAAGATGTCTTAGGATCCTATCCTCAGACATCTTTGAGGAGCTCGCCATAGAGGAGCTTCTCGAAGATGTACTGTGATGTCTTCTTATCAAGCTTTTATTAATTAACCCTATCTTTGTTACAATTTTTTCAGTTTGAAAGCAGGTAGACGAAGAAGGATATTTTGCCCAGCTAGTTAGAATGATGAACTCACGCATGTGTGTGCTTCTAAAATCAAATTTCGAGACTATGTGCCAAAACAAAAAATATATAGATAGAATCCACATATTGTGATATTTACCTTAGAGTTCCTTACATTGATACAAGATATATAGAATCTAAACATCGATCTCATGCTATCATTGCAAAAATTACTACCAAACTAAATCTACAAATCCATCTACAAGATAGAGCATAAAATGAGCTAATATAGCAATGAGAGTTCAAAGGATGAAGTTGCTTACCTTTTAGAACCTTTGGATAGATGGGGCACCACAAAATATAGACAAATCTTGAGAAAAAAAGGGCATGAACTCGAGGTTGAAGCAAGAAAGTGAGAGAGGAGAGCCACCAGCTTGAATGGTGGCTCGGGCAGGGGAAGAAGATATAGCCAGACCTTTAGTCCCGGTTCATGTCTAGAACCGGGGCTAAAGGTCAACCTTTAGCCCCGGGTCGTATAACAAACCGGGACTAAAGGATCTGGCGCCCGACCCGGCCTGCCTGAAACCCTTTAGTCCCGGTTTGTTACACGACCCGGGGCTAAAGGTCCCGTTCGAACCGGGGCTAGTGCCTGCCACCCCCGGGGCCAGATTTAGTCGTTGGACTGGGGCATTAGTCCCAGTTTGTAGCAAAACCGGGGCTAATACCCCTAGACCAAAGGTCTGTTTCTACTAGTGCTCCCCAGCACCGTCCCGATGCCCCACCTGATGTGTTCTTGGAGTTTCTTCTTTTTTTGAAAGATTCGATTATTTGTTGTGTTGGTGCTTGGATGAAATCATGTTCATGCATCTTTGATCCGAAAAAGTGAGTTGAATCTGTGAATCTGTGGTGAATCTTTGAGCTAGTGCTATTTGTTGTGTTCTTGTAATGTCAAGTTTTTGATGAATCTGTGGTTGAATCCAGATCCGAGTTCATGTTCAGATCTGCCGTGTTTGGATTTGAATAGGTGTATGAAACATGTGTGTTTTTTTTCTTTATGTTTCTTGTATGTAACGTGTATGATTTCATGTATGAATCTGATGTTTCTTGTATGTAACATGTATGATTCTCTTGTATGAAACTGAAAGTGTACGCAAGTTTCACTCATGATTCTATTTTAGGCAAAAAAATATCAAGTCCAATGATTTTTATGATTATTTAGTTGCTACGTGAACTAAAATTAAGGTTGCTGTTGAATCTTGTATGAATTTATTTTATGAAACTACTATAAATTATTGTTGGTTTTGGAAGAAACGTTAATGAATCTTTAGGTATATGGAACCTGTATGAGACTTGTATGATTTTTTCTTGAAAAAATAATATGAATGTTCGTATGGATATTTGAAAAAAAATCTGTGAAAATATTCTATGAAGATTCTTACATGTTCAAAAAGATATTTTATCAAACTATATTGTAACTGAAAATGGATAATTAATAAATTAAAGAATATTTTTCCTGTGTAACAAGTGGGTAGAGAAAACAACGACAAAATAAGTATAAAACTTGAAAACACTAGGGGCTGAGAAGCAAAACTGTCATAGACTAAAAAAACTGAGGTGGGAGGGTTGTTCTGTAAAAAGACTAGCACGAATTTCCAACAAACGGAGAGCAGAGATGGTGCTTCCTCTAAGGAAATGCCATTTTGAATGAGATGCTGAATCATCATAACCGTTAGCGTAAAAGTAAGGGTTGTGCTAGCGCACTAACGTGCGCGCGCGACGCTCACCCTGACCGCATGATTAGGATCCGACGGAGCAAGAAAAAACAAAACAAAAATCCATAAAAAATATAAAATGCCATGGATAAAATTAAAAAAATACCTTGGCAACTTATATTTGTGTGGGTTCCGAGTGGCTAGGGAGGACACCTTTTCGCTTTAGATTTTGGGAAAAGTGAACTCTGATCCTTAAACACGCGTATACACTGTATCGAAAACGGTTTTTACACTAAGAAACTGGCCTGAAGAGAATAGACACCATAAACGAAACCGTATCTTGTAGACTCTACCACTGGTCCATCTTTTTTTTTCCTTTTCTTTCTCTCACTAACGGGGCAAATTGTCTACCCGGCCGGCAGGGACTCCCTGCGCCCCCACCTGGGGCTCCCCGTGTAGCCCCGCCGCCTCGTGTGTCGCGCCTAGCACCGCCCCGCCACCTCCCATGACGCCACCGACTCCCCGTGCCACCCCCAGCGCCTCCGGCCTCGTGTGCCGCCCCGCTGCGCAGCACCTCCACGCGCCGCCCCCGATTCTGACGACCAAAGGCCGATTCCGGCGAGACGGTTGTCCATCCTGGCTGTCCGTGAGGCTGGAGACGGCGGAGGGAGGACCAAAGGCGACGAATTTGACGGATTCCGGCGATGGTCCGGCGAGTCCCACGGGATAAGGGCACATGCATGTCCTGAAATTCCCCTCCCGCCAAATTGGCAAGGCGTTTACAGCCCCCTCGGTTCGGCCACGAAATCTGGATATATAGAGGTGCGGGTGCAAATTATCGGTGTGCCGAAAAAGTTTTTCAGATCGGACCGGCTTTACTATGTCTATTTAGTTCAGTTTATTTTATTCAAAATCGAAAAATGACAGGGTTATTTCTCAGTTTGGACGAGTTTACGGCGTCTGCGAGAAAATGACGTTATCATGCTTAGCTGGACTTGGATACATCGATCGAGCTGAGGATGCCCGAGTCGCTGTGACGATTCGTACACGCTAGAAGAAAGACCTCTGCATACACCGGCCGGTGTCAATCGTGTCTCTCCTACAGCTGCATTTAGCGGTGTCGATCAGTCGATATTTTATGCCTCTCTGACAGTACTGCGCTTGCTAGCACACTACTCCACTCATTCGATGCATATATCTGTCGCCACACGAATTCAGTGGAGCGAGTGGCCGAGTGTTGCCCCCAGCAAGCAAGCAGGCGACATGTCAGACTGACCGTTCTTACAAGACATCTCAGCAGATACTCCATTACGCGGTACTGTAAAATGTGGATCTGTGTACTGTAAAATACATTTTTTGTCCGAAAAACATCAACATGAACAGATACGCATATGCATACCGCAAAACAGAATATACCTCGAAATATTTTATCGTCTTTTTCGTAGACACGCGGATCTAAATCTGATACACTCACATCGTAGGTCTGGCGTGTTCCCCACTGCTCCGACTCCTAGGCTCCTAGCTAGCCATGCCCCTAATAAATTGTACAACATAAGTGCTACATTCTATACGAGAAAAAAATAGAAGAAAAATCAACAAATCCTCAACTACAGAGCTCAGTTCATGATTACATTGGTCCGACGGAGTGAGTGGCAGCTAGTAGCGACGAAAAGCAATCCATTCCCCGTGTGTTGAGAGTTGAGACGCAGCGACCAAAGCAACAGCGAACCATGTTCCTTGGCTACTCCCAACTTTTGCAATGGCGGTGCCACGAGTGACTGCTTCGACGAGGAAGGCCGGTGGTCGTACACGCCGGGGGCGAGCAGCGAGCACCAGCCAATCCGCCGACGGTTGCGGCGATGGCGGGATGGCCAGAAATTAATGGCCTCCGACGGTGGCGGCGGCGATGTCTACGGAGGCATCGTAGCTGAATATTTTGTCCTGCCAACCGTCTTTTTTTTTTAAACCGCATCGGAAGCACTTCATATGTAAAATATGCAGCACGGAAGTGCTCATTTGCGGTGAACTGCAAAAAAAATCTCAATACAATACGGTTTACGGTATCTAGAAAAGCTATTTTTCTGTGTCGTACCGCAGACTGTCGGTTATTTTGTGGGACGAGACCGGATGCCATATCTACTAGAGATGCTCTAAGCAGGGATTAGCTCGTAGAACTTCAGTCAATTCTTTCTTATGTAGTAGTACAACCACAAAAGTTGGAGATCTTATTCAAGCTTTGCTTGTGATCTTTGTAAGATAGGAGAAACCTTACGTAGTGGTGCCTTGTATTGCTCGTTATATAGGAGGATTATAAGGGGAGTCCTAGTCTCGTACAACACGGACATATATAAAAAGAATACACAAACCTTATACATATACAAACACGATACGGTCATATATTCTAACACAATCTCTCAGTCGAAAATGGTCGTCCGACAAATATTAAGATTGTCCCGAAAATGTAAGAAGAGAGGTGACGATAATCCTTTGGTGAAGATGTCCGCGAACTGAGATAAACTAGGAACGTGTAGAACCCCGACCTCACTAGTTGTCACGCGATCTCTGACGAAGTGTAGATCAATCTCTACATGTTTGGTGTGCTGATGATGCACTGGATTCTGTGTTATGTAAACTGAATTCACATTGTCACAGAAGACGACGGAAGCATCATGCACCGGTCGATGAAGCTTCTGAAGTAGTTGTTGTAGCCAACACAGTTCGGCCACCACATTTGCTACTGCCTGATACTCAACCTTCGCACTCGAGCATGAAACAATGTGTTGTCGCTTGGTCGACTAAGACACCAGATTTACGCCGAGAAACACACAATAGCCAGAAGTAGACTATCGAGTGTCTGGACAACCTGCCCAGTCAGCGTCAGAGTAGGCCATCAGTTTGTTCGAGGTGCGTCGATACAAAGTGAGTCCATAGTTGGTGGTGCCGTGAATGTAGCATAGAACATGCTTCACAAAGAGCAAGTGATTAGCCCGTGGATCATGCATATGAAGACATATCGGATGTACGACATAGGAGATATCAGGCCGAGTAAAAGTGAGGTACTGGAGACCTCCTGCAATACTGCGATAGGTGGATTAAGGCCTGTAAATATCATTATGCGGGCCTTAACTCATTTTTCTGTCCATGATGATCTAAACGTCCGTGACCTGGAAGCCCATATCTAGAAACTCTATACCAATCTGACATATCGTGCGCTACAAGAAGACTTCCTAGAGGATTTCGAAGACCATAAATACATTGAAGGGAGATCAAGGATCTACTTGACGTACAAGACAAGATGGAGATCTAACATGACCTTCCGAGACTCTTACACCACCGGCGGTTATATATACCCAAGACCATTCACCTAAAGAGGACATGCCATCTAATCCCAAGTTGTAGTCTTAGTCTCTATACATCTCTACTACTTAAAAAGAACGAAATTTCCTTTGTTTCCTCCGATTGCTGGTTTCGTCAATACTTTTTCAAATAAGACCATTTTGCCCTCCCACCTCTCTATCTCTTCTCCCTGCCAGTAGCTTTGCCCGTCCCGCAAATCACGCTAAAAACGCATCTACTCAATTAATCCAATCAGGCAATCACCGTGCCCACGTAGCGCCCCAACGCCCCCTCCCCTGATCCACCGCGTCGCCTCTACCATCCCTCTCCGCGCCGTCCACCACATCTCACCGTGTTGCCTCCACCATCCCTCTCCGTGCCATCCACCATCCCTCTCCGCGCCGTCCACCACATCTCACTGTGCCGCCTCCACCATCCCTCTCCGTGCCATCCACCACATCTCACCATGCCGCCTCCACCATCCCTCTAGACAGGAAGGATCCGGGATGGGTGTGGTACAACTCAGGTCTCAGGTGATCCATCTCCCAAGGTTTTGTCTCCTACAGCCACTCCCCCTCTACCATGGGCGCCCGAACTCCCGGACCCAGTCTCTTCAGATCGGCACGCCGCCGCTCGTCTAGGGTTAGTGCCGACCCGTTGGAGGTCGATGCTGGTGTGAGATGCTGAAGTGGGACAGAGCGGCCGATACATCGAGGAGACCTGCAGGCGCTGGCCCTCAGCCATGGATGATTGACAGAAGTGTCCCTTGAGCTAATGATGTAGAAGAGCGTGACTGGAGCGCCGCCTGTCCAGCCCATCCACTCCCCCTTCCCCATCAGGTACGTGAAATTCTAATGCCTCTAGTTTAATAGGACCATTTGTCGAGTTGATTTGTATGTTTCGAAAAATAATCTGCATGTTTCGCAAAACTCTGATGGGTACTATTCTCTATACGCTCACAAATGATGAAATTTGCAAGTAAATTATTATGGTTAGGTAAAAAACTTACACGGCGGACAGTTTTGGTGTCAGATTCAAGGAGTTTGATTGCTGATATCATCGAAGAAGAGACCAAGCAGTGTGAGAAGAAGCTCTATGTATTCTAACGGTGTTCTAGATGAAGGCTTTCATATTTATGAGTAGCACGAGGAGTGCATTGAGGAATACACCATGTGAAGGGAAGTTTCCTTTGTGGTTGGTTCTATTTACCCCAGATTAAGGGTTGACATAGGAACATATTCAGATAACATTGTGCAATCCTCTTGTGGAAACAAATACACTGGACCGAACCTGAGGAAATGGTTGTCTTCTAAACAATCGAAGACCCGGAGTAAATGATGCCCCACAATACTATCTATCTAACACCTGCAGATTTATTTTCTAAATGAAGTGTTGAAAAGCGGCAGATGGCAAGTGATCCATCTACCAAGAAGAGGCTATTATCCTAGGTGAACTCAAAGTTCAATGTATATAAGTGTGCGGCGACTTAGTGTTCCTACAAAATTTGACAATCTTAGTGTGTAGTGCAATGAGGTATTTATCACTAGAACTATATCTCCATGTTCTATTATTTTTATATAAAAATGTATGCAACAAACCGTGTGTTGCGATCATTTTTCTATATATGCTACTGTCCTAGGATATGCTAATTTCCTTTACATCTACTACTGCCCTGGCATGCAAATTTCATTTACATCCATTCTATTGCTCCAAGTGTACTCTCCTATGAAATTCCTCCGTTTAATCAGTTTGTTGTTGCTAACTATGGGCATTGCTTCTGGAAGCCTGAATGTCGACAATGCAGTTTCCGCTCACTTCGATACCACCTCGACTGCAGTATCTGCCACCAACACTCCTTGAGTGGATCTGTCAGACTAGACGTGGCCACCCAATTTCACCTTGGATACTACTCTATGAACTGCGTTGGATGCCTTCACTCAAGTCCTCACTAACCAGTTAGGACAGAAGACGTTGCGTGCCAAGGTCCCCTGTCACCCCAGTTCCTCTCTTGACGCCTCAACTGACATGAATAAGGTATTGCCGCTCTTGATTTTATTTTATTTTAGGAGAGGTAGCAAATTTAGGATTTCCATCATGGTATTTAGAGATTTAGAAATCTGGTATTGTTACTTGCGGTTGTTACAACATATATGCATTATTCTCATTTTTTTGACCATCTTTAACTACATGCTTTTGCTTATTTTCTTGCTATGTTGTGAAAAAAAGTTACATTGTCTACTAAATTATACTTAATTTAGATACGAGAAACAATCCGAATCAAGACAGTGAATTGTGTCTCACACCTGCACGCCTGTGTTGAATTGTCAATGGACTTTTTTCGTTTCGAGGCAGATGAAGGGAGACAATGACAATGTAATTGAACATTTTGCAGGCATGCTTCCATAATACATAAATTGACTTCTGTCCTTGAACCTTTAAAAAAAGAATGCTTAAAACTATATATATATATACTTATTTCCAGATATCATAATATTTGTAGGCATAGTACTCGAATATAAGGTAGGTTTCTTTGTCGTTGTGTTAATTTCTCACTTAAGGAACATGTACACATGATTTTTTTATTACTATCTCTAGTATCTAAAAAGAAGATACATCATTCTTTCATCACGCTCTCTCTGATTGCCCCGCAGGCCTACATGGGCCAAGCCCAACAAATCTTGGGAGACTTACTTTTCTTCGTCTCTCTCGTTCCCTAAGCATATGTCACCTAGGCCCTCGCAAAGGCCGCTGCCGCAAACCGTGTCTGTTTTGTCACCCTCCATGTCACCAACGGGTTGTGGAAGGACGAAAGGGGCAGAGCCGCCGTCGATCTGCTCGCCGCGTTGCCGGGGAGGAACTGTTGTTCAAGCTCTTGCTCTAGGTTTTGGCATTCACTTAAGCAGAGGTGTATTATTTTATTCTCACCATATCACACAATGATCAATAAATTTAGTATGTAGATCTCTTGTTTTATGTATGTGAATTTCACAAGACTGTAGTGGAAAGCACTCTTACATTTGTTCTCTTAATTTCGCATGACATGAATATCCTGGATGTTTAGAATACTTAAATTCCACTATTATTTGAGTGAATCATATATGTTTCTGAAGTTTTCTTGTATTTTGCCTTACCTCGGCTTTATTTAGTTGTTCTGGACTGAACTCTTTTTTAGCAATCTTGCTCAGGTGATTTGGTCGGGAAGCACTGCAGCGATCTATTGGAAAAAATGTTGGTGAGATCATGAGGTGTCCATATCAATCTCTTTTAGATGCTTATGGCGACCAAAGGCAAGTGAAAAGCATATTTCCATAATATTGCATGGCAGTTTTGAGCACCAATCTCACATTCTTCACTTAAGAAAAAACTTTAATTCTTCAACATTGTAGTTGTAAAGTATTTTTCAACTGTCCATTGCCCCAAAATGTTGGAGCTAATTTGTCTTAATATTGTCTGAAGTAATTATGTCAGTCTCACCAGTCTCACTGCTAGATGACCAATGGAGGAGGGGCAACAGCAACAACAGCAGAAGTTGGACCACATGCTTGGTTGCCATGGAAGTACAAAGGAAGTGAGCGTTCCACTCTATATCTTTAAGGTAGAAATACTTATGATGTGTTCCTCACTATAGTAAACTTGGAATTATCAGATCCTCATGATGTGTGCACTTAATCAAAATACTTGATTGAATTGTGCTATGTTCTGTTAACAATTATAGAATTGAATATGATGATGTGTGTTGCTTTAATGTGTTATTAACATGTGCGTAAGAACAATCTTATTCTTTCATTTTTCTTACTACTTTCATCTATCCATGTTAGCATGTAGTGTATGATAGTGTAAGGTGCATTACTTTTACTTTTGTGAATCTGTAAGAAGTTAATATGCCTTGGGTAGCTGACAGGAAAACAAAATCCACGTGAATATATTTTAGTATTGCCATGCAAAGTGCATCTTATTTTTGAAGCTAATATAACTTGCGTGTTTATATATATCAAGTTCATATACCCTAATCCATCATGGCTATCTCAAATATGGCATCAATGGAATGTCGATGTTCGTTACTGAAACCTCGGAGCATGGCTCCTCGACTTCGGTTTGGTAAGGGCTTTTGGTAGCGTTTTGTTATTTCCATCCAGGGTACAGTCAGATATAAGTTCATCTTGCCTTGCTTGGTCAAACAAGATCCTGCATTTTTCACAACTAGACATGCAACAAATGCATTTAGTTTTTAATTTTATTCTTAATTTAAATCCAGGCATTGCAATGTCATGAACAACAACAACAAAAGGTCTTCACTATATATTAAACCTTACAATCCATTGTAGTTATCAGGATTCCCCTAGAATGTTACCTAATGTTCTACTGTGTACATCACTAATAAATCAATGTGCTATGTCAAATGTAACTATTGACATTCAAAAGAGTATAAACTATAGAAAATAGTGAGGGATTTGGATCTTGTTTTGTATCTCCATATAGTTCATTACTTAAAATCAAATGAAATATTTTGATATATATTTTTTCACGCTTATGTTTACCTTCTCAAAAAAACTGTATGCGTCATATTTCTCCTTAGTTGGAACCTGAAAGAAGAAAAATCCAACCAGGCGACACTTATTAAATTAAATACATGGTGGAAGATGGAAAAATGGTAAAAGTCAGCCAGCCAGACATGTTTTCCATTGTTTTTTACAACGTGTTTTCTTCATCTTATTCCTTTAGGAGGGTGCACAACAGGACGCTCAGCTTTTGAGTGAGTTTGGCTTCTTAGTCTGACAGATCATTCATTTGTATCCGGGTGAGATGTATGAGTCCACCATGAACTAAGATGGGAGTGGAACTGCATGCAGGGATGTTGGTGCTTCAGCCCGGTGCTCAGCATAGAATTGTAAGTAAATAGTCTCCGCAACTAAATAGTCTCCGCATAATGGAAGTCTGTGATAACTGGAATTATGCAAAGCTAACATGAGACAACGGATCAATCTCGTTGAGTGAAAAAAGTGGGGAAGTGAAAGTAATGGCCAAGAGATTATGTGTGCAGAAAATTAAGGTCAAATACTAGACTATCTATGAGGTGACAAATCCGGTAGACATGGAAATTCACAATGATTTTACACTCGGCACATGTCAACACCCGGATTTTTAATCCCAGATGCCCGTTATGTCATACCTTGCAATCCCAGGATTACCATTTTTGCGAGACATAACGGATTGGATATCACAGTACATCATCCATTACAAACCATACATAAGGTTCTTACACAAATAAGGATCTCATGATCCAGTCTTAATACAACAAGCAGCGGAAATAAAGATAGCGTAGCGGTGGGGTCCATCTTCAGGGGCACATGCAATGCTGACGAAGGCAGATAGTCCTAGTTATCATAGCCGTCCTGCTGACCATCATCTTGATAATCTCCTTCATAGTCTGGCCATGATAATAGCCAGGAACAAAAGCCATGCGTACTCTTTAAGTACTCGCAAACTACCACTAACAAGTATTATGAATCTAAGTTAAAGTGCTAAGTCTATGCTTAACTATGAAGTTAAGTTTGAAACCTACGCTGAGTTCTGAAGAAAAGAAAGATAAGGTCAAACTCTAGAATCACTTAAGTTGGGGAAACTAATGTCATAAACATAACCTTGTTGTGGTCAAGTCAAGATTCATCATTCTTTTCAAAGTATTTAGAAAACATCTGACAACGAAACAGTATGGCCATTCCAACTGTCCATAACCACGATAGTGCTCTAGTGCATCTACTCATCGTCGATGAAGTCGGAGTCCTCATCATCAGTGTAGAAGTCCACGGCATCCTCCGCTAGGAAATCATCATCGTTGCTAAGGTAGGAATCCATGTCTCCCTGGATGTCTTCACCCTCATCTTCTTCTTCCTTGGCGGCAAGCTGAGCTTCCTGCTCCTTGACAGTCTTCTCGAGGTCGGCCACCTTCTTGCGAAGATGGGCGATGGTGCGTTCCTTCTTGGCACGCTGGCGGCGAAGAGACTGACGGTCTTGGACAAGCAGTGCGAAAGTCTGGGCCTTCTGGTCGGCAATGGCACGGTTCTGGTTGGCTAACTCTCTGGCATTGTCCAGTTCCTGCTGTCTGTCATGAAGCAAGAAGTCAAGGTTCTCCACTTGACGCCTCAACTCGAGGTGGCCCGGCATTTCCATTGGCAGTCCCATGAAGTCACGTCTTGCATAGTGGGCAAACGAGTTCCTTGGGTCTTGTTGACGCTGAGGGAACATACACGTGCGAGAGCTTCATGCATTGCCCTGGCTAATCCATCTAGCTAGTTGTTCTCTCTCACGGAGAACTAAATTCTTCCAGAAGTTGGTGCTTCGATGCTTCCTCTAAGATCTGCGGTGACTAGCCACTTTAGGTCTCCTCCCGGGGGTCCTGGAAGTTGAGCTCCAAGAAACTCCAGGTGCGGGCGTCCCACTAACTCCAACAGTGAATCCAGATCCCTCTCGAAGATCAACTAACCTCCGTTGCCCAACTGGTAAAACTTGCTGAACTGGGTCTCCATCTACAAGAATTAAGGATGAGGAAGTTAGTGAAGTGATTAAGTGTGTCAAATTTTAAGTAGTAGTGTCAGAATTTTTGAGGATCATGAAGTTTTTGATAAAGAATCCACAAGGGTAAGAGAGGAGATAGTTTTTCATAAATACTCACTTTGGTTTGAAACTAAGTTTTTGTTTGACGGCCATTCTAACTAGGGTCTCCTATGGTCAGGATGGCTCTGATACCAACTTGTCAACACCCGGATTTTTAATCCCAGATGCCCGTTATGCCATACCTCGCAATCCCAGGATTACCATTTTTGCGAGACATATGGATTGGATATCACAGTACATCATCCATTACAAACCATACATAAGGTTCTTACACAAATAAGGATCTCATGATCCAGTCTTAATACAACAAGCAGCGGAAATAAAGATAGCGTAGCGGTGGGGTCCATCTTCAGGGGCACAGGCAATGCTGACGAAGGCAGATAGTCCTAGTTATCATAGCCGTCCTGCTGACCATCATCTTGATAATCTCCTTCATAGTCTGGTCATGATAATAACCAGGGACAAAAGCCATGAGTACTCTTTAAGTACTCGCAAACTACCACTAACAAGTTGTAGCATCCCAATTGTCTAACAATTGTAATGCTACTTGGTCTAGTAATATAATGGCTACTTCCTACATATAATTGTTGCATCATAATTAAATCATGCTCATGTCATCATGCCACCTTGCATTTGAGCATCATATAAAAACTCTTTCATTTGGTTCTTCTCTCACATGCATTATTAATTGTATTTAGCTCTTGATATAATGTATTTGAATTTTGATAAATGCTTGGTGCCCAAATGGAGCTAGGGGCATATCTTTTATTTCATTCTACCATTTTTCTTTGTCACCACCTTGTAATTCCACCATTCCATTTACCCATGAGCTTGTATTTCTTTTTCTTTTGATGTTTATTCTAGCTCATGTGGGTTGGGGTGGATCTAATTCTAATTCCTTTTGCTTGACCTTTATTCCACATTTTGGAATGCATAAGAATAATTCCATGTTATTATTATTGTTTTCACAAGCATAAACATGGCCATTAATTATCATGCATGGGCCATGCAAATTATCACCATCCTCTTCTTTTGGGATTTTGCTTGTAGTTTTGGAAGTGTGGCATGGTCCTTGGAGATTCAATTCAAGGTGGCCATTCTTTGCTCCTCACCAAACCATATCCCTCTCTCTCTCTATCCATCATCTATCCAAGCATGGTCATGTGGGCTCTTTCCACATAAACCACCATCTCCTCCATCACATGTTTTAGTCATGTTGGCTCATCACAAAACCCTACCCCATGTCCTCTCCTTCATCTCCTTCTCACCCTCCACCCATGTATGACCTAGTGTGGCTAAACCAAACCCTAACACCTACCCTCTCTCTCTTTATTTTTCTCAAACCCTAAACCTCTCTCTCTTTCTTAAAAATACTAACCCTAGCCACCCTAATCTACCTTAGCTCCTCCTTGCCGAGACCCCCTCTTCCTCTAATCCTCTCTCTAACCTAATCATCTACCACCACCCTAGCTAACCTCCCTACCCCTAATCAAAAACCCTAACCCGAGCCACCCTCTCGAATCTACCCTAGTGCACCCGAGCTACTCCCTCTCTCCACTCCTTCCCTCTCCCTGCCTTGCTGGTCCCAGACCCTCAGCCTCACCGTCCCCACCTGGCAGCCTACCTGCCCCTGCTGCTCACGTCGAGCACGTGAGCGAGGAGGAGGAAAAGTGGTCGAAGCCACTTTATCTCTTCCCCGAGCCCCACGGCCTCTCCTCCCTCCCTCTCGCTTTTGCCTCCTTTCTCACGCTTCCTGGCCTCGCCAGATCCATCCCCAGGGCCTTGCCCCTCCCCTCTTCTTCTCCACCGACGCCATCTTCCCTCCCGCCGGTCACCGCCAGCACCACCGCCGTTTCAACGTTCCAACCGGCGAGCGCGACGTGGAGGCGATCAAGGAGGCCGAGGTGGATCTTCTACATCGCCCGGAGCACGCCAGCGAGGAGGAGAAGCCCCTCTTCAATCGCAGCAGCACGACGACGTCCACCGAAACCCTAGCGCCGCCGTTCGCTAGCTCCGCCGATGTTCTGCTGCGTCCCGCCCTGATCCGCTGCCGTCAACCACCCCACGGTGAGCCCCTCTGCCGCCTAGACACCCTCTGCCTCGTCGTAAAACCCTAACCGCGATAGGAGTTCCGTCGACCACTCTCAGTGCGCCATGGCCGCGAGCGTCTGCATGTTGGCGTGACGTACCGCGACCTATCTAGCCGCCCTTTCCCATCCTAACAGCATCCCCCACCTGCCGCAGTGGCCACCGCCTGCCGCAGTGGCCACCGCCTCCGAGCACGAGCCCCAGGTCACCGGTTTGAGCCCCACCGCTCGGTGTTTTTCGCCATCGGTTCGTCAGATCGAGGAGAAGAACAAGAACAGTAGCCGCGCGCGTTTTGCAATTTTCCCCCAGCCTTTTGGTTTCCTAAACCCGCGATCCAACCGAGCCCCACCGGCCAGCCTCCCTGCGCTCTTTACAAAAAGGCACCTGCGTTTTTGCCGGCTCAACCCACGCTCCAGCACGTCCCCACCCGTCAGCCTCTGCGGGGTTTGGCCTCTGGCAGGTGGGCCCATACCCGCTGGCCCACCTGACAAACACAGAGGCTAGGCAAACCCACGGTGTAAAAAGGTTTTCCGCGCGCTGCGTCGCCAGTAAGACCGGCCCCACCCGTCAGCGTCTGGGGCTGGAGAAGGGCTGGGTAATAAAAGTATTTTTCGTTTATCTGTTTTAACAAAACAAATTCAAATTGTTTAAATTCAAATTTAAATCAGACTTTTAAATAACTTTTAAATTATAAATCCAAATAATACAAATGATATATGTTTTAGAATCAGAAAAATGTGAGGAATTCAAATATGCTATTCAAAATAATGTCTGAACACTTTAAAATTTCGAGATAATTAAAATTACAATAAAATGCCCTTTTTCTTAATAAATTAATAACTTTAATTCTATAACTCCAAATTTGTCGAATAATATGTCTAAATCGATCAGCGCGACGAGCCCGTTCTACCTATGCATTCATTGTTCTGAATTGAAGCATGCATCATGTCATTATTAAAAGTCAGAACTGTTTATGATAATAAAACTTGGCTAAATAGTTAACAAAATGCTTTATTATTGTACCCCACACCTCACCCTTGCCATGCTACTTTATTGCCATGTAAATTGTGCATCATTCCTCATGGCATTCTTGTTTGCTTGTCGCATTTCAATTCATATGCTTGTGCACTTTATTTATGTTGGCCCTTGTTTGTTTGGTTCTTCTTCGAATAGACGCCTAGCAGGAGAATTATCAGGAATCACAGGAGTACTACCCAGATCCATCTCTCGCTTCAACTGAGCTGCCAGGCAAGCACTACCACATGCTTGCATACATATAGTACCTATTGCCTCTATCTTATTCTTCATCATTGAGTCGCGATTGCATTAAATTGAATCCCAAGTACTGCATAGCCTTTACTTTTAAACCCCACCGAAGCTTGTTCCTCCATCCCATGAGCCATTACTACAGGAGTTGTTTGAGCCATGCGAGTCGTAGAAAAGCATGTGTAGGGTATGTGAGTGTCTGATGAATAACGAGGTACCTAAACAACATAACCTGAGTAGTAATGGGATAACTAATGAAAGAGGCACCGGTGAGCAATATCTGTTATTTGGTTTTTCAGGCTCACGTGTGTCCCGTAGGACCCCGAGTACTTGATTCCTGTTCCTTGACTATTCGCACTATCCACATCCGGGAGGCCTTATGGACCCCCCCCTGAGCCAGAGCTTGATTCATTCTTATTTCTTGGGGCCACAATTAGTTTGGGGCTTTATTACTATCATGTACTTATGCCATGTTACTGCTTTATTTAAGATTATGCGAGGAGCACCTGTACTGTTTTGGATCGTTACACGTTTTCGCTATATCGACAAGCCTAGTCACATTTTCGGGTTCCTAGTCGTTTACATCCGTCCACACAAACCTTGAGTCCGTCCCGGAGTTAGCTAGCTTCGTTGCGGGTAGCTTAATGGGGTGGCCCCCTAAAATATTACTGAATCCTGTGATCGCTTTGTCGTGAATGCCTCGTTGGGTTTTGAGTTGCTTTTTCCGAGGTTGATCGAGTGTGTGTTGCTATTTGTGCACCCCTGCAGGGTAAATCTTTCTGAAAGCCGTGTCCGCGGTTATGGACGACTTGGAGCACAATTTGTCGATCATAGACAAGTATAACTAAAGTGCCGCTTTAATCTGACTAAGAACCGGATTCGTAAATAGTGCAATACTCATGGAATGATTAATAAAACTGCCTACGGATGGGGGGTTGTTCGTCCGCTTCCTCGTTGGTAAGCGAGGAGGAGGATGGATCTGTTAATTATACTGTTATAGCTGTTGTTCTTAATTCACGGACATCCGTCTATCATTGGTTAGGTGGATGGTTAGTGAGTATCTTTAGACTTGTTAGTTATTACCTTTTGCTGCAATTACGTCACCCCAGGTTGTGTCCCCTTTAGTGGCATAAAGACTTGCTGAGTACCCCTAGGGTCTCACACGATAAATTGTTTGATTCAGATGAGCAGGTGTACCGCAAGATGGATACTAGGTGGAGGAGACAGATGATGTTGGCAACGATCACTCGGTGTAGAGATTCCGGGAACTGGGATTCGTGATATCTGTTTGCGGGATGTGTTTATTTATGTGGCATCTTATGCCGATTTGCTTCTTATCCGTACTCGGATCTTGTTTTCCGCTTCCGCCTGATACTCTGACATTTGATGTATGAGGAGCTATCCTAAAATATTATCTCTATCTACGATATTTGAATCTTGCCGTATGGCGTTGCAATATTTCTATTTCTTTTAGATGGAGTGGCTCTGAGAACTGTTGTATGTGGCTTGCATACATACTCACTTGTGTATGTAGTTGATCCCTTCGCCTGCCGATTACGCCGCTCGTTCTTGTCCCGATGTTCTGAAAGTGGTTAGGACGACCGAAAGGTCTACCGTGAGTGGCCCTGGGCCCCACCGTACTATTTTAACCACTTTTGCTCATCCAGGCATGTAACTAAGAGCGTAATTCACCGAGGTAGTTACACAAGTATTATGAATCTAAGTTAAAGTGCTAAGTCTGTGCTTAACTATGAAGTTAAGTTTGAAACCTACGCTGAGTTGTGAAGCAAAGAAAGATAAGGTCAAACTCTAGAATCACTTAAGTTGGGGAAACTAATGTCATAAACACAACCTTGTTGTGGTCAAGTCAAGTTTCATCATTCTTTTCAAAGTATTTAGAAAACATCTGACAACGAAACAGTATGGCCATTCCAACTGTCCATAACCGCGGACGCGGCTATTCGAATAGTTTGACACTCTGTAGAGGTGGTACACTTTCACCACAAGATTCGATACATCTGTCAGGGATAACCCTGAATCATCATACTTAGTATGCAGATAATCAAACATAACCTTCCCTTTACACACCCTAGTATAAGCACCTCTCCTATGAGCATGGCCTCCCAACCATGACCATCAGTCATCTTGGGCACTGCATAGGTGGACAACATTGAGAGGTAGCCTCAGCTCAAACCTCTCCCGTGAGGGAACTAATACTAGTCATATAAATTTCCAGCTAAGACTTACCCAATTCAGGTAATGTGGTTGTACGGTAAATTTGGAATGGTATCGCATTCGAATCCAACCATCAGTTTTATAAAAGAGTTAAGGCTCATGCCTCAACATTTTCATCAACATCAATCCTTTGTGTTTCTCAACACATGTCAAAACATCTCAATAGAATGACTCATCATTCTAAGGTTTTCATAATTCATTTTCACCAAGTGTTCCCATCTAAAGTTACTTAAGTTTTTGATCTATTCTAACTACTAAGTTAAGAGTGTTCACTAAGGTGGTAAAGATGGGTTCAATCTCATGCCATAGAATGACATCTAAAGGTTTATAAATAGGTCAAGTTTTATACTTTTTATGCTACCTTCAAAACAAGTAAAGAACTTTGTATAACCTAAGAAGGGTAAAACTTGTAACTAGGACTTGGGGTACTATTAGTTAAATAAGGGGGGGTGATCAAAGCATGCTTAAGGCATCTTTGCTAAACCATCTAGTTTGATTCTAGTTTGCTAAGTACTACACTTGCAAGTGCTAGCTTGCTAATAGTAGCTGGCATTGTTAATGGTGGCTTGCCTTGGTTGGTGCAGTGGTTGAAGTTTTCTTCTTCTTCTTCTTCTTGGTAGAACTCCTCCTCCTCGAAAGCTTGGTCGGTACTATTGTCTATAAATACATAGGGAGTGCACAATCACCAAACAATACTTAACTAGGCTAGATAGCATTCTAAGACACACAATTGATGATCTATTATCATCACAAGCATCTCAAGTTTAAATCAAAAGTTTCCTTCTTTTTATTTTAGAAAAGTAATTTCTACTCATTGAAAAATTAACTAAAATTTAATATTCACCACCAAAATATGGGATCATGTGGACACATGTCCTCACCACATATTCTAACATGTGGGAAATGAGTTTTAAGGGTAGGATCAATATTACTTTGGTTTAAGTTCATTATTTAATGATTTAAAGTGACTAGAAATGCCTATATAGCATTATTTTGGTACTAGTCCAAAGTCACTGCATGTAAACCTTAATATTATTACATATTTGGATAGATATGGTGAAATGTGATTTTTGAGAGTTGGAATCAACTCAAAAGCTAACTTGGTTGATTTTATAAAAATGTTGCAAGTTGCAAAAGCTTCTGTCTTCTTATTTTTATTAGGAGAGATCTATAACTCTAATTGAATTAAATCCAATGGGCTTGGGTAGATTACTTGCATACCTTTCAGGAAAAATTAGTTTCATGCAAATTGGATTTGTAAAACTCACAGAAATGATTTTTGAAATACTAGACAGAAACTAGATTTAACTAAAAAAGAAAAATCCAGATTTGAATCGGTGGGCTAGCGCGGGAAAAGGAATGGGCCGGCCCAGTGGCGCTCCACGGTGCGGGGCTCAGCTGACAGGGGGTCCCGCATGTCAGCGGCACTTAAAACCCGAAATGGTACGCGCGCTGTGGGCCGTGCGATTAGAAGCTAGATCAACGGCTGAGGGTCGTCGTCAACGACGAACAGGTCGCCGGCGAGCTCGAACCCTAGCGGCTTGGTGGGGGTCTGCTGGGGCCGTATCAGGGCTCCAGCAGGGTCGGCGAGGCGGGCAAACAATGTAGAAGACGATGACGAGGTAAGGCGTGGTCGCGGTGGAGCTTGGGGCGGTCGCAATCAATGGCGCCCTTCTCCTCCTACCGCGGCTGCTTCAACTCCAATTCCGGCGAGGCAGAGCTCGCCTTGCTCCGGCTAGAGGTGGGTAAGGTCTAGAGAGGTGACGGGAGTGGAATGGTGTGGAGAAGAACGGCTGGGGAGGGCTCCTTTTATAGGCTCGACGTTGAGACCGAGCGGGATGGGCGGTCGACGGTGGCGACAGGGCTACGACGGGGTAGAGGCATGGCTGAGGGTGGCGATCGATGGGCGGTTCCCTGGCGGTGCTCTAGAGCTTAAATGCGGCCGTAGGGGCGGTGGCACGCGGTCGGGGCGAGGTGGCGCTCTGCGCGGCAGAGGTGGCGGTGTCCATGGTGAGCGGTGGCTATGGTGCGTTGGGCGGCGAACGGGCATGTCCGTCGTGTTCCCTGTGTCGTGGCGGAGCGGTAGGCGCGGGCTGCGGTCGAGCGGCGGCTTGTGCACGCGTGTCGGGTGCGGCGCTCTGGCGTGCGCTCGGCATGGTGCGGTGGCAATGGGCGCGGTTTGTGCTCGGTGGTCCACTGCACTCCTGGGCTCGGGCAAGGCACAGGGGGTGGCGGTGAGCTCCTGGCTACCTCCTAGACATGGCGAGAGAAGAGGGAATGGTCTGCTGCAGTGGGGCAAGGGTTGGCCGACGAGGCATGGCTCGGCATGGCTTGGCCTTGCCACTAGGGTGTAGGGGATGGGGTGGTAATGGCATGGTTTGATCAAGTGGAGACAAAGGGAGTGTTTTGTGGTCAATTGGGTGGCAAAACCCTGTAGAAACAGTGAGCTAGCTATTTGTGTTCGATTCTGCTTGCCATGTGTTTGATGAAATGGCCGCAAGAGAAAAAGTTTTGAATTTTGGTTTCAATTTTTTTGGGTGATCTCCACTATTTCAAAACCCTGTAGAAACAGTGAGCTAGCTATTTGTGTTTGATTCTGCTTGCCACGTGTTTGATGAAATGGCCGCAAGAGAAAAAGTTTTGAATTTTGGTTTCAAATTTTTTGGGTGATCTCCACTAGTGCTAGGTAGTCTCTGGTTGCAAGGGTTTTGAAAGGGGAGCTCAAAAAGATGGGTTTTGAAATAGGGCTGATCTATGCATATGCATTAGATTCAATTTTAAACTGTCATTTAAATTAGTTTACAGAATGTTTTTAGCAGATCAAAAGGTGGGACTTGGTACCTCATTATGTGTACTAGCAAGGGGTGCAAAGGTCAAGAATTTTTTCTGTTAAGTTTTGTGGACTAGGAATAGCCAAAGTAGGCATGAGAGTTAAATTTGCCAAAATGACCATTCCTCCTTTTTAATTCTTTTTGATTTGATTTTCTTTAGGAAAAGTTTGGGAATGATGTAGATGATGTTTAAGTCACCTAAGAAACATTTTACAAGCATTGGATCACTCAATCATGGCAATTCAAACAACTCCTAAATTAAATGCACACATATATGAATGCTTTCATATTAAATTTGGAAAAGTTTTTGTTAACCCCATTTTTGATTGATTTGATCTTGATAAGCTTGGATTGATGTTTTGGGATGTTACAAACCTTCCCCCCTTAAACAAAATCTCGTCCCGATATTTACAAAGAAAACTAGGAACTAAAGAGATCTGGGAACTCCGTCCTAATGTAATCTTCTCGCTCCCAAGTAGCTTCCTCCTCGGTATGGTTGCTCCACTGAATCTTGAGAAACTTGATATTTCTGGTCCTGGTGGTTCTGCAGGCTTCTTCCAAGATACGGATGGGTACTTCTCGATAGGTCAAGTCCTTGTTGATTTCCACAGCTCTGTGATCGATGTTCTTGAAAACTTCCGTCTTCTTAGGCACTTCCAAGCATTTGCGAAGTAACGAGATATGGAACATATTGTGGATGGCTGACATCTCTTCAAGCAGTTCCAACTGATACGATACTTCTCCTCGGCGGTTCAGAATCTTGAAAGGTCCGATATATATGGGGGCTAACTTTCCTTTCAGACTAAAGCGTTGAGTTCCTTTCAAGGGTGAAACCTTGAGATATACAAAATATCCGACATTGAAAGTCAAGTCTCTTGTTCTTTTGTCAGCATAGCTCTTTTGTCTGGATTGGGCTGTCTTGAGGTGCTCACGGACTTTGTGAACTTTCTCTTCTGCTTCTCGGAGAATGTCGGGTCCGAAGATCTGACTCTCTCCTACTTGCGACCAATTCAAAGGGGTACGACACTTTCTTCCGTAAAGGAATTCAAATGGTGCCATCTGCAAACTAGCTTGATAACTGTTGTTATATGAGAATTCTGCGAAAGGCAGGCAGTCTTCCCATTTTGATCCATATTCTAACACACAAGCTCTAAGCATATCCTCTAGGATTTGGTTGACTCTCTCAGTCTGTCCATCTGTTTGTGGGTGATATGCTGTACTGAAATTCAACTTGGTTCCTAAACCTTCCTGTACTTTCTGCCAAAATCTTGAGGTAAACTGGGTTCCTCGATCTGATACTATGGTCTTGGGGGTTCCATGCAGACTAACAATCCTAGCAATGTATAGCTCTGCTAACTTTGCACTCTGGTAAGTTGTTTTGACAGGTATAAAGTGGGCTACCTTGGACAGTCTATCAACTATGACCCAGATTGAGTCATTTCCCCTACTAGAAGTAGGTAAACCGGTGATAAAGTCCATTCCGACGGAATCCCATTTCCATTCCGGAATCTGCAATGGTTGCAACAGTCCTGCAGGTCTCTGATGTTCTGTCTTGACTCTTTGACAGATGTCACATTTGGCGATGTAGCTTCCGATCTCTCTCTTCATCTTGTGCCACCAAAATTGCTCTTTCAAATCCTGATACATCTTTGTTCCTCCGGGGTGGATAGAATAAAGAGTATCATGAGCCTCCTTCATGATAACTTCCTTCAGCTCCGAATCTGCTGGAACACAGATACGTCCTTTGTACCATAGTACTCCTTCTTCGTCTTCGGTAAATCCAGGTACCTTTCCTGTACCAATACGACGTTTGATTCCGTCGATACTTTCATTCCCCTTCTAGGCTTCCTTGATTTGGCTAATCAAAGTGGGTTGAAGTTCAATGCTAGCTAGGAATCCTTTGCTAACTAATTCAGTCCTGAATTTCTCCAACTCTTCATACAAACTTGGTTGCTTCTCCTTGATCATGGTGTTAAGCCTACACGGCAATCTGCTAAGAGCATCCGCTACCACATTGGCTTTGCCGGGGTGATAGTGAATGTCAAGGTCATAATCCTTGATTAACTCTATCCATCTTCTTTGCCTCATATTCAGCTCCTTCTGAGTGAAGATATACTTCAAGCTCATATGATCTGAGTAAATCTCACATCGATTTCCCATCAGATAATGACGCCATGTCTTCAGTGCTCGAACTACAGCTGCTAGCTCAAGATCATGGGTTGGATAGTTCTGCTCATGCTGCTTCAGTTGTCGAGACAGATAAGCGATGACTTTGCCTTGTTGCATCAATACACATCCTAGACCAATCTTGGATGCGTCACAATACACATCAAATGGCTTCTTGATGTCTGGCATGGCCAAAATTGGGGCTGATATCAATCTCCTCTTCAGCTCCTGAAAACTGGCTTCACATTTGTTTGTCCATTCAAACTTCTTGTCCTTCTTCAACAATTGGGTCATTGGTCGGTCTATGCTCGAGAATCCTTCTACGAACTTGTGGTAATATCCCGCTAATCCTAGAAAGGCACGGACTTGGGTTTGAGTGGTTGGGGCTTTCCATTCTTCAACATCTTTGATCTTTGCGGGATCAACAGAGACTCCTCCGGCAGACACAATATGTCCTAGGAATCCTACTTCCTTCAGCCAAAATTCACACTTTCTGAACTTGGCATATAACTGATGCTCCCTCAGGGTTTCTAGGATAACTCTCAGATGTTGCTCATGCTCTTCTTCTAACTTGGAGTAGATAAGGATGTCATCGATAAACACAACTACAAACTTATCTAGGAAATTCATAAAGATCTTATTCATGAGATTCATGAAATAAGCAGGGGCATTGGTTAATCCAAAAGACATAACCATATACTCGTATAAACCATAGCGAGTAGTAAAGGCGGTCTTCGGAATATCCGTTGCACGAATCTTAAGTTGGTGATAACCAGTCATAAGATCAATCTTTGAGAATACCTGAGCTCCGGTCAACTGCAAATAGATCCTCTATCTTTGGCAAAGGGTACTTGTTCTTGATGGTGACATCATTCAATTTTCTGTAATCTGTGCACAGACGGTTGCCTCCATATTTCTTGTCGACGGATAACACTGGTGATCTCCATGGCGATGCGCTTGGTTGAATTAAACCTTTGGCTAGCATAGCATCCAACTGCTTCTTCAGTTCCACTAACTCTGATGGGTTCATGCTATAGGGTCTCTGGGCTATAGGTCCGGTTCCGGGGATTAGTTCGATAATGAACTCAATATCCCTATCCGGGGGCATACCTGGCAATTCATCTAGGAATACGTCGGGGTATTCACAGACTACTCTGACTTGGTCAAGGGTGGGCAAGGCTACACTCTGGTTGCACTTGAATTGATGGGGTAAGGTTTCAGAGATATGCTCTACTGTGACTCTAGAACTACTGGTCATGGTGATGGCTTTCTTAGCACAGTCTATCAATCCTTTATGCCTTGACATCCAGTCCATACCTAGTACTAGTTCCAAACCTTTGGTTCCAAGTACAATTAGGTTGGCATAAAAATCTATCCCATGTATTCTGATAGGTACAGCTTTGCAAATTTTTCTAGCTTTGGTTGTTGAACCGGGGATTTAAACTATCATGACATGCTTCAGGTTGGTTGGACGAATCTTACTAGTGCATGCAAATTCTTCGGTGACAAATGAATGCGATGCTCCCGAATCAAACAATACTCTTGCTAAAACTGAGTTGACCGAAAACATACCCAGCACTACATCTGGCGCTTCCTGGGCTTCTTCTGCATTCATGTGGAAGAGACGGCCATTGCGGTTGTGAGGGTTCCCTGGGGAAAATCTCCTTCCTGGCTGAACACGACGCTGCTGCTGAGCTGGGGCATTCACATTGGGATTAGCGGCAGTCTTCTTGGAACACTCATTGGAGTAGTGACCCTTCACTCCACACTCGAAACAAGTGATCTGGGACTTGTCCTTGACTGCGACAGGCACAACATTGCTGCCAGTTTTGGGTGCAGTATTGTTGTTGTTGTTCTTGGGAGGTGCACGGTTGAAATTGTTGGCATTATCGGAGTTGTGATTGTTTCCTCCGGACTTCACATTGCCTCCGCTACGGTTTGGGGTAGCTTGGGCGAGAATTTGGGGGTCGGTTGTTCCTTGGTGCATATCTCGGTGAAGGGTTGGGACGGTACTTCGGGTGACTGTTGGATCCAGACTGCTGCATCATATGACGCTTGCGGTTGTTGTTTGCCTGGTTAATCTTCCCTTCCATCTGGATGGCAAAGTCGACTAGCTCTTTGAGATCCTGGAAACGGATATTGACGAGGACAGTCTGCATCTCATCATGCAGTCCGTTCAAGAATCTTTCCTTCTTTTTGGCCTCCGTGTTGATCTCATCAGGTGCATATCGGGCAAGTGACAGGAATCGGTCACGGTATTCCACCACAGTCATTCTTCCTTGCTTCAATTCGTGGAACTCATCTCTCATCCGGTTGACTAGACCCTGCGGCACGTGGGTGCGGCTGAACTTGACTTTGAATGCTTCCCATGTCATTACTTGACCATGGTTCATATTGCGGATACTATTCCACCAAGCTCTTGCATCTCCTGCCAGATAGTGGGTGGCGAAGAGAACTTTCTCATTCTCATCAACTCCTGCAACTTCTAGGTTGTTCTCCATGGTCTGTAACCAGTCATCCGCATCTAATGGGTTCTCAGATTGGTTGAAGATTGGGGGATTGGTGTTCTGAAAGTTTTTGAGTTTGGATCCCTGGTGATCCTGATTTCCATGCCCTTGGTTGTTGAGAGCCATCTGGGCGATCTGTTGAAGTGTTGCTAAGTTGGCTTGGCGTTCTGCCCTGCTTGCTTCACGGTCTGCGATGAGATTCTGCAAGATCTGCAGCATTGGGTCCTGTGATGAGCTGCTCCCTCCTTGGTTTCCACGAGTCATCTGAAGATTGAGATATAGGGGTAAGAGGGAAATTTCTAAGGTTTATGGTTTTGGGTTTCCAAAGCTAAAACTCTGAGTTAGACTCAGGTTTTTCAACTAACTTCATTTTCATTCATGCCAGCAAGCACACGATACAACACACACCACAACAATAAAAGGGGAAAACAGATGGTTTGAAGAACCATTCTGCAGGCTAAGATATAGTGAGATCGATACATCTCAGGCTACGATAGTGCTCTAGTGCATCTACTCATCGTCGATGAAGTCGGAGTCCTCATCATCAGTGTAGAAGTCCACGGCATCCTCCGCTAGGAAATCATCATCGTTGCTAAGGTAGGAATCCATGTCTCCCTGGATGTCTTCACCCTCATCTTCTTCTTCCTTGGCGGCAAGCTGAGCTTCCTGCTCCTTGACAGTCTTCTCGAGGTCGGCCACCTTCTTGCGAAGATGGGCGATGGTGCGTTCCTTCTTGGCACGCTGGCGGCGAAGAGACTGACGGTCTTGGACAAGCAGTGCGAAAGTCTGGGCCTTCTGGTCGGCAATGGCACGGTTCTGGTTGGCTAACTCTCTGGCATTGTCCAGTTCCTGCTGTCTGTCATGAAGCAAGAAGTCAAGGTTCTCCACTTGACGCCTCAACTCGAGGTGGCCCGGCATTTCCATTGGCAGTCCCATGAAGTCACGTCTTGCATAGTGGGCAAACGAGTTCCTTGGGTCTTGTTGACGCTGAGGGCACATAGACGTGCGAGAGCTTCATGCATTGCCCTGGCTAATCCATCTAGCTAGTTGTTCTCTCTCACGGAGAACTAAATTCTTCCAGAAGTTGGTGCTTCGATGCTTCCTCTAAGATCTGCGGTGACTAGCCACTTTAGGTCTCCTCCCGGGGGTCCTGGAAGTTGAGCTCCAAGAAACTCCAGGTGCGGGCGTCCCACTAACTCCAACAGTGAATCCAGATCCCTCTCGAAGATCAACTAACCTCCGTTGCCCAACTGGTAAAACTTGCTGAACTGGGTCTCCATCTACAAGAATTAAGGATGAGGAAGTTAGTGAAGTGATTAAGTGTGTCAAATTTTAAGTAGTAGTGTCAGAATTTTTGAGGATCATGAAGTTTTTGATAAAGAATCCACAAGGGTAAGAGAGGAGATAGTTTTTCATAAATACTCACTTTGGTTTGAAACTAAGTTTTTGTTTGACGGCCATTCTAACTAGGGTCTCCTATGGTCAGGATGGCTCTGATACCAACTTGTCAACACCCGGATTTTTAATCCCAGATGCCCGTTATGCCATACCTCGCAATCCCAGGATTACCATTTTTGCGAGACATATGGATTGGATATCACAGTACATCATCCATTACAAACCATACATAAGGTTCTTACACAAATAAGGATCTCATGATCCAGTCTTAATACAACAAGCAGCGGAAATAAAGATAGCGTAGCGGTGGGGTCCATCTTCAGGGGCACAGGCAATGCTGACGAAGGCAGATAGTCCTAGTTATCATAGCCGTCCTGCTGACCATCATCTTGATAATCTCCTTCATAGTCTGGTCATGATAATAACCAGGGACAAAAGCCATGAGTACTCTTTAAGTACTCGCAAACTACCACTAACAAGTTGTAGCATCCCAATTGTCTAACAATTGTAATGCTACTTGGTCTAGTAATATAATGGCTACTTCCTACATATAATTGTTGCATCATAATTAAATCATGCTCATGTCATCATGCCACCTTGCATTTGAGCATCATATAAAAACTCTTTCATTTGGTTCTTCTCTCACATGCATTATTAATTGTATTTAGCTCTTGATATAATGTATTTGAATTTTGATAAATGCTTGGTGCCCAAATGGAGCTAGGGGCATATCTTTTATTTCATTCTACCATTTTTCTTTGTCACCACCTTGTAATTCCACCATTCCATTTACCCATGAGCTTGTATTTCTTTTTCTTTTGATGTTTATTCTAGCTCATGTGGGTTGGGGTGGATCTAATTCTAATTCCTTTTGCTTGACCTTTATTCCACATTTTGGAATGCATAAGAATAATTCCATGTTATTATTATTGTTTTCACAAGCATAAACATGGCCATTAATTATCATGCATGGGCCATGCAAATTATCACCATCCTCTTCTTTTGGGATTTTGCTTGTAGTTTTGGAAGTGTGGCATGGTCCTTGGAGATTCAATTCAAGGTGGCCATTCTTTGCTCCTCACCAAACCATATCCCTCTCTCTCTATCCATCATCTATCCAAGCATGGTCATGTGGGCTCTTTCCACATAAACCACCATCTCCTCCATCACATGTTTTAGTCATGTTGGCTCATCACAAAACCCTACCCCATGTCCTCTCCTTCATCTCCTTCTCACCCTCCACCCATGTATGACCTAGTGTGGCTAAACCAAACCCTAACACCTACCCTCTCTCTCTTTATTTTTCTCAAACCCTAAACCTCTCTCTCTTTCTTAAAAATACTAACCCTAGCCACCCTACTCTACCTTAGCTCCTCCTTGCCGAGACCCCCTCTTCCTCTAATCCTCTCTCTAACCTAATCATCTACCACCACCCTAGCTAACCTCCCTACCCCTAATCAAAAACCCTAACCCGAGCCACCCTCTCGAATCTACCCTAGTGCACCCGAGCTACTCCCTCTCTCCACTCCTTCCCTCTCCCTGCCTTGCTGGTCCCAGACCCTCAGCCTCACCGTCCCCACCTGGCAGCCTACCTGCCCCTGCTGCTCACGTCGAGCACGTGAGCGAGGAGGAGGAAAAGTGGTCGAAGCCACTTTATCTCTTCCCCGAGCCCCACGGCCTCTCCTCCCTCCCTCTCGCTTTTGCCTCCTTTCTCACGCTTCCTGGCCTCGCCAGATCCATCCCCAGGGCCTTGCCCCTCCCCTCTTCTTCTCCACCGACGCCATCTTCCCTCCCGCCGGTCACCGCCAGCACCACCGCCGTTTCAACGTTCCAACCGGCGAGCGCGACGTGGAGGCGATCAAGGAGGCCGAGGTGGATCTTCTACATCGCCCGGAGCACGCCAGCGAGGAGGAGAAGCCCCTCTTCAATCGCAGCAGCACGACGACGTCCACCGAAACCCTAGCGCCGCCGTTCGCTAGCTCCGCCGATGTTCTGCTGCGTCCCGCCCTGATCCGCTGCCGTCAACCACCCCACGGTGAGCCCCTCTGCCGCCTAGACACCCTCTGCCTCGTCGTAAAACCCTAACCGCGATAGGAGTTTCGTCGACCACTCTCAGTGCGCCATGGCCGCGAGCGTCTGCATGTTGGCGTGACGTACCGCGACCTATCTAGCCGCCCTTTCCCATCCTAACAGCATCCCCCGCCTGCCGCAGTGGCCACCGCCTGCCGCAGTGGCCACCGCCTCCGAGCACGAGCCCCAGGTCACCGGTTTGAGCCCCACCGCTCGGTGTTTTTCGCCATCGGTTCGTCAGATCGAGGAGAAGAACACGAACAGTAGCCGCGCGCGTTTTGCAATTTTCCCCCAGCCTTTTGGTTTCCTAAACCCGCGATCCAACCGAGCCCCACCGGCCAGCCTCCCTGCGCTCTTTACAAAAAGGCACCTGCGTTTTTGCCGGCTCAACCCACGCTCCAGCACGTCCCCACCCGTCAGCCTCTGCGGGGTTTGGCCTCTGGCAGGTGGGCCCATACCCGCTGGCCCACCTGACAAACACAGAGGCTAGGCAAACCCACGGTGTAAAAAGGTTTTCCGCGCGCTGCGTCGCCAGTAAGACCGGCCCCACCCGTCAGCGTCTGGGGCTGGAGAAGGGCTGGGTAATAAAAGTATTTTTCGTTTATCTGTTTTAACAAAACAAATTCAAATTGTTTAAATTCAAATTTAAATCAGACTTTTAAATAACTTTTAAATTATAAATCCAAATAATACAAATGATATATGTTTTAGAATCAGAAAAATGTGAGGAATTCAAATATGCTATTCAAAATAATGTCTGAACACTTTAAAATTTCGAGATAATTAAAATTACAATAAAATGCCCTTTTTCTTAATAAATTAATAACTTTAATTCTATAACTCCAAATTTGTCGAATAATATGTCTAAATCGATCAGCGCGACGAGCCCGTTCTACCTATGCATTCATTGTTCTGAATTGAAGCATGCATCATGTCATTATTAAAAGTCAGAACTGTTTATGATAATAAAACTTGGCTAAATAGTTAACAAAATGCTTTATTATTGTACCCCACACCTCACCCTTGCCATGCTACTTTATTGCCATGTAAATTGTGCATCATTCCTCATGGCATTCTTGTTTGCTTGTCGCATTTCAATTCATATGCTTGTGCACTCTATTTATGTTGGCCCTTGTTTGTTTGGTTCTTCTTCGAATAGACGCCTAGCAGGAGAATTATCAGGAATCACAGGAGTACTACCCAGATCCATCTCTCGCTTCAACTGAGCTGCCAGGCAAGCACTACCACATGCTTGCATACATATAGTACCTATTGCCTCTATCTTATTCTTCATCATTGAGTCGCGATTGCATTAAATTGAATCCCAAGTACTGCATAGCCTTTACTTTTAAACCCCACCGAAGCTTGTTCCTCCATCCCATGAGCCATTACTACAGGAGTTGTTTGAGCCATGCGAGTCGTAGAAAAGCATGTGTAGGGTATGTGAGTGTCTGATGAATAACGAGGTACCTAAACAACATAACCTGAGTAGTAATGGGATAACTAATGAAAGAGGCACCGGTGAGCAATATCTGTTATTTGGTTTTTCAGGCTCACGTGTGTCCCGTAGGACCCCGAGTACTTGATTCCTGTTCCTTGACTATTCGCACTATCCACATCCGGGAGGCCTTATGGACCCCCCCCTGAGCCAGAGCTTGATTCATTCTTATTTCTTGGGGCCACAATTAGTTTGGGGCTTTATTACTATCATGTACTTATGCCATGTTACTGCTTTATTTAAGATTATGCGAGGAGCACCTGTACTGTTTTGGATCGTTACACGTTTTCGCTATATCGACAAGCCTAGTCACATTTTCGGGTTCCTAGTCGTTTACATCCGTCCACACAAACCTTGAGTCCGTCCCGGAGTTAGCTAGCTTCGTTGCGGGTAGCTTAATGGGGTGGCCCCCTAAAATATTACTGAATCCTGTGATCGCTTTGTCGTGAATGCCTCGTTGGGTTTTGAGTTGCTTTTTCCGAGGTTGATCGAGTGTGTGTTGCTATTTGTGCACCCCTGCAGGGTAAATCTTTCTGAAAGCCGTGTCCGCGGTTATGGACGACTTGGAGCACAATTTGTCGATCATAGACAAGTATAACTAAAGTGCCGCTTTAATCTGACTAAGAACCGGATTCGTAAATAGTGCAATACTCATGGAATGATTAATAAAACTGCCTACGGATGGGGGGTTGTTCGTCCGCTTCCTCGTTGGTAAGCGAGGAGGAGGATGGATCTGTTAATTATACTGTTATAGCTGTTGTTCTTAATTCACGGACATCCGTCTATCATTGGTTAGGTGGATGGTTAGTGAGTATCTTTAGACTTGTTAGTTATTACCTTTTGCTGCAATTACGTCACCCCAGGTTGTGTCCCCTTTAGTGGCATAAAGACTTGCTGAGTACCCCTAGGGTCTCACACGATAAATTGTTTGATTCAGATGAGCAGGTGTACCGCAAGATGGATACTAGGTGGAGGAGACAGATGATGTTGGCAACGATCACTCGGTGTAGAGATTCCGGGAACTGGGATTCGTGATATCTGTTTGCGGGATGTGTTTATTTATGTGGCATCTTATGCCGATTTGCTTCTTATCCGTACTCGGATCTTGTTTTCCGCTTCCGCCTGATACTCTGACATTTGATGTATGAGGAGCTATCCTAAAATATTATCTCTATCTACGATATTTGAATCTTGCCGTATGGCGTTGCAATATTTCTATTTCTTTTAGATGGAGTGGCTCTGAGAACTGTTGTATGTGGCTTGCATACATACTCACTTGTGTATGTAGTTGATCCCTTCGCCTGCCGATTACGCCGCTCGTTCTTGTCCCGATGTTCTGAAAGTGGTTAGGACGACCGAAAGGTCTACCGTGAGTGGCCCTGGGCCCCACCGTACTATTTTAACCACTTTTGCTCATCCAGGCATGTAACTAAGAGCGTAATTCACCGAGGTAGTTACACAAGTATTATGAATCTAAGTTAAAGTGCTAAGTCTGTGCTTAACTATGAAGTTAAGTTTGAAACCTACGCTGAGTTGTGAAGCAAAGAAAGATAAGGTCAAACTCTAGAATCACTTAAGTTGGGGAAACTAATGTCATAAACACAACCTTGTTGTGGTCAAGTCAAGTTTCATCATTCTTTTCAAAGTATTTAGAAAACATCTGACAACGAAACAGTATGGCCATTCCAACTGTCCATAACCGCGGACGCGGCTATTCGAATAGTTTGACACTCTACAGAGGTGGTACACTTTCACCACAAGATTCGATACATCTGTCAGGGATAACCCTGAATCATCATACTTAGTATGCAGATAATCAAACATAACCTTCCCTTTACACACCCTAGTATAAGCACCTCTCCTATGAGCATGGCCTCCCAACCATGACCATCAGTCATCTTGGGCACTGCATAGGTGGACAATATTGAAAGGTAGCCTCAGCTCAAACCTCTCCCGTGAGGGAACTAATACTAATGCATATAAATTTCCAGCGAAGCCTTACCCAATTCAGGTAATGTGGTTGTACGGTAAATTTGGAATGGTATCGCATCCGAATCCAACCATCAGTTTTATAAAAGAGTTAAGGCTCATGCCTCAACATTTTCATCAACATCAATCCTTTGTGTTTCTCAACACATGTCAAAACATCTCAATAGAATGACTCATCATTCCAAGGTTTTCATAATTCATTTTCACCAAGTGTTCCCATCTAAAGTTACTTAAGTTTTTGATCTATTCTAACTACTAAGTTAAGAGTGTTCACTAAGGTGGTAAAGATGGGTTCAATCTCATGCCATAGAATGACATCTAAAGGTTTCTAAATAGGTCAAGTTTTATACTTTTTATGCTACCTTCAAAACAAGTAAAGAACTTTGTATAACCTAAGAAGGGTAAAACTTGTAACTAGGACTTGGGGTACTATTAGTTAAATAAGGGGGGGGGTGATCAAAGCATGCTTAAGGCATCTTTGCTAAACCATCTAGTTTGATTCTAGTTTGCTAAGTACTACACTTGCAAGTGCTAACTTGCAAGGGCTAATCTTGGATAGTGCTAGCTTGCTAATAGTAGCTGGCATTGTTAATGGTGGCTTGCCTTGGTTGATGCAGTGGTTGAAGTTTTCTTCTTCTTCTTCTTCTTCTACTTGGTAGAACTCCTCCTCCTCGAAAGCTTGGTCGGTACTATTGTCTATAAATACATAGGGAGTGCACAATCACCAAACAATACTTAACTAGGCTAGATAGCATTCTAAGACACACAATTGATGATCTATTATCATCACAAGCATCTCAAGTGTAGCATCCCAATTGTCTAACAATGGTAATGCTACTTGGTCTAGTAATATAATGGCTACTTCCTATATACAATTGTTGCATCATAATTATATCATGCTCATGTCATCATGCCACCTTGCATTTGAGCATCATATAAAACCCTTTTCGTTTGGTTCTTCTCTCATATGCATTATTAATTGTATTTGCCTCTTGATATTGTATTTGGTTATTGATATATTGTTTAATGCCCAAGTTGAGTTGGGGGCATATCTTTTATCCCACTCCACCACTTTTCTTTCTCAGCACCTCATAATTCCACCACCTTTATTTTGTTTCCACCCATCATCTCCACCACCTTAATCATATATGAGCCCATGTCCTCCTTGGTATTTATATCTAGCTCATAAATAAGTTGAGGATGGTTCTCTCTACTCTCTAACCACTTCCATACCAGGGCTATAATTGTTTTCACAATATTGAGTATGGGGGCATGCTTGCCACTCTTTTATACCATATGTGTGGGAAGGCTTCCATAACCACATTTGGGGATTAATCTAAACTTGAATTTTATTTAAGAACTAGTTGTTTACACAACTAGCATCAAGGCATTTAATGCATGCATGCCCCATGCAAGGTTTGCACCTCTTTTATCCCTATCTTTTTATTCTTCCTTTTTGTTGATTTGAAGGGTTTTTGGATGGATCAAAATCATATGAAAAAGAAAGAAAACAAACCTACACCTATCCACCCCCTCTAATATACCCTACCTACCCCCTCTCTCTCTATCTTACCTTTAACCCTAACACCTCTCTTTTTTCTCTAACCCTACTTCTAACCTAAACTCAAACCCCATGATCTCCATGCGAGCACTCACCTCTCTCTCTCTTTCTCCCTCTCTCTACCATGCTGGCCCCACCCCAGCTACCCTCCTACCCCAACCCTAGCACCAGCCTAACCCGAGCCACTACCCCTCCTAACCTAGCTCTACCCGAGCCTCCCCTTTCCTCTCTCTTTCTCTCTCACTGCCGTGCCTTTCCCACCTAAGCCTGGCCTCCCCCTCTCTGCTGGCCCACCTGCCATGCCCTGCCTGGCCAAGCTGAGCCCCAGCTCGTGCACGTGAGGAGGAGGAGGAAAAGGTGGCTGAAGCCACCTTTAACCCTAACCCGCTCCCCCACGGAATCCTCCACTTCTCTCCCTTGCTTTTAGCCACCTCCCCACTTCTCTGCCTTGCCAGATCCACCCCAGGGCCTTGCCCTCTCCCTTCTTCTTCTCCCCCGACGCCGTCTCCTCTCTCGCCGGTCACCGCCAGTACCTTCGCCGCTTCCTCGTTCCAGCCGGCGTGGGTGACGTGGAGGTGGTCGAGGAGACCGAGAAGGGTCCCCTGCTTCACCCTAGACGCGCCAGCGAGGAGGAGAAGCCCCACTTCTGCCGCAGTACCGCGACGTCGCCGAAACCCTAATCTCATCGGCCGTATGCCTCGATGTTGCCCTGCTGCTCCCCAAGCCGATCTGCCGCCGCCAACCACCCCGCGGTGAGTCCCTCTCCCGCCTAGACATCCTCCGCCTCGCCGTAAAACCCTAGCCACGGCAAGCGTTTCTCCGAGCACTCTCAGTGCACCGTGGTCGCGCGCGTCTGCACGTCCCCGCGACTTACCGCGACCTCTCTAGCCGCCCTTCCCCCTCCTAACAGCATCCACCGCCTGCCGCAGTGGCCACCAGCTCCGCGCGCGAGCCCCAGGTCACCGGTTCGAGCCCCACCGCGCGGTGTTTTTCGCCGTCAGTTCGTCAGATCGAGGAGAAGAAGAACAGTAGCCGCGCGTGTTTTGCAATTTTCCCCCTAGCCTTTTGGTTTCCTAAACCCGCGATCCAACCGAGCCCCACCGGCCAGCCTCCCTGCGCTCTTTATAAAAAGGCACCTGCGTTTTTGCCGGCTCAACCCGCGCTCCAGCACGTCCCCACCCGTCAGCCTCTACGGGGTTTGGCCTCTGGCAGGTGGGCCTATACCCGCTGGCCCACCTGACAAACACAGAGGCTAGGCAAACCCGCGGTGTAAAAAGGTTTTCCGCACGCTGCGTCGCCAGTAAGACCGGCCCCACCCGTCAGCGTCTGGGGCTGGAGAAGGGCTGGGTAATAAAAGTATTTTCCGTTTATCTGTTTTAACAAAACAAATTCAAATTGTTTAAATTCAAATTTAAATCAGATTTTTAAATAACTTTTAAATTATAAATCCAAATAATACAAATGATATATGTTTTAGAATCAGAAAAATGTGAGGAATTCAAATATGCTATTCAAAATAATGTCTGAACACTTTAAAATTTCGAGATAATTAAAATTACAATAAAATGCCCTTTTTCTTAATAAATTAATAACTTTAATTCTATAACTCCAAATTTGTCGAATAATATGTCTAAATCGATCAGCGCGACGAGCCCGTTCTACCTATGCATTCATTGTTCTGAATTGAAGCATGCATCATGTCATTATTAAAAGTCAGAACTGTTTATGATAATAAAACTTGGCTAAATAGTTAACAAAATGCTTTATTATTGTACCCCACACCTCACCCTTGCCATGCTACTTTATTGCCATGTAAATTGTGCATCATTCCTCATGGCATTCTTGTTTGCTTGTCGCATTTCAATTCATATGCTTGTGCACTTTATTTATGTTGGCCCTTGTTTGTTTGGTTCTTCTTCGAATAGACGCCTAGCAGGAGAATTATCAGGAATCATAGGAGTACTACCCAGATCCATCTCTCGCTTCAACTGAGCTGCCAGGCAAGCACTACCACATGCTTGCATACATATAGTACCTATTGCCTCTATCTTATTCTTCATCATTGAGTCGCGATTGCATTAAATTGAATCCCAAGTACTGCATAGCCTTTCCTTTTAAACCCCACCGAAGCTTGTTCCTCCATCCCATGAGCCATTACTACAGGAGTTGTTTGAGCCATGCGAGTCGTAGAAAAGCATGTGTAGGGTATGTGAGTGTCTGATGAATAATGAGGTACCTAAACAACATAACCTGAGTAGTAATGGGATAACTAATGAAAGAGGCACCGGTGAGCAATATCTGCTATTTGGTTTTTCAGGCTCACGTGTGTCCCGTAGGACCCCGAGTACTTGATTCCTGTTCCTTGACTATTCGCACTATCCACATCCGGGAGGCCTTATGGACCCCCCTGAGCCAGAGCTTGATTCATTCTTATTTCTTGGGGCCACAAAGTAGTTTGGGGCTTTATTACTATCCTGTACTTATGCCATGTTACTGCTTTATTAAGATTGTGCGTGGAGCACCTGCACTGTTTTGGATCGTGGAATGTTTTCGCGGTATGGACAAGCCCAGTCACACTTTCGGGTTCCCAGTCATTTAGACACAAACCTTGAGTCCGTCTCGGAGCCGGCCAACTTCGTTGCGGGTAGCTTAATGGGGTGGCCCCCTGAAATGTTTCTGAATCCTGTGATCGCTTTGTCGTGAATGCCTCGTTGGGTTTTGAGTTGGTTTTTCCGAGGTTGATCGAGTGTGTGTTGCTATTCGTGCACCCCTGCAGGGTAAATCTTTCTGAAAGCCGTGTCCGCGGTTATGGACGACTTGGAGCACAGTTTCTCGATCATAGACAAGTATAACTAAAGTGCCTCTTTAATCTGACTAAGTACCTGATTAGTAAATAGTGCAAAACTCATGGAATGGTTAATAAAACTGCCTACAGATGGGGGGGTTGTTCGTCCGCTTCCTCGTTGGTATGCGAGGAGGAGGATGGATCTATTAATTATACTGTTATAACTGTTGTTCTTAATTCCCGGACATCTGTCTATCATTGGTTAGGCGGATGGTTAGCGAGTATCTATAGACTTTTTAGATATTATCTTTTGCTGCAATTGCGTCACCCCAGGTTGTGTACCATTTAGTGGCATAAAGACTTGCTGATTACCCCTAGGGTTTCACACGATAAATTGTTTGATTCAGATGAATAGGTGTATTCGCAAGATGGATACTGGGTAGAGGAGACAGATGATGTTGGCAACGATCACTCGGTGTAGAGATTCCGGGAACGGGGATCCGTGAGATCTGTGGGCGGGATGTGTTTATTTATGTGGCATCTTATGCCGATTTGCTTCTTATCCGTACTCGGACCTTGTTTTCCGCTTCCGCCTGGTACTCTGATGTGTGATGTATGAGGAGCTATCCTAAAATATTATCTCTATCTAGGATATTTGAATCTTGCCGTATGGCATTGCAATATTTCTATTTCTTTTAGATGGAATGGCTCTGAGGACTGTTTCATGTGGCTTGCATACATACTCACTTGTGTATGTAGTTGATCCCTTCGCCTGCCAATTACGCCGCTCGTTCTTGTCCCGATGCTCTGAAAGTGGTTGGGACGGCCGAAAAGTCTACCGTGAGTGGCCCCGGGCCCCACCGTACTATTTTAACCACTTTCGCTCATCCAGGCATGTAACTAAGAGCGTAATTCACCGAGGTAGTTACATCAAGTTTAAATCAAAAGTTTCCTTGTTTTTATTTTAGAAAAGTAATTTCTACTCGTTGAAAAATTAACTAAAATTTAATATTCACCACCAAAATATGGGATCATGTGGACACATGTCCTCACCACATATTCTAACATGTGGGAAATGAGTTTTAAGGGTAGGATCAATATTACTTTGGTTTAAGTTCATTATTTAATGATTTAAAGTGACTAGAAATGCCTATATAGCATTATTTTGGTACTAGTCCAAAGTCACTGCATGTAAACCTTAATATTATTACATATTTGGATAGATATGGTGAAATGTGATTTTTGAGAGTTGGAATCAACTCAAAAGCTAACTTGGTTGATTTTATAAAAATGTTGCAAGTTGCAAAAGCTTATGTCTTCTTATTTTTTATTAGGAGAGATCTATAACTCTAATTGAATTAAATCCAATGGGCTTGGGTAGATTACTTCCATACCTTTCAGGCAAAATTAGTTTCATGCAAATTGGATTTGTAAAACTCACAGCAATGATTTTTGAAATACTGGATAGAAACTAGATTTAACTAAAAAAGAAAAATCCAGATTTGAATCGGTGGGCTAGCGCGGGAAAAGGAATGGGCCGGCCCAGTGGTGCTGCGCGGCGCGGGGCTCGGCTGACAGGGGGGTCCCGCGTGTCAGCGGCACTGAAAACGCGAAATGGTACGCGCGCTGTGGGAAGTGCGATTAGAAGCTAGATCAACGGCTGAGGGTCGTCGTCAACGACGAACAGGTCGCCGGCGAGCTCGAACCCTAGTGGCTCGGTAGGGGTCTGCTGGGGGCGTACTAGGGCTCCAGCGGGGTCGGCGAGGCGGGAAAACGACATAGAAGACGACGGCGAGGCGAGGCATGGTCGCAGTGGAGCTTGGGGCGGTCGCAATCAACGGCGCCCTTCTCCTCCTGTCGCGGCTGCTTCGGCTCCAATTCCGGCGAGGCAGAGCTCGCCTTGCTCCGGCTAGAGGTGGGTAAGGTCCAGAGAGGTGAGGGGAGGGGAATGGTGTGTTGGAGATATGCCCAAGAGGCAATAATAAAAGTGGTTATTTTTATATCTTTGTGTTTATGATGAATGTTTACATCCCATGCTATAATTGTATTATTAGGAAACACTAATACTTGTGTGTTTTGTAAACATGTAAGAGTCCCTAGTAAGCCTCTTATTGAACTAGCTTGTTGATTAATAGATGATCATGGTTTCCTAGTCATGGACATTGGATGTCATTAATAACAAGGTTGTATCATTAGGAGAATGATGTGATGGACACACACCCATAGTAAGCGTAGCATAAAATCAAGTGATTAAGTTCGTATTGCTATAAGCTTTTAAATGCATAGTAACCTAATCCTTTGACCATGAGGTTGTGTTAATCACCATCACCGGATGGGTACTTTGATGACATCAAACACCGCTTCGTAACTGGGTGGTCATAAAGGTGTCATTGGGTATTCTGAAAGTATGTGTTGAAGCGCATGGACCAAGATTGGGATTTGTCCATCCATACGATGGATAGATATGCTCTGGGCCCTCTCGGTGGAATGTCATCTAGTTAGCTTGCAAGCATGTGACTAGGTCACAATGGATGACATATCATGGAACGAGTAAAGAGTACTTGCCAGTAACGAGGTAGAACTAGGTATGGAGATACCGATGATCAAACCTCGGATAAGTAGAGTATCACGAGACAAAGGGAATTTGTTTCGTATGTTAATGGTTCAATCGATCACGAAGTCATCGTTGAGTATGTGGGAGCCGTTATGGATCTCCAGATCCCGCTGATGGTTATTGATTGGAGAGGTGTCTCCGTCATGTCTACATATTCACGAACCGTAGGGTGACACACTTAAGGTTCGAAGTTGTTTTAAGTAGATATGGAATGTGCGTTGGAGACCGAATGTTGTTTGGAGTCTCGGATTGGATTCGGGACATCACGAGGAGCTCTGGAATTGTCCAAGGAGTAAGATTCATATAATGGGGATCTTTTTCTGAGTTAGGAAATGTTCCGGAGTGTTTGTATGGGGATTCTAGAAGGTTTCGGAATGTTCCGGAAGGTTCTAGAAGATATTTTGGAGTTTATTTGAAAACCAAGATAAGATAAGATAACATAAGGGAAATTTAAAGAGGAGACTTGGGGGGGGGAGGACTCCTCCCCCCACCTCCTTGGTGCGCCGGCCCTAAGGGGTGGGCCTAGGGGTGGGAACCCTAGGCCGCACCCCTCCCTCTATATATAGAGGGGTGGATGCGCCACCCCTTTGATCCTCAACTCTTGCCCCAAGCCGCTTCTCTCCTCCTCCTTCTTTCTGCTCAGGCTTAGGCAAAGCCCTGCAGAATTCTCCACTCCACCACCACCACCACGCCGTCGTGCTGCTGGGATTCCGTGGAGAGATCTACTACCTCCGCTGCTCGCTGGAACGAGGAGAGGAAGGTCTGCTTCGACTCCGCACGTGTGACCAACTGCAGAAGCGCTGCCGGAATGCGGCGCCGGAAGGATCGTCCACTCGATCTTGAGATCGGCAAGTGATCAACTACATCAACCACGAGATCTAATCTCGTAACGCTTTCGTGTCTACAAGGGTTAGTACAGATCTATCTCGTTGCACATGTCTAATAGATTAGATCTTGGCTTTTATCTAGATTAGATCTGGGTTTTGTTCGTTCTTGCGGTAGAAATTTTTTGTTTTCCATGCTACGAACCCATCAGAGCCGTGTCTATGCATAGATCTGTTGCACGAGTAGAACACAATGGTGTTGTGGGCGTTGGTGCTCGTGTCGTCTTTTGCTTTGTGTACTTTGCATCTTGCGGCATGGTGGGATGAAGCAGCTCGGGCTAACCTTACATGTCATCGCACATGAGACTTGCTCCACGCTTGACGTGTAACTTGCTTTGCACAAGTGGATTTGCGGGTGTCTGTCTCTCCCACCATAGTATAGATCCAATTTACACTTTGCAAATTTTGATAGCACTTGTATCAACGTTGTGGTTCAGTTTCGTAGGTAAGATCCGTTCTTATTCGAAAGCCCCAAACCACGTAAAACATGCAAAGAAAATTAGAGGTGTCTAACTTGTTTTTGCAGGGGTTTTGTGATGTGATATGGCCATCATGTGATTGTGATTGTATTTGATGTATGCAATGATCCTTGTTGTAATATGGCAACCGGCAGGAGCCTAATGGTTGTCTTTAATTCTGTTAAGGCTTGCGTGTCTATTCATCTTGTAATAGCTTTATTCCAAGTAGTTGTAATAGTTGCTAGTGATGATGGACAACCATGAAGCGGCGCCACTGACCTTGACGCAATGCTGGTGATGATGAAGATCATGTCCGTGCTTTGGAGATGGAGATCAAAGGCGCAAGAAGAAAGGGCCATATCATATCACACTAATTATGAATTACCTGTGTTGTTAATCCTTTATGCATCTTGTATTGCTTAGATCGCGACGGTAGCATTATAAGATGATCCCTCTCACTAAATATCAAGTAATAAAGTGTTCACCCTTAGTTGGCACCGTTGCTAAGACTCGTCGTTTCGAAGCATCTCGTGATGATCGGATGTGATAGATTCTACGTGTGCATACAACGGGTGCAAGCCAGATTTGCACATGCGGAAACTAAGGTTATCTTGACGAGCCTAGCATGTACAGATATGGTCTCGGAACACGAAATACCGAAAGGTAGAGCATGAGTCATATAAATGATATGATGAACATGAAGATTGTTCGCCGATGAAACTACATCTTCTCTCGTGAAGATCAAACTTGGTGTAGTGGACTTGGTTCGTGTAATCACTAAGACAATGTGAGGGATGTTGTTTTGAGTGGGAGTTCACCTAGTTAATTTAAGAATTAAATTTGAACTCAATTTATCATAAACTTAGTCTAAACTACTTGCAAATTTGTTGTAGATTATGGCGAACCCCTCCATCAATTTCAATGCGTTCCTAGAGAAAGAAAAGCTTAAGAACAATGGAAGCAATTTCACGGACTGGTTCCGTGGACTGAAGATCGTCCTTAGGGCTGGTCAGTTGACCTATGTGCTCGAATCACCGCTAGGTGACCCACCTACAGAAGATGCCACCGATGACGTAAAGAATGTTTACGCCACTCGGAAAAATCATTACTCCACAGTTCAGTGTGCCATCCTGTACGGTTTAGAAGCGGAGCTCCAGAAGCGTTTTGAGCACCACGACCCATTCGAGATCATTAAGGAGCTCAGGCTAATTTTTGAGACTCGCGCGGCCATGGAGAGCTATGAGGCCTCCGAAAAGTTCTTTAACTGTAAGATGGAAGAGGGAAGCTCCGTTAGCAAGCACGTGCTCACCATGTCTGGGTACGCAAACAATCTCCAAGAGTTGGGGATATCGATTCCTAATGAGTTAGGGATTCACCGTCTCCTCCAATCACTGCCACCAAGTTACAAGAACTTTGTGATGAACTACAATATGCACTGCATGAACAAGACGTTGCCTGAACTATCGTCCATGCTAAAAACTGCTGAAGTGGAGATCAAGAAGGAGCACCAAGTGTTGATGGTCAATAAGACCACCAATTTCAAGAGACAGGGCAAGCCTAAGAACAAGGGCAACTTCAAGAAGGACGGCAAGAAAGCTGCTGCACCTGCAAAGAAGCCCAAGGCTGGTCCTAAGCCTGAAACTGAGTGCTTCTACTGCAAGGGTGCTAGTCACTAGAAGCGTAACTGCCCCAAGTACCTGGCGGATCTGAAGAATGGCAACTTCAAGAAGAAAGGTATATTTGATATATATGTTATTGATGTGTATCTTACTAGTAATCGTAGTAGTGCCTGGGTATTTGATACTGGTTCGGTTGCTCATATTTGTAACTCGAAACAGGATCTGCGGAATAAGCGAAGACTGGCGAGAGATGAGGTGACGATGCGCGTTGGAAATGGCTCCAAGGTTGATGTGATCGCCGTCGGCACGCTCCCTCTACATCTACCTTCGGGATTAGTTTTAAATTTGAATAATTGTTATTTGGTGCCTGCGTTAAGCATGAACATTATATCTAGATCTTGTTTATTGCGAGACGGTTACTCTTTTAAGTCTGAGAATAAAGGTTGTTCAATTTATATGAGTAATATCTTTTATGGTAATGCACCTGAGATGAATGGTTTATTCTTACTGAATCTCGATAGTAGTGATACACATGTTCACAACATAGATGCTAAACAAACAAAATTGAATGATAATTCTACATACATGTGGCACTGTCGTCTTGGTCACATTGGAGTGAAGCATATGAAGAAACTCCATTCTGATGGACTTCTTGAATCACTTGATTTTGAATCACTTGAAAGATGCGAAGCATGTCTAATGGGAAAAATGACTAAGACTCCATTCTCTGGTAAAATGGAGCGAGCTACAGACTTATTGGAAATAATACATACGATGTGTGTGGTCCAATGAGTGTAGCATCGCGTGGTGGATATCGTTACGTTCTCACTTTCACGGATGACTTAAGTAGATATGGGTATGTCTACTTTATGAAACATAAGTCCGAAAATTTCGAGAAGTTTAAGGAATTTCAAAGTGAAGTGGGAAATCATCGTAACAAGAAGATTAAGTTTCTGCGTTCTGACCGCGGAGGTGAATATCTAAGTTACGAGTTTGGCATGCATTTAAAGAAATGTGGAATACTTTCGCAATTGACACCGCCAGGAACACCACAACGTAATGGTGTGTTCGAACGTCGTAATCGAACTCTCTTAGATATGGTTCGGTCTATGATGTCTCTTACAGATTTACCGCTATCGTTTTGGGGCTATGCATTAGAGACAGCCGCATTCACTTTAAATAGGGCACCATCTAAATCCGTTGAAACGACATTGTACGAATTGTGGTTTGGTAAGAAACCTAAGTTGTCGTTCCTTAAAGTCTGGGGTTGCGAAGCAGATGTAAAGAAGTTACAACCTGAAAAGCTTGAACCCAAAGCGGAGAAATGCGTCTTCATAGGATACCCTAAAGAAACAATTGGGTATACCTTCTATCATGGATCCGAAGGCAAAGTTTTCGTTGCCAAGAATGGATCCTTTCTTGAGAAGGAGTTTCTCTCTAAGGAGGTGACTGGAAGGAAAGTAGAACTCGACGAGGTTATTGAACCTTCTCTCGGATTTGAGAGTACAGCAGCACCGGAAGATGTTTTTGTGCCGCCTACACCAATTGGAGAGGAAGCTAATGATAAAGATCATGAAACTTCAGTCGAAGTTGCTGCTGAACCTCGCAGGTCAACGAGGGTTCGTACCACTCCTGATTGGTATGACTCTGCCTTGAACGTCATGTTGGTGGACAACGCTGATGACCCTGCAACGTATGAAGAAGCTATGGTGAGCCCAGATTCCGACAAATGGCTAGAAGCCATGAATTCCGAAATGGGATCCATGTACGAAAACCCAGTATGGACTTTGGTGGACTTACCGGATGGCCGTAAGGCTGTCGAGAACAAATGGATTTTCAAGAGAAAAACAGATGCTGATGGTAATGTTACCGTCTATAAAGCTCGACTTGTCGCGAAAGGGTTTCGACAAATTCAAGGAGTTGACTATGATGAGACATTCTCACCAGTAGCGAAGCTAAAGTCTGAGGATTTTGTTAGCAATTGCTGCACATTTCGATTATGAGATTTGGCAGATGGATGTCAAAACGGCGTTCCTTAATGGTGACATTGAGGAAGAGTTGTATATGGTACAACCCAAGGGTTTTGTCGATCCTAAAGATGCTGACAAGGTATGAAAACTTCAGCGCTCCATTTATGGACTAAAGCAAGCATCCCGGAGTTGGAATCAACGTTTTGATAAAGTAATCAAAAAAATTGGGTTTATACAAACTTATGGAGAAGCTTGTATTTACAAGAAAGTGAGTGGGAGCTCTGTAGCATTCCTAGTACTATATGTAGATGACATATTGTTGATTGGGAATGATATAGAACTTCTTAATAGCGTCAAAACCTATTTGAATAATAGTTTTTCAATGAAGGATCTTGGCGAAGCGGCATATATTCTAGGCATCAAGATTTATAGAGATAGATCAAGACGCCTAATAGCGCTTTCACAAAGTACATACCTTGACAAAGTTCTAAAGAAGTTTAGAATGGAAGATAGCAAGAAAGGGTTCGTGCCCATGTTGTCAGGTAAGAGTTTGAGTAAGACTCAAAGTCCAGCTACGGCAGAAGATAGAGAGAAAATGAATAATATTCCCTATGCCTCGGCCATAGGTTCTATCATGTATGCCATGCTGTGTACAAGACCAGATATAGCACATGCTGTTAGTTTGACTAGCAGATATCAAAGTGATCCTGGAATGGAACACTGGACAGCGGTCAAGAATATCCTAAAATAACTAAAGAGGACTAAGGATATGGTTCTTTCTTATGGAGATGATGAACAGCTTGTTGTAAACGGTTACACCGATGCTAGTTGGAACACCGATCCGGATGACTCGAAGTCAAAGTCGGGATACGTATTTATTTTGAATGGTGCTGCAGTGAGCTGGAGGAGTGCAAAGCAAAGCGTTGTGGCAAAATCTTCAACTGAATCGGAATACATAGCTGCTTCGGAGGCTGCGCAAGAAGCCATATGGATGAAGGAATTCATTACTGAACTTGGCGTGGTTCCCAGTGCGTTGGACCCGATGGCCATCTACTGTGACAACACAGGTGCCATAGCTAATGCATAGGAGCCAAGGTCACATAGCAAGCTGAAGCACATCAAGCTACGTTTCCACGCAATTCGCGAGTATGTCCGAGATGGTGACATAAAGATTTGCAAAGTACACACTGATCTGAATGTGGCAGATCCTTTAACTAAACCTCTCCCTAGGGCAAAGCATGACCAACACCAGAACGCCATGGGTGTTAGGTATATTACCATGTAATCTAGATTATTGATTCTAGTGCAAGTGGGAGACTATTGGAGATATGCCCAAGAGGCAATAATAAAAGTGGTTATTATTATATCTTTGTGTTTATGATGAATGTTTACATCCCATGCTATAATTGTATTATTAGGAAACACTAATACTTGTGTGTTTTGTAAACATGTAAGAGTCCCTAGTAAGGCTCTTGTTGAACTAGCTTGTTGATTAATAGATGATCATGGTTTCCTAGTCATGGACATTGGATGTCATTAATAACAAGGTTGTATCATTAGGAGAATGATGTGATGGACACACACCCATAGTAAGCATAGCATAAGATCAAGTCATTAAGTTAGTATTGCTATAAGCTTTTAAATGCATAGTAACCTAATCCTTCGACCATGAGGTTGTGTTAATCACCATCACCGGATGGGTACTTTGATGATATCAAACACCGCTTCGTAACTGGGTGGTCATAAAGGTGTCGTTGGGTATTCTAAAAGTATGTGTTGAAGCGCATGGACCAAGATTGGGATTTGTCCATCCATACGATGGATAGATATGCTCTGGGCCCTCTCGGTGGAATGTCATCTAGTTAGCTTGCAAGCATGTGACTAGGTCACAAGGGATGACATATCACGGAACGAGTAAAGAGTACTTGTCAGTAACAAGGTAGAACTAGGTATGGAGATACCGATGATCAAACCTCGGATAAGTAGAGTATCGCGAGACAAAGGGAATTGGTTTCGTATGTTAATGGTTCAATCGATCACGAAGTCATCGTTGAGTATGTGGGAGCCGTTATGGATCTCCAGATCCCGCTGATGGTTATTGATCGGAGAGGTGTCTCCGTCATGTCTACATATTCACGAACCATAGGGTGACACACTTAAGGTTCGAAGCTGTTTTAAGTAGATATGGAATGTGATTTGGAGACCGAATGTTGTTCGGAGTCTCGGATTGGATTCGGGACATCATGAGGAGCTCCGGAATTGTCTGAGTTAGGTAATGTTCCGGAGTGTTTGTATGGGGATTCTAGAAGGTTTCAGAATGTTCCGGAAGGTTCTAGAAGATATTTTGGAGTTTATTTGAAAACCAAGATAAGATAAGATAAGATAAGATAAGATAAGGGAAATTTAAAGAGGAGACTTGGGGGAGAGGACTCCTCCCCCCACCTCCTTGGTGTGCCGGCCCTAAGGGGTGGGCCTAGGGGTGGGAACCCTAGGCCGCACCCCTCCCTCCATATATAGAGGGGTGGAGGCGCCACCCCCTTTGATCCTCAACTCTTGCCCCAAGCCGCTTCTCTCCTCCTCCTTCTTTCTGCTCAGGCTTAGGCGAAGTCCTGTAGAATTCTCCACTCCACCACCACCACCACGCTGTCGTGCTGCTGGGATTCCATGGAGAGATCTACTACCTCCGCTGCTCGCTGGAACGAGGAGAGGAAGGTCTGCTTCGACTCTACACGTGTGACCGACTGCGGAAGCGCTGCCGGAACGCGGCGCCGGAAGGATCGTCCACTCGATCTTGAGATCGGCAAGTGATCGACTACATCAACCACGAGATCTAATCTCGTAACGCTTTCGTGTCTACAAGGGTTAGTACAGATCTATCTCATTGCACATGTCTAATAGATTAGATCTTGGCTTTTATCTAGATTAGATCTGGGTTTTGTTCATTCTTGCGGTAGAAATTTTTTGTTTTCCATGCTACGAACCCATCATGGTGTGGAGAAGAACGGCTGGGGAGGGCTCCTTTTATAGGCTCGACGGTGAGACCGAGCGGGATGGGCGGTCGACGGTGGCGACAGGGCTACGGCGGGGTAGAGGCATGGCTGAGGGTGGCGATCGATGGGCGGTTCCCTGGCGGTGTTCTAGAGCTTAAATGCGGCCGTAGGGGCGGTGGCACGCGGTCGGGGCGAGGTGGCGCTCTGCGCGGCAGAGACGGCGATGTCCATGGTGAGCGGTGGCTGTGGTGCGTTGGGCGGCGAACGGGCATGTCCGTCGTGTTCCCTGTGTCGTGGCGGAGCGGTAGGCGCGGGCTGCGGTCGAGCGGCGGCTTGTGCACGCGTGTCGGGTGCGGTGCTCTGGCGTGCGCTCAGCATGGTGCGGTGGCACTGGGCGCGGTTTGTGCTCGGTGGTCCACTGCACTCCTGGGCTCGGGCAAGGCATAGGGGGTGGCGGTGAGCTCCTGGCTACCTCCTAGACATGGCGAGAGAAGAGGGAATGGTCTGCTGTAGCGGGGCAAGGGTTGGCCGGCGAGGCATGGCTCGGCATGGCTTGGCCTTTGCCACTAGGGTGTAGGGGATGGGGTCGTAATGGCATGGTTTGATCAAGTGGAGACAGAGGGAGTGTTTTGTGGTCAATTGGGTGGCAAAACCCTGTAGAAACAGTGAGCTAGCTATTTGTGTTTGATCCTGCCTGCCATGTGTTTGATGAAATGGCCGCAAGAGAAAAAGTTTTGAATTTTTGTTTCAAAATTTTTGGGTGATCTCCACTAGTGCTAGGTAGTCTCTGGTTGCAAGGGTTTTGAAAGGGGAGCTCAAAAAGATGGGTTTTGAAAGAGGGGTGATCTATGCATATGCATTAGATTCAATTTTAAACTGTCATTTAAATTAGTTTACAGAATGTTTTTAGCAGATCAAAAGGTGGGCCTTGGTACCTCATTATGTGTACTAGCAAGGGGTGCAAATATCAAGAATTGTTTCTGTTAAGTTTTGAGGACTAGGAATAGCCAAAGTAGGCATGAGAGTTAAATTTGCCAAAATGACCATTCCTCCTTTTTAATTCCTTTTGATTTGATTTTCTTTAGGAAAAGTTTGGGAATGATGTAGATGATGTTTAAATCACCTAAGAAACATTTTACAAGCATTGGATCACTCAATCATGGCAATTCAAACAACTCTTAAATTAAATGCACACATATATGAATGCTTTCATATTAAATTTGGAAAAGTTTTTGTTAACCCCATTTTGATTGATTTGATCTTGATAAGCTTGGATTGAAGTTTTGGGATGTTACAGCACAAACATTTACCAAATGTAGTCATCATTACTCCGTTGCAGTAACACTCGGGACGGGCATTTATAAAATGTAGTCATGATTGCCTCGTTTACATGTGCTCGAAATGAAGGTCAAAAGCATATTGAACATCGGAAAGGTACAAGGGTGGAACATGCATTAGACATGACAAATCATAATGACTACGAACTCGACACAAACATTTATAAAATATAGTCATCATTATCCCGTAGCAACATACGGGCACTTAACTAGTAAACCTTAAATTTATATACTCTTGTCGGGTATCTATTGTTAGAGTAATATCCTAGACCACTAAATGAGGATATTTGTTATTTATTTGTTATCTCCTATTTATGGTTCGGATCATGTAATTGCCTATATATTCACAAGCAATGGAATATGCCCCGTGTGGTCAATCCTATCACCTGGTATCAACCTATTTTCTTTCCTAAACATGTTTCCACACCCATCTCCCTAACCCTAGTTGCCGACCCTTCTTCAACCCTAGGTGTCGACACATCCTCTCCTCCCTCCCCCTCCCATGGCGCCCGAATCCGTTGTCCACCCTAACGCGTATGTCTTAGTGCAGGCCACCGCAATCCAGAGTATTCGTTCCCTCGTCCCCATCGTTCTTGACTTCAAGACCCCGGTCTACCCCAAGTGGCACACATTCTTCACCATTCTATCACTACCTACGCCCTCGAAGATCACCTCACCACTAAGATCGCGCCGACCAACGACCCCACCTGGTTGCGCCTCGACGCCTTAGTATTCCACTAGTTTTATGGCGTTGGACATCGTATATCTCGGCATGGCCTCCGATGCCACCGCTTACAAGGTATGTATTGTTGTCCACATGATCTTCTACAACAACAAGAAAACCCGCGAGATTTATCTCGCCGAAGAATTTTGCGGCATCAAGCAGGAAGACCGGTCCATCACGAACTACCTCCACCTCCAGAAGACGGTGGTTGATGCCCTCAGTAAGGCTGGCACTCCCGTGTCCGAAGTGGACCTCATCACCAACATGATCAAGGGTCTTCACAAGTGCTACGATAGCGTGGCCGATATCGCTCCTCTCCTCACGCCGTTTCCTTTGTTCCTAGGCTTCTGCAACATGTTGCTACTCTAGGAGATGAAGATGGCATGACGCTCCTCCAACACCATCGCCTTCTACACCACAAAGGGTGAACTCCTGCTCCCACCCCCCAGCCATGGCGCCCCGACCAATCCTCATACAGGTGGCTACGGCTGCGAGAAGGGCAAAGAACCGTATGGAGGATATGCCCCCAAACCCGGCTATGGCGCTCCTCCACCTACGCCCATGCTAGCGCCCTAATCCCTAGACTGTGGATATCCAGATGTCGCTAATGCTGCCCGGTGCCAGCTCCAGCATCCTGGGTCCTCGACCAGGTGCGCACCCCCATGCCCATGTCACTGCACCTGCTCCCGCATCGGTGCCCAACTACGACCCAATCACTGCCCGGTATCGCGCCTACTACGACGCTCCATTGGCTCCACATGCGTCGACGCCAAGATGGGACGCCTCCAACCTCGTGCAACACTTCACCAACATGGCGTTGTAGCTCCTGCCCCAGCAGTAGGTCATGGACAGCGGCGCCATGGCTCGTATGTCCCTCGGTAGACTCTCCTCTCTTTCTCCCAACCCTAGCTCACGCATGTCGTCATTGGAGATGGATCCACTATTCCCGTCTCCCATTTTGGTCATGTTTCCCTCCCCTCTTTTTTATTTAACCGACCACTCCATCTTAGTCATTTCCTTGTTGTACCACGTATCATTAAAAACCTTGTCTCTGTCCACCAATTCACTACAGATAATAATTGTTCTGTCGAATTTGACCCTCTTGGTTTTTTCTGTGAAGGACCTTCCCACTCGGCGCAAGATTATTTGGTGCAGTAGTACGGAGGAGCTTTACACCTTTTCGCATCCACCTCTGCCCCATGTTTTTCCGTCTCCACCACCACGTCAGATGTTTGGCAGCGTCACCTTGGCCATCTAGGACATGCTACTTTTTATCGTCTTGTATAACACATTTCTCTTACATGTAATAATCAAATAAAGGATAGCTCTCTATGGCACTGATACGTCCAAAACGTATCTACTTTCCTGAACACTTTTGCTATTATTTCTCCTCTAAACTTGTGTGATTTGGATGCAACTAACACGGACTGGCGATGTTTTCAGTAGAATTGCCTTGGTGTCTAGTTTTTGTGCAGAAAATCAACTATCAGGAAAAATCCCGGAAAATATGCCAAAAATCCTATTTCACCAGAAGACTCCCGGAGCTAGAATACGAGACGGAGGAGGGCTAGGCCCAGGCCACACCACTTAGCCGCGCAGGCTAGCCCATGCCGCGCCAGGGGGTGGTCTGGCCGCCCTAGACACCCCCTAGGTCTTCCTCTTCGCCTATAAGAAGCCTTCTGACCTAAAAACTCTGGGCGGGTTTGACGTTTTTCCACAAGGAGTTCCGCTCCGCCGCCACCACCAGATTCCATGAAACAGCACCAGAAACTCTGTTCTGGCACCCTGCCGGGATGGGGAATTGGAGGAGATCATCGCCATCATCATCACCATCGCTTCTCCATCGACCATCCATGTTTCCCCCATCTATGAGTGAGTAATCCCTCGCTGTAGGCTATGAGGATGGTAGGGATTGGATGAAATCGTTCATGTAATGGCATCAAATTGTTAGGGCATGGTGCCTAGTATCTTTTATTAGTGCTTTATGACTTTGTTGCGACTTGTTATGCTTAATGCTTGTCACTAGGGCCCGAGTGCCATGATTTTAGATCTGAACATGTTATTGATTCATTATGATGGTATTGTTTTTGGTCTTACATGCAAGTTGTATACACACGTTGTCGTCCGGAACCAAAGGCCCCGAAGTGACAAAAATCGGGATAACCGGAGGGAATGGCTTTGATGTGAGGATCACATGTGTTCACGGAGTGCTAAAGCTTTGCTCCGGTGCTATATTAAAAGGAGCACCTTAATTGCCAGTAGTTCCCTTGAGGCCCCGCTACAAATGGGCTGGCAGGACAAAAGATGTTGTGCAAGTTCTCATTGCGAGCACGTATGACTATATATGGAACACATGCCTAGGATTATCTAGGACTTGGATGCTTTATCTTATTTATCTGCAATTGCCCTATGTTCTGATTGCTATGTGAATTGTCTTGTCCATGCAACACCCGTCCATCCATCCCTATGCCTACTGATGGCTCAATGCATGGCGCCCAGAAAAGTGCTGGTGCGTGGTTGATGTAGAGCTCGTTGGGAACCCCAAGAGGAAGGTATGATGAGCACATCAACAAGTTTCCCTCAGTTATGAAACCAAGGTTTAATCGAACCAGTAGGAGCAAGGAAACACCCCAAAGGTGTTACTAGCTGAGCTTTGGCAGGGCGCACTACCGGTGCTAGTAGCAACGTGGAGACCTGCACAACACAACCACAGAACTTTGTCCCCAACTTGCGATGAGGTTGTCAATCTCACCGTTTTTTGCAGAAAACAAAGGATTATACGTATCGAATGGAAAGAAGTAAAAGTTTGTAGAAAGTAAACATAAAGCAGTAAAAGATTGTAGATTGTATGTAAAGAAAAGGACCGGGATCCATAGTTCACTAGAGGTGGCTCTCCTTAAGATAGATAACATGTTGGGAGAACAAATTACAGCGGGGCAATTGACAAACACCGAGAAAGCAATACATGCATATACTAATCATCTTGACTCCTTTGAGACTTGATTGGGCATTACAACATAATACATAGACCGCCATCCAACAACATCTATGACTAATAATCCACCTTCAGGTTATCATCCAAACCCCCTCCAGTATTAAGTTGCAAGCAACAGATTATTGCTTTACGAACTGCGTGTAAAGTAAACAATACGATTGTTCTATGAACAAAGGGTTGTTGTTTTCTCCCTAGTAGCAACAGCACATCTAGTACCTTAGAGATTTTTGTCACTTCCCCAGATTACCAGAGGCATGAACCCACTACCGATCATAAATACTAACTCTTGGAGTTGCTAGCATCTATTTTGCCAAGATAGCTACTAACAACGGAAAGCATGCAAGATCTCAAATAACAAAGACATGATAGAATCAATAATCAATATGAAATAGCGTCTCAATATCCATCGGATCCCCGCAAACACAACATGCAGAATTACAAATAGATGATCTTGATCATGAACGGAGCTCACAAGATCTATACATGAAAGCACAAAGGAGGAGAACTAGCCATCTAGCTACTACATGGATCTGTAGTTCAAGGATGAATTACTCACGCATCACACCAAAGGCTTGCATGGTGATGAAGAAGGCCTCTAGGGTGAATTCCCCTCTCTGGCAGGGTGCCGGGAAGAGCTTTAGATCCCTCCCGATCTAGGGATGGAGATGACGGCGGCTATAGACTCTTTCGTGGATTTTTGATCGGGTACTTAGGGTTTACGTCTCGAGGGCATCTTATAGTCGGAAGGGGAGGCCAAGGGGGTGCCAGGGCTGGCCTCACCACCCCCTGGCGCGGGCCAGGCTGGGCTGCGCGGCCAGGTGGTGTGGTGGCCCCCTGGTCCCTCTCCGTCTTGTATTCTGGCACTTGATCACTTCCGGAAAAATAGGCACTTTGGCTTTTGTCTCGTCCAATTCCGAGAATATTCATTTTTTGACTTTCTTGGAACCAAAAACAGCAAAAAATAGGCAGCTGGCACTGTGGCTCTTGTTAATACGTTAGTCCAAGAAATCATATGAAAAGTACTCCAAAGTTGGAACAAAACACAAGAAAATGGATAAAACCAAGCATGGAACATCAAAAATTATAGATACATTTGCAATGTATCAACATCCCCAAGCTTAACTCCTGCTCGTCCTCGAGTAGGTAAGTGATAAAAAGAAAGAATAATTTTTGAGGTGACATGCACCATCAAAGACTTGATCAAAGTATTTGTAAAACATTCAAAGCTGGGATCATAGTACTTCAATCATAACATGAAAGACAAGGTTCTAGCAATAAGCAAAGAAACTATGATGCAACATGAAAAGGCACAAACAAAAGATTCATGAATAACAATGCTTTGCAAGACGTTTGTTTGTTTCACATAAAGAAAACATAGCATAATAGTATTCAGCTTGTCCCTCAATAGAGTAGCAAATATAAATGCATAGGACACCTTCAAAGTTCATAAGAGTGACTAGATACAATAGTTTAAAACAAGCAATATCAAAGTATGCATCAATCAACTAGTCTTGGGACAATGCACATAGAACTATGAATGGCCACTATGCTCTCAAAGTAGGTGCATAAAGATAGAAGGTGGAGACTCAATATAATGGTGGAAGAAAAGCCTTTGTAAAAGGAAGTAGGGATTCAAGTCTCATAAAGAGCTTCCAAAAATTATGGTACTTATAGCTTTCAGCTCTCATTGCCCCTATCATAAGCATCTTTAAGGTGATTAAGGTTAAAGTGACACAACTAAGAGGATATGCTTGACAAGTTATAAACCGAAATCTTATGCCCCTTACTCACGAAGACCGATCCTCATGCTACTCAACTTCAGTCACGAGTAAGCTCTTGTCATTGTAAGTATATGTGTATCATTAAGAACTGCCAACGCGGTACCCCTCGCACATGATACGGGAGCTTTCCCATAATCAAAATGACAAGGCAAACAGACAATGAGCATCTCAGCGATCTTTTTATTTGCTATTTGCATAGGTTTTTATTGAGGATGCTTCATAGAGTGCTCATTATGGTGATGCTGCAAGTTTCCACCATGATTAGGCATGGCTTAGGCTAGCGGCACATGCGTTTCTCTAACACACATACAAACTCCATGATCTTACAAGTTCCAGTTTTATTTCACACCGCCGGGATCCGTAAGCAAAAGAACATGATATCAACGGGGTACAAAGTACAAGTGCAATGTTGAAAGCGCTCCCCATGATACATGGTTCTACTAATTTCAACTTATAAAGCGCAAGCATATACGCAAAAAAGAAGGACCCAATGGTTCAAGTTTATTAGATGCAAAAAAGTAAAGTGTGCCATCAAGTTCGTGAGAGATTTAATCACTAGTTTTCTCATACAAGTTTAATTTGGAAGGTAAACAAAAGCTTGAATATACTTGGAATAGCATAAGATAGTAGGTAGGTATGGTGGACTCTTTGGAATAACTTGGTTTAGGGAGTTGGATGCATGAGTGGAACTCATACTTGGTTGTGGAGGCTAGCAAAAGACTGGGAACGACAAACTAAGAGAGCAATAATGGCCATGATCATGCAGAGCGACAAAACATCATTGATCAAAGCATAAAGTGATACTACAAGTTGAAAACTAAAGGATCATAAAGGCTATGGTGACTTGGGATAGTCATAACATGGTGTGAGCATGTGCCAAGTCAACCCAAATAAAGCATCAAAGGAGAATACCACTATACTATGCTTTAATATGCTAAAACAACGCATGATTCATCCAAGGCACATTAAGCAATCTCAATTGTTTATAACAAGTCAAGCTACAGCAAAGAATACTAAGAATAAACCCAAAACAATATCAAGCATGGGATGAAAAAGCATAGGCCACAGTCAAAAACAAGCTCTTTTTACCACATAAGTATGAACTTTCCTACTCTTTTCCAAACCAAATCAAACTATTTGCAAACCAATGTATGAACGAGGGGTCCAACCAATTTATTCAGAAAAGCTAAGCAAACAAAAGCAAACGAAACACCAAAACGAAAACGAAAAAGAAGACGCTCCAAGATCAACACAACTGTGCATGAAACAATAAAAATGAAGCGTTTGAAAGAAACCTGGGATTTTTATTGATGAAGAAGGGGATGCCTTAGGCATCCCCAAGCTTTGACGCTTGTACTTCTTGGATATTTCTTGGGGTGACACGCGTGGCGTCCCCAAGCTTGAGATTTAGTCCATTCTTCATCTCATTACTCATTCCTTCCATACACCTGAAATTTTTCCTTCATACAAAACTTCACACAATCCTTATTAGCAACATAGTACACTCAAGATAAATAAGTCTTAAGATTCAGTTCTAACACCAAATAAACTTCCATTAGAACACTAGCTACTGTAGTACTTCCCTCAAAAATCTCAATTCCCCAAAAGAACTCAAAAAGGAACCCACAAGAAGCAAATGCAGAAAATGGCAGAAATCTGTCAAAACAGACCAGCAGGTAAAGAAGAATTTTTGCGAAGACCTTCTGTTGCTCAAATAAAAAAGTGTTGAACTAACGAAAGTTATATAACAACCTGGGGAAGAAGCACAATAAAGTACAGATCAATCGGACATACAGAGCTCTCTCACAAATGTTTACGGTGAAGCACATAAATCTGTTTCGGGACAGCAACTTTCCCAATCATTACTTCTCTCTCATTAGAGGTTACTCTTAGCACAAAAAGCAAATAAAAAGGATAAGGATAGGTTATTACAGAGGTAATAACTTCCAAGACTCAAGTAAAACTTTTGGGTTATCTCCCAATAAGTATTTTTCTTTAACGCCTTTAAGTTAGGCATAAGAAGCAAAGAAAGAATCAAGTGTTCTCAAATGAAGAAGCATTAAGACCAAATTTTGTTTTCATAGGAGAAGAAAAAGAAATATTTTATCTCTTTTTATTGAAGTGTTCTATACCTTTCTTGAGTGGGAGTTGATATTTAATGGTGCCTTCTTTCATATCAATGATGGCACCAACAGTTCTAAGAAAAGGTCTTCCCAAAGTAATAGGACAAGAAGCATTGTATTCAACATCCAAAACATAGAAATCAACGGGGACATAGGAATTGTTAACCATAATAATAACATCATTAAGACTCCCCATGAGTTTCTTTTTAACATTATCATCAAGTGGGACATTCAAATAACAATCGTCAAGAGGAGGCAAATCAAGCATATCATAAATCCTTCTAGGCATCATAGAAACACTACTATCAAGATCACATAAAGCTTTGAAATGAAGGTCATTCACTTTTATATTAATGATGGGTTCCCAACCATCTTCTTGTTTTATAGGGATAGAAGCTTTATGTTTCATCTTTTCTTCTTTAATCTTTATGAGAGCATAAGTAATGTGTTTTGTAAAAGCCATGTTCATAGCACTAGCATTAGGACTTTTAGCAAGCTTTTGTAGGATCTTAATAACTTCAGAGATATTGTAACCATCAAGATCAAAATCAAATTTATCATCTAAAGTAGTAGAACTATTACTAGCCTCAACACTAGTGGTGGTAATAGTAAAAACACTAATGTTCCTAGCAATTTCATCTTCTCTTTCTCACTTAGCATGTAATTCAGCTAATAGTCTAACATTTTCATCAATTCTTACTTGTACAGCATTGGTAGCTGCAAAGAGATTATCATCAGTATCAGGTTTAGCAGCCATTTTATTAAAAGTAGTTTGAGCTTCAGCTACGAATGTTATATTTCTTTCAGCATTAGAGAGTTTTTCCTCAATAGTTTTATTGAAGGCAGTTTGTTTACTAATAAACTCTTTAAGCATAACTTCAAGTTCAGAGGGAGCACTCTTATTATTGTTGTAAGAATTTCCATAAGTATTACCATTGTTGGGAGGATATGGCTTATAATTGTTGTTACCAAAATTGTTCCTATAAGCATTATTACCATAAGCATTGTTGCCAAAATTGTTATTTATTATGAAGTTCACATCAACTTGCTCTTCTTGAGCAACCAAAGAGGCTAAAGGAACATTATTTGGATCAATATGGGCTTTCCCATTAACAAGCATAGACGTAATAATATCAATTTTATCACTCAAGGAGGAGGTTTCCTCAATAGAATTTACCTTCTTACCTTGTGGAGCTCTCTCAGTATGCCATTCAGAATAATTAACCATCATATTGTCCAAAAGTTTTGTTGCAGCACCCAAAGTGATGGTCATAAAGGTACCTCCAGCAGTAGAATCCAATAGGTTCCTTGAAGAATAGTTCAATCCTGCATAAAAAGTTTGGATGATCATCCAAGCAGTCAGTCCATGAGTGGGACAATTATTTACCAAATATTTCATTCTTTCCCAAGCTTGAGCAACATGCTCATTATCAAGTTCTTTAAACTTCATTATTTCACTTCTCATGGATATAATCTTAGCAGGAGGATAGTATTTTCCAATAAAAGCATCTTTGCATTTAGTCCAAGAATCAATACTATTCCTAGTTAAGGAATTCAACCATTCTTTAGCTTTTCCTCTCAAAGAGAAAGGAAACAATTTCAGCTTAATAATATCACCATCTATATCCCTATGCTTTTGCATCTCACAAAGTTCAACAAAGTTATTTCGATGGGAAGCAGCATCTTCATTACCAATACCAGAAAATTGTTCTCTCATAACAAGATTGAGCAAAGCAGGTTTTATCTCAAAGAAAGTATTTTCAGCCACAGGTGGAGCAATAGGTGTGCTCATAAAATCATTGTTGTTGGTGCTAGTGAAGTCACACAACTTAGTGTTTTCAAGAGTAGTCATTTTTATTTGGGGTTTTCAAATAAGAAAACAAACAAGTAAAACTAATTTTTTTTGTGTTTTTTTGAAAAGAAAGCAAGCAAACAAAGCAAAAAGAAACTAAGCAAAACAAAAACAACAAAGTAAAGAGATTGGTTATGAGAGACTCCCCTTGTGAAGATGTCCTTGACTCCCCGGCAACGGCGCCCAGAAAAGTGCTGGTGCGTGGTTGATGTAGAGCTCGTTGGGAACCCCAAGAGGAAGGTATGATGAGCACAGCAGCAAGTTTCCCTCAGTTATGAAACCAATGTTTAATCGAACTAGTAGGAGCAAGGAAACACCCCAAAGGTGTTACTAGCTGAGTTTTGGCAGGGCGCACTACCGGTGCTAGTAGCAACGTGGAGACCTGCACAACACAACCACAGAACTTTTTCCCCAACTTGCGATGAGGTTGTCAATCTCACCGTATTTTGCAGAAAAAAAAGGATTAAACGTATCGAATGGAAAGAAGTAAAAGTTTGCAGAAAGTAAACACAAAGCAGTAAAAGATTGTAGATTGTATGTAAAGAAAAGGACCGGGATCCATAGTTCACTAGAGGTGGCTCTCCTTAAGATTGATAACATGCTGGGTGAACAAATTACAGCGGGGCAATTGACAAACACCGAGAAAGCAATATATGCATATACTAATCATCTTGACTCCTTTGAGACTTGATTGGGCATTACAACATAATACATAGACCGCCATCCAACAGCATCTATGACTAATAATCCACCTTGAGGTTATCATCCGAACCCCCTCCAGTATTAAGTTGCAAGCAACAGATTATTTCTTTACGAACTGCGTGTAAATTAAACAATACGATTGTTCTATGAACAAAGGATTGTTGTTTTCTCCCTAGTAGCAACAACACATCTAGTACCTTAGAGATTTCTGTCACTTCCCCAGATTACCAGAGGCATGAACCAACTATCGAGCATAAATACTAACTCTTGGAGTTGCTAGCATCTACTTGGCCAAGATAGCTACTAACAACGGAAAGCATGCAAGATCTCCAATAACAAAGACATGATAGAATCAATAATCAATCTGAAATAGCATCTCAATATCCATCGGATCCCCGCAAACACAACATGCAGAATTACAAATAGATGATCTTGATCATGAACGGAGCTCACAAGATCTATACATGAAAGCACAAAGGAGGAGAACTAGCCATCTAGCTACTACATGGATCTGTAGTTCAAGGATGAATTACTCACGCATCACACCAAAGGCTTGCATGGTGATGAAGAAGGCCTCTAGGGTGAATTCCCCTCTCTGGCAGGGTGCCGGGAAGAGCTTTAGATCCCTCCCGATCTAGGGATGGAGATGACGGCGGCTCCAGACTCTTTTGTGGATTTTTTGATCATGTACTTAGGGTTTACGTCCCGAGGGCATCTTATAGTCGGAAGGGGAGGCCAAGGGGGTGTCAGGGCTGGCCTCACCACCCCCTGGCACGAGCCAGGCTGGGCCGCGCGGCCAGGTGGTGTGGTGGCCCCCTAGTCCCTCTCTGTCTCGTATTCTGGCACTTGATCACTTTCGGAAAAATAGGCACTTTGGCTTTTGTCCCGTCCAATTCCGAGAATATTCATTTTCTGACGTTCCTGGAACCAAAAACAGCAGAAAACAGGCAGCTGGCACTGTGGCTCTTGTTAATATGTTAGTCCAAGAAATCATATGAAAAGTACTCCAAAGTTGGAACAAAACACAAGAAAGTGGATAAAACCAAGCATGGAACATCAAAAATTATAGATACATTTGCAATGTATCACCTACCACACTCGAATCCTACTGTTTACCACTATTGTTACTACTGTCTTTACTTTACTACTGCTAGTATTTTACTATTTCTACTACAAAATTGTTGCTACTGATAAACTGTTGTGAGCAAGATTGTTTCCAGGTAAAGCTGAATTGACAACTCAGTTGTTAAGGCTTATAAATATTGTTTGGCTCCCCTTGTGTCGAATCAATAAATTGGGTTTCACTTCCCTCGAAAATACTGCGATACACCCCCTATACTTGTGGGTAATCAAGACTATTTTCTAGCACCGTTGCCGGGGAGCATAGCTTTATTGATCAAGTTCACTTGGATTCTCTATTGTTCGCTATTATCCATCCATCATGGGTAAGTCTCGTGATGGAAAGGCTCCTATTTTACCATCCTATTTTACCATCCTATTTTACCATCTATTGTTCGCTACACCTTTGTTGCTCTTGATTCACCATCTGTTATGAGTAAGCTCATTACACCACCACATACACATGCTACACACACTGCTACTACTACTGAATCTGAAACTTTTGATGCTTATGATGTTGCTTCTACTGTGCTTGATAAGAGTGGTTCGTTAGGTCCTTTCCTAGATGCTACGATTGCTAGAACTATAGCGGGAAATACTGAAACTCCTAATGAAGACACTACTACACCTGTTAGTTCACCTGAGTCTAGTGAGAGTTATGATATTGAAGATGGTTATGTTGAGATGACCGATGAATTTATTAAAGAATGTAAAAACACCCATGGTAGGAGCACTGCTAAGAGTCTCCTTGAGAGGCGTACTATTAGACCCAAATTGTCTCCTATTGCTAAGTTTGCTGCTTCTCCCATAAACATTAAAGATAAAGATTATGATTTCTCTCTCGGTCTATCTTACATAGCTATTGTTGAGAAAGAACCTTTTTGTGGGACTAAGAATGAAAGTGTGGTAGCACATATAAATGAACTTGCTACCATGAGTGGCTTGTTTTCTGTTGATATTAAGATGCGTACTTACTTTGTTGCTAAGATTTTCCCCTTTTCACTGAGAGGAGAAGCTAAGACTTGGTTTAGTAATTTACCTCCTGGATCTATTGATAGCCCTGATTGCTTAATTAGTACCTTCCTGCAGAAATATTTTCCTCCTAGTGCTAGACATGCTATTTTGCAGGAACTTTTTGATTTTAAATAGGGGGATTAAGAGATATTGCCTGAATCATGGGCAAGGTTTTGTGCTTTGATTCATGCATAGGCTGGAAGTCCATTACCTAAGAATGAGCTTCTTGATATATTTTATAATGGACTAACTGAAGAATCTAGGACATACCTAGATAGTTTTGCTGATTGTGTTTTCAGGAATAGGACTCCCAAGGAAGCTGAGGAATTAATGGCTAAAATAAACAAGAACTATGAGGATTGGACTCCTCCTGAACCACCTATACCTGAAGTAATTATACCTGAACCAACTATACAGGTACCTATTCCAACATCAAAGAAGAGGGGAGTTATTGAATTAAATGATGAAGTGATGAAGGAAGCTAAGAAATGTCTTAAGGAAAAGGGAATTAAAGTTGTGGATGTCAAGAATTTACCTCCTATAGAAGAATTATGTAAGCCTATTCCCTACTCATCCACCATTGAGGTACACTCTCTCCAACACTTTGATCAAAGTGATATCCCTTACTCTAAACCTCCTGATTAATGCTTAAAAGAATTCGATATCTTTATTGTTAAGCAAGATAATTTTAATAAAAGGGTGCAAAATCATCTAATGGACAACACTAGAGATATTGTTGAGTTAAAAGATATTGTGGAAAGAACCTCTAATGATGTTAAAATGATTGTTAAACACTTTCAAATGGTTCAAACTCAAATAGATCAACTCATAAAGTGCAAAAAGACTTGCTAATTAACGCTGCTAAAGAAAAACATGCTTATGAGATTAGAACTAGAAGTGGTGCTGCTACCCAGGATCCTCTATATCCTGAGGGGCATCCCAAAAGAATTGAGCAGGATTCTCAACAAGCTAAAAATAGTGGCTCTACTCGTAAGAAAAGGAAAAAGAAACATAAAACTATTATAGAACCCTCTGAACCTGCTATAGATCCTAATACTATATCTGTCTCTGATGCTGAAACTGAAAGTGGTAATGAAGAAAATGAAGCTCCAAATGAAGAAAAAGTTGAAGAAGAACCTGAAAAGCACACTAAGAATACTAAATACACTAAAGAAGATTTTATTGCTAAGAAACATGGTAGTGAAAGAGAGCCTTGGGTCCAAAAACCTGTGCCTTTCCCTGATAACAAACACAAGTCAAAGGAAGATGAACACTATAATAAGTTTTGTGAGTGGATGAAACCTTTATTCCTGCAAATTCCTTTGACTGGTGCTATTAAATTGCCTCCTTACTCAAAGTATATGAAGGATATTGTCTCGAATAAAAGGAAGATCCCTAATGAAGAAATTTCTACCTTGCTTGCTAATTATTCCTTTAATGGTAAGGTTCCAAAGAAACTTGGAGACCCTGGGATTCCAACTATCCCTTCCTCTATTAAGAATAGTTATGTTAGAACTGCTTTATGTGATTTGGGAGCTGGAGTTAGTGTTATGCCTTTCTCTCTCTATAAGAGGCTTCAACTAGAAAAATTAATACCAACTGATATATCTTTGCAAATGGCTGATAAATCTACCACTATTCCTATTGGTATATGTGAGGATGTACCTGTTCAAGTGGCTCATAATTTCTTGATATTAACTGATTTTGTTGTGCTTGAAATGCCTGAAGATGATAATATGTCTATTATTCTTGGGAGACCTTTTCTTAATACTGCAGGAGCTGTTATTAATTGTAATCAAGGAAAGGTGACCTTTAATGTTAATGACAAGGAACATATTGTCTATTTCCCCAAGAAGACTGAAAGGACTTATGGTTTGGATTCAATTGAACATGTTGAGGGCATCCAAGTTGGAGAAATATATTGTCCCATACCAAGAGAAAAATTTGAAACTATTATGATTGGGACCATTGCTATCAAGGTTGAGGTAACATAATCATTAGTGGAATACAATGTTTTGCCTCATATGGAATTGTTTTGGTAACAAGACCCGATCAACCTTGTTAACAAAAGGATTTCATTGAACAAAACAATATTTTCACCGTGATTATCTCCGTTTACTTTTATTCTATCCATTTTAGTTTTGCTTTCGTTTAGTTTTCTTTGTTGTTAGTTGCTTGCATGTTAGAGTGTCTTAGAACTCCTGTAGTTCTAGCCTTGTTTTGTCATTGCATCATTTCCATAAAAAAATCTGTCTGTCAGAAAATCATTCATCTATGACTGAAAATAGCCCAAAAATAAAGTGTCTCGAAAAATTCCAGAAAACTCATATTAAATTTTTACGTGAAAAAGGGGCATAGGAGTGCCTGGAAGGTACCAGGGGGACCCACCAGGCAGGCACACCACCTGGTGGCGCGCCCTGCCCTGGGTGGCGCCATGCCATGGTGTGCGCCACCCCTGGCCCTCCACTCACTCTCTCACTTGCCACTTTCTTCTCTCTCCCGAGTAAACTCCAGTTCATTGCTCAAAATCGCGTTCTTGCCGTGCTTGCCCTCGATTTTTCGATCTCCTTTCTCAGCCCATCTTTGTTGCTGAAATTTGGAGCATTTGTTCTCCGGTATGTGACTCCTCCCCTTGTCCAAGTAGATTTGTGTTTAGTGGATTATATCTTGAGTATTTTGCTGTTGTAGGTGACAGGTTATGAGAGATTGTAAGCTTGTTTGATGCTTAGAGATATAGTTTTGATGCATGTTTAGGCCTCTTACAAGTTCCTATGAGTAGTGCCCTTCATTATATTCACTTTGCAATCATTTGTTTAACAGATGTTTAAATTTTAGAATAGAAGATGAATGAGCATCAACTAAACCAACATGAACTATGGGTGCCTGAGGTTATGAAGGTTCACCGAGAGGAGGAAGTTTTTACTTCCATTTATCCATGCTCCGAATTCATGAGAGCTGCAGGAATTCTCCAGGATTTCCACACTTTGGTTTCTAATGCAGGGTTGGAGCACTTTTTGGAAGATGAACCTTGTAAATTTGTGAAGCTAACCATGTCTGTGGTGCAGGACTTTCAATTTAGTTACTCTTTGCCTAACCCCATGGTCCACTACAAAATTTACAATATTGTTGTCGACCTTTCTCTCGATGACTTTTGTCCAACTATTAAGGTACCTCAATGGGGATCATGTCGAAGGATTAAAGTGCGACCTGCACCACTAATGGATTTATACGCAGAAATTTGCCAAGGGAGCAGCTTCTCGAAGGAGAGTGGAAAAATCTGTAACATTCATCTCCCCTCCATTCACTACTTTGCCTACTTTATTGACAAGTGTGTTCTTGCTAGGAAAACTGCCAATAAGTTATCTTCATATGATCCAGTATTTATCTCTGCTGCTCTTAAATGAGATAGGTCTTACAACTTGGGTGCTTTGATAGCTTTCCGTCTTGCCGCTAACCGCGAGAAAGGTGAAATTTGTGGGGGCCTCATTGCTTCTCGTTTACTAGCATTGCATGGTTTAGTGCCTCATCATCTAGACCTACAGTTCCCATAGAAAGGCTTGATCTTAATTCCATGATGCAGCATAAATTTGTTTCCTCGTGGGCTAGTTTGAGTGAGTTGTCTTATGAAATAACCTTTCTCAAAGCTGGTTGGAGAAAGAGCAAGCCCGAGCGTGTTGTTCTTTTGCCTGCACTTGTTTTGTTTAACCTTGATAACAGGGTAGGATGGTCCCTCACTGAGGAGGAGCTTGACACGTACTTGGGAGAGCTCTCCCAACAGGAGCAGGATACTGATACATTGCAAATGTATCTATAATTTTTGATGTCCCATGCTTGGTTTTATCTACTTTCTTATTTTTTGTCCACACTTTGGAGTACTTTTCATATGATTTCTTGGACTAACCTATTAACAAGAGCCACAGTGCCAGCTGCCTGTTTTCTGCTGTTTTTGGTTCTAGGAAAGTCAGAAAATGAATATTCTCGGAATTGGACGGGACAAAAACCAAAAATCCTATTTCACCAGAAGACTCCTAGAGCCAGAATATGAGACGGAGAGGGGCTGGGGCCCAGCCACACCACCTGGCCGCACCAAGGGGTGGTCTGGCCGCCCCAGGCACCCCCTCGGTCTCCCTCTTCGCCTATAAGATGCCTTCTGACCTAAAAACTCAGGGGGGGTTCGATGCTTTTCCAGAAGGAGTTCTGCTGCGCCTCCACCACCAGATTCCACGAAACAGAACCAGAAACTCTGTTCTGGCACCCTGTCGGGACAGGGAATTGGAGGAGATCATCGCCATCATCATCACCATCGCTTCTCCATCCACCATCCATGTTTCCCCCATCTATGAGTGAGTAATCCCCCGCTGTAGGCTATGGGGATGGTAGGGATTGGATGAGATCATTCATGTAATGGTATCGGATTGTTAGGGCATGGTGCCTAGTATCTTTTATTAGTGCTTTATGATGTTCCATGCTTGGTTTTATCTACTTTCTTATGTTTTGTCCACACCTGGGAGTACTTTTCATATGATTTCTTGGACTAACCTATTAACAAGAGCCACAGTGCTAGCTGCCTGTTTCCTGCTGTTTTTGGTTCTAGGAAAGTGAGAAAATGAATATTCTCGGAATTGGACGGGACAAAAGCCAAAAAATCATATTTCACCAGAAGACTCCCGGAGCCAGAATATGAGACGGAGAGGGGCTAGGGCCCAGGCACACCAACTGGCCACGCGGGATGGGCCTAGCCGCGCCAGGGGGTGGTCTGGTCGCCCCAGGCACCCTCTCGGTCTCCCTCTTCGCCTATAAGATGCCTTTTGACCTAAAAACTCAGGGGGGTCGACGTTTTTCTAGAAGGAGTTCCGCTCTGCCGCCACCACTAGATTCCACTAAATAGCACCAGAAACTCCTTTCTAGCACCCTGCCGGGACGGGGAATTGGAGGAGATCATCGCCATCATCATCACCATCGCTTCTCCATCCACCATCCATGTTTCCCCCATCTATGAGTGAGTAATCCCCCGATGTAGGCTATGGGGATGGTAGGGATTGGATGAGATCATTCATGTAATGGCATCGGATTGTTAGGGCATGGTGCCCAGTATCTTTTATTAGTGCTTTATGACTTTGTTGCAACTTGTTATGCTTAATGCTTGTCACTAGGGCCTGAGTGCCATGATTTTAGATCTAAACATGTTATTGATTCATTATGATAGTAATGTATATGGTCTTATCTGCAAGTTGTTTACACACATTGTTGTCCGGAACCAATGGCCCCGAAGTGACATAAATCGGGATAACCGGAGGGAATGGCTTTGATGTGAGGATCACATGTGTCCGTGGAGTGTTAATGCTTTGCTCCGGTGCTCTATTAAAAGGAGCACCTTAATTGCCAGTAGTTCCCTTGAGGCCCCGCTGCAAACGGGCTGGCAGGAAAAAAATGCTGTGCAAGTTCTCATTGCGAGCACGTATGACTATATATGGAACACATGCCTATGATTATCTAGTACTTGGATGCTTTATCTTATTTATCTGTAATTGCCCTATGATATGATTGCTATGTGAATTGTCTTGTCCATGCAACGCACGTCCATCCATCCCTATGCCTACCGCACTCGAATCCTACTATTTACTGCTATTGTTATTGTTGTCTTTACTTTACTACTGCTGCTACTTTGTTATTCCTACTACAAAACTGTTGCTATTGATAAACTGCTATGAGCAAGATTGTTTCTAGGTGCAGCTGAATTGACAACTCAGTTGTTAAGGCTTATAAATATTCTTTGGCTCCCCTTGTGTCGAATCAATAAATTGGGTTTCACTTCCCTCGAAAATACTGCGATACACCCCCTATACTTGTGGGTCATCAGGTACAAGAAGGGAGGTCACGGATGATTCGGTTCAGCCCTCAAATGAGGGGGAATCTTCATATCAGCAGCCTATCTATGATTGGGGAGCTTCTTCTTCCTCCCAAGGGCCCAACAACGACCATTCTTATCATGATCCTCCTGCTTGGAACCCTTACCCGTATCTGGATTGACACCCACTTAGGCCAAAAGCCTAAGCTTGGGGGGAGGTACGCCGACATCGCACTCATCTTCATATCATGTTGCGTCGGTACTTTGTATATTCATGTTTCGTTCTCTTTTTAGTTTTCGTTCTTTCTTTGCTTTTGCTTTCTCAAACACAAAAAGACCAAAAATATTTCTATTGTTTCTCTTTGGTTCGTTTCTTCTTCTTTCTGCCTTGGTGTTTTTCCCTTTTTGCTTTGTTTGAACTATTCGAATAACCCAAAAAGATTTTGCTTTGCTTGTTTCCACTTTTTGGTTCTTGTTTTAAAAATCAAAAACACCAAAAATATTTGATGTTCTTCTTTGTCTTTGTGAGTTTGTTGCAGGGTTCAGTAGTCCTCAGTGGATATTGGTTTCATATTATTATTCAAGCCACACAAGTAAAGAGCAATAATGAGGATTAATGACAAGTTGAGGTGTGGTAAGAGGCTGGTAATGAACTCTATTTGTTTTCGTTTTTGTACATATACTCATCATTGTGGGCATGCTTAGTCTGTTCGTATATGGTGTATGTTATTTATGGATGCTTAGTAATTCTTGCTTTCATATGATTAGTCCCAGCTTGCTAATAGTTTGTAGCTTGTCTTATGAATGTTTGCTTGCATTACTCTATTCATAACTTGGTATGACACCGTGGTATTCTCCTCTGAATATTTTATTTGAATTGACTTGGCACATGCTCACGCATGCATATGGCTGAAATAATCAGTTAAGCCTCGATGAATTATTTTGCCTTGAGGGTCTTGAATCACTTTCATGCCATGATTAGTCCTGTTTTGTTGCAAGCATGATTATGACAACTATTGATCTCTCGGTTGTCTCTCCCTTACTATTGCTAGCCTTCACTTTCATTGAGTATGTTTTACTCATGTTTCCAACTCCCTAAAACCAAATATTTCCAAAGCATCCACCGTACCTACCTATTAGCATCATTTGCTACTTCCGTGCATATTCAATATGCCTTGTTTTCTTCCGAATAAAATGTTTGCTTGCTATGAGAAAGTTAGTTAGTACAGCTCTCACGAACTTGATGGCACACTTTATTTTCTGCACTTAATAAACCTGAACCATTGTGACTGTCCATGAAAGTTATGTGCTTGCAAATTATAGGCTGGGGATTAGCAGAACCGTGCTGTCACGGGGAACGCTTTCAACACTTGTAAATATATACCCCGTTGATACCATGCTCTTTTGTTTGCGGATGTCGTCGGTGTGAAATAAAAGGGGAGCTTGCAAGTCCATGGAGTTATGTATGTGTGTTAGAGAAACGCCTGGGCCGCCGGTCTAATCCATGCCATCATGGTTGAAACCTGCAGCGTAGCCATAATGATATCTATAAAACATTCTTCTTATAAAAAAAGAGAGATATCTATTGAGAAAAAAAGAGGTATGTGAAAAGAGGAAAGAGAGAAAAAAGCACCATTTTCCCATGGTAAATAAGAAGATTGCTGAGATACTCATTGTCTGCTTGCCTTGTCATTTGATATGGGGATTCTTCCGTATCATCGGGCAAGGGTATACCTGGGCATTTTTCGGGCCGGGCCGGGCTCGGGCCGGGCCTGACAAAGCCCGCCCGTGCAAAACCTAGGCCCGAGCCCGGCCCGGTTGTCGGGCTTCAAAATCAGGCCCAGGCCCGGCCCACCAGGTGCATACACATTCGGGTCGTCGGGCCGCGGGCCGGGCTTCTCCTTGTTTTATGTTTTCTCCACGCCCGAGCCTGGCCTGTGCACTCCCCGGGCCGCAGATCTGGAGCCCAGGCCTGGCCGCGGGCCTAAAAAGCCCGGCCCGTCGGGCTTTTTCGGGCCGGGCCGGGTCAGGCCGACCGGGCTGGGCTGCCCATGCCCAGATCTGGGCAAGGGGTACCTCGTTGGCGGTTCTCTATGATACGCACGTATTTACAATGACAAGAACTTGAAGGGAATATGCCCGAGAGGCAATAATAAAGTGGTTATTATCTTATTCCATGTTTATGATAAATGTTTATTTTACATGCCATAATTGTATTGATCGGAAACGTCAATACATGTGTGTTTAATAAACAAAAAGGGTTCCTAGTTATGCCTCTCTTATAGACTAGCTCGTTGATTAACAAGATGATCAAGGTTTCCTGATCATGGACATTGGATGTTGTTAATAACGAGGTCAGAACATTGGTGGAATGATGTGATGAACATTCATCCGAAGTATAGCATTACGATCAAAGTCATTATTTTTATATTGCTATAACATCATACGAAGTAATCTTTATCCTTAGACCATGAGATCATGTTAATTGCTAACACCGGAAGAGTATCTTGATAACATCAAACGTCACACCGTAACAGGGTGACTATAAAGATGGGTTCAGTGCTACGAAGGTGTTATGTTGAGACTCATGGATCAAGAGTGGAATTTGTCAATCCCGATGACGGATAGATATACTCTGGGCCCTCTCAGTGATATCACATTGAAATAGCTTGCAAGCAAGTGATGTGATCACTAGAATGTTATATCACGGGAACGAGAAAAGAGTGCATGTCCGTAACGAGATCAAACTAGGTATGGTGATACCGATGATCGAATCTCGGACATGTAATATATCGTGAGACAAAGGGATTTAGTTACAAGCATTAAAGGTTCTCACGATCACAGAAGTCACCGTTGAATGTGTAGGAGTCAATACGGATCTCTAGGTCCCGCTGCTGATTATTGATCGGAGAGGGGTCTCGATCATGTTTGCATTATTCGCGAACTGTAGGGTGACACACTTAAGGGATACCGACACCATTTGGAGCAAATATGTTTCAGATAAAGATTTAAGAAAGCGCTGGAATTATTTCAATAGACACCGAAACTATTTCGGGTGAAATTGGTGAAATTGCTTCTGCATGTAATATTGAAATGTTGCACGGGTTTTTATGTGAATGTTTGTTAACTAAAGTAATTAACAAAATTCTGAATAAAAATAATAAAAGAGTTTTATTAAATGAGAGAGCATTAAATTTGGAGAAATTTAATGCATTTAAAGTGGAGACTTTAAAAGGGAATGTGAAGAGGCATTTTAATGTGGAGGGGTTACCACCACATGAATGGAGGAGGTGAAGAGGCACCTCCTCCATGTGCCGGCCATGAAGGAGGGGCACCCCCTCCTCCTATAAAAGGCCACCCTCTCCTCACTTCTCACACACACCTCCTTGTGAAGGATCTCTCTCCCCCTCTAGTATTATTCCCCATGGTCTCAGATTAGCGAGATACATGTTCCCGGTGGCTTTATCTGTAAAGGAGTTGCTGCTTCCGCTGCTTTGTCGGAGCGAGGGATGGAGGTTGTTGGGGTACCGGACGTGTGTGCGATCACGGATGCACCACTGCTTTGCGGTGATGGACTTGGTGGTGCTGGAGCTGGATCTGAAGGACGTGCTGGAGCCAGACCTGCTCGGACTTCCTCACGATCTTGAGATCGGAAAGTGTACGACTACATCAACCATGAGTTCCTACTCGTTAACAAAACTCGTTGTCTTCGAGGGTAAGTTCTCGTTGGATGTATGTCCACCCGTTGCTTTGTACCTAGTAGATAGATCTTGGCGTGTAGTTCACACCGTAGGAAATTTTTTGTTTTCTATGCTGCGGACCCAACAATGGTATCAGAGCCTGATTTATGCGTAGGTGCTTTGCACAGGTAGTACACATATGTTTATATGTGGGCGATGATGATCATGTTATTGCATCTTTTGTGTATTTTGGATATTGGAGGCATAGTGGGATGAAGCGGCCCGGACCAACCTTACATGTCATCGTACATGAGACCGGTTCCACGACTGACATGCAACTTGTTTTGCATAAGTGGCTAGCGGGTGTCTGTCTCTCCTACTATAGTCAACATCTAATTTACAACGAGTTGCTAATAACTTGGTTACCCTCGTTGTGGTTCATGTTCGTAGGTAAGAACGGTTCTATCTCCGAAAGCCCTAAGCCACGTAAAAACTTGCAATTGATAAATTAGAGGCGTCTAGTTTAGATCGTTGCTGGGCTAGTGTATTGATATGGTATTGTTGTAAGTAGATGTATGATAGATACTCTTACAACACATTCAACGTGTAAGTTCCATAGACCTTGGCCTTACACACAAAGGAATGATAGAGATCATACCACGATGCAAATGATAGAGATCAAATGCATGGACCATATCATCTCACTTTACAAATTAGATGTTAGCATCTTATACTGCTAGTTTGGCACTTTTGGTAGCATTGTAAGATGATCCCTCATTTAGATATCAAGATAAAATGTGTTCTTTCTTGAGTATGCACCGTTCTATGGATCGTGTTTCGAGACATCACGTGATGATCGGGTGTACTCGACTCTACGCTTTCATACAACGGGTGTAAGACAGTTTTACACACGCGAGTACTAAGGTTCTTACTTGGCGAGCCTAGCATGTACAGACATGGCCTCGGAACACGGACCGAAAGGTTAAGCATGAGTCATATAGTTGATATGATGTAGTGGATTTGGTTCATGTAATCACCAAAAAGGCACAAGGGATGTCGTTTTTGAGTGGGAGTTCATTAGTAATTTGGATTAGTCGAACTCAATTTGTCATAAACTAAATCAAAGTGAATTTGCATAATTTGTTGTAGTCATTGGCATCTATTCACTACCTTATGCTTAGTTTTAATTGAGATAATAGAACTATAGAATTCTGGATATTTACTTTACGAACTGGTATCGTATTATTTTGAACGTCAATTTAAAGTTTATAAGTCCTATTGCAAACTTTCAGCAAACTCTATTTACTCCACGAAGTTTAATAAGTAGTATTAAATCAAGAGTAAGAATTCCAATGTTAGTATCTAAAGTATCATGTTTGCCTCCATGATTATTGATATTCAAAAGTTGTTTTAATATCAAGATTATATTGGAGCTGAAAATTGTTTCAGAAACCATCATGTGTGAAAGATATTGTGATATCTGAAACAATGTTTTTGGTTGCATTATGATAGAGTATAATTTATCAAAATACATGTTCTCATATTGTATGAGAATTTGTGAAGGTTGGACATGCTAGGCATCCGAATCTACCAAAAAGGTTTTGGGAACTGATATTATACTCGCAATTCTTCCTTATAGGCTATAGTAGCTTGATCATGAAATTTTTCATGATAAGGATGAATAGAAGATGTAAGTAAAATGTTTACTACACTAATATATTACTAAATAATGGATTTTTAAAGAATGCCAAACATTTGATGATAGTGATCCACTTCAAAGTGCAAGTCCAAAGGTATTCCTATTTGACTATATACAAGCTTTGTACCATGTGTCATGTTGATGACACCACTATTGATGTTGATAGATTCTTTTAAAAGAAAAGGAATTGCTGAAAGAGAATCTATAAAATATTTGGTAGAAAATAAAAGGTTGGAGATGTCCAACTTGGGTATATAGAAGATATACATGTTATGGTTGTATTCCTTGCTTATTAAACAATGTGGTTCTTAGGTATTGGATACCGAATTGGTTGGTATGAAGTGTCATACAGGACAACGCAATTCATGAACTGCAATGGCCTAAGTAACTAGCAAGAGAATAAGTGATGATGATCATCGAAAACAAATAAAGTGTTATTGTGCTTTTTCGTTGTCGTCAAACCTAGCCTTCAAGATTTGTTTTAATAATTGTTATTTTGATTCGGTATTATGAGAACAATGGTTGTTCAAATAATTACCGTATTCCATAAAGAATGGATGAACTTTTACAAGTCTAGTGGGAGAAATCACATCCATAAACACTATTGCTAAAATGTCGCAAGACAATGATTGAAAGATCACTTATGAAGTGACATCGCTGTTTAAATTATATTGGAAAGAAAACATGAAGAAACTCCATGTTGATGGATTTTTGGAGTCTTTGATTTTGATCAATTGACGCATGTGAGACTTTCCTCGGGATAATTGAAACTCCGTCCATAGGCCAGAGAGGAACGGATGACTAGATTATTGGAAATTGTGCATGCTATTGTGCATAGTCCATTATGTGTAGCCATATGCGATGGACCTTTTTGCTTCATATGCTTTCTTCAAAAATTTGAGTGAATATATCTGTATATTTACTTAATAAGGAAGAAGTATGAAACATTTGAAAGTTGTTCAAAGACTTTCAAGATGAAGTGAAAAAATCATTGTAACAAGAAAATAAAGAGCTTATGATTTGATCATAAAGGAAGATATTTGAGTTACATGTTTAGCAAAACACCTAAGATTTGAGGAATCGTTCCATGAATTTGGATTTCTCGATAAACCACGGGAGTATGATATGTTCGAGAGATGAAATCAAACCATGTTTGACATGGTAAGATCAAAGGTGTCATTTATAAAACTGCCATTATGTTTTAAGGATTGAAGCTTTAGAGACTACCGCTTTTACACTGAAAAGAGCACCATCGTGATCCATTGAAATGACACCATATGAATTATGGTTTGGGATAAAACCCGAATTGTCTTTTCTTAAATTTTGGTATGCTATGCATAAGTAAAATGTTTACAACCAAAGTCAGATAAGCACGTCTTTGTAGGTTATCCCAAAGAATTTGTTGGGAATTTCTCCATAACACCGAGGAGAAAAGAGTTTTGTTACTTGGAACGTCAAGTTTCTTGAGAAGGAATTTTTCGTGAAAAGTTAAGTGGGAGGACAATAGAACTTTGATAAGGTTGTTGAACCTTAGCTATATGTGCTAAGTAGCGCAGCGCTGGAACGTGTCCCGGTGGCGGCCACAATGCTCATGGCTCTCGCGATTACAAAAGGTGTGATCTCGGAGATTAGAGTTCCTATAGAACCGTGTGGGTCGGTAAGAATCAAATAGTAAGATTTGATAAGCAAGTCGTTATTGTTTTGACAATGATGAACCGACTACATGCAAAGAAGCGATGATGGGCCCTGACTCCATAAAATGACTAGAAGTCATAGAATCCGTGATAGTACCCGTACACGAGAAATCAAGTTTCTGAACTTGGAAGACCCTCCGGATAGGCGTGAAGCCTATCGGTCATGTTTGGATCTATAAAGAAATAAGACATGGATGTTTAACATCTATGAAATAATCGACATGTCGAAAAGAAGTTTACGACAATGTTCAAGGAGTTGACTATGACAAGATTTGATCTTTCATAGCGATATTTAGTCTTGACGGATTAATGTAGCAACAACTACATATAATTTGGTATATGGTAATTGAATAAACAAAACAGTGTTCTTCTAATAGAACGGTTACCTAGGACGTGTACATGACACGGTCCAAAGGGTTTTGTTAATTCAAAGGGTGCTAAAAGGGCATGCAAACTTCAATAGTTGAAGTAAGCATAGCGGAGTTAGAATCTTCACCATGATGAAACTGTTAAAAGAGTTTAAATTCATCGGAGATGATGAAGATGCTTGCATTTGCAAGAAATTAAGTGGGAGCGCTGAGACATATTTCTAATACATTATGTAGAAGACATATTGTTGATTGGAAATGATGTATCTTGTATTGACACAAGTTAAGAATTTTATTAAAATAAGATTTCGATGAAAGACTTGGGCAAAACCGGAATATTAGGCATTAATATCTATATGGATAGATTAAGGCGCTAATATGGTTGTGCTAGACATACATATATGAGATATTGAAAGGGTTCAGTATGGAAACAACAAGAAAGGTTCTTGTTGCATGGAAATGATTGTATCAAAATTCAAGTGTTTCAACACTTGGTGAGTAAAATCACATGAAGATTTTGATCGATTATACCATGATATGTATATATCCAGAATGTCCTATGCTCTAAATGTTATGAGCACATACCAGAATGATTCATGAGATGATCATTGGACGATAGTAAAGATATTCTTATGAGCTTTGGAAGAACTAAGAATATATAATGTATAAGTGACAAATAGTTAAAAGTAGTTCATTGTAAAGTGTTACATTGATACTAGTTTTGTCACAAGATACAAATTAAATTTATCTCAATTTAGACTATGGGTGGCACAATGTAATGGAAAGGATGTTCCATGATGGATTTGGATGAGTTCCAAAGTTGAGACATTGTGAAGGATACTACAACAAAAAGGCTAAGTATATAACTACTATAGTAGCAGCAAAGGAGGGCATTTGTGTTAAGTAGTTTGTTATCAAACTAGGTGTGGTTCAAAGTGGGCTAATACTATGAAGATATATTGTGTGACAATAATATCAACATATTTTAAGCCGAACGAACTAAAGGTCTCACCAAAGGACCAAATTTATACAATGCCATCTCATTTGAGAATGAGTGATGCGTAGAGACGCAAAGACATGCAAATACACACGGACCTGAAACTGTCAGATCCGGAGATTATGTTAACCACTAGCAATCGCGTATATGCAACACCAGAAAGCCATAGGTGTTCAATACGCAAAGTTTTTCAAACTAGATTATTGACTCTAGTGCAAGTGGGAGAATGAAGGGAATATGCCCGAGAGGCAATAATAAAGTGGTTATTATCTTATTTCATGTTTATGATAAATGTTCATTTTACATGCTATAATTGTATTGATCGGAAACGTCAATACATGTGCGTTTAATAAACAAAAAGGGTTCCAAGTTATGCCTCTCTTATAGACTAGCTCGTTGATTAACAAGATGATCAAGGTTTCCTGATCATGGACATTGGATGTTGTTAATAACAAGGTCACAACATTGGTGGAATGATGTGATGAACATTCATCCGAAGTATAGCATTACGATCAAAGTCATTATGTTTATATTTCTATAACATCATACGAAGTAATCTTTATCCTTAGACCATGAGATCATGTTAATTGCTAACAACGGAAGAGTATCTTGATAACATCAAACGTCACACCGTAACAGGGTGACTATAAAGATGGGTTCAGTGCTACGAAGGTGTTATGTTGAGACTCATGGATCAAGAGTGGAATTTTTCAATCCCGATGACGGATAGATATACTCTGGGCCCTCTCGGTGATATCACATTGAAATAGCTTGCAAGCAAGTGATGTGATCACTAGAATGTCGGTAACGGGAATGAGAAAAGAGTGCATGTCGGTAACGAGATCAAATTAGGTATGGAGATACCGATGATCGAATCTCAAACATGTAATATATCACGAGACAAAGGGATTTAGTTATAAGCATTAAAGGTTCTCACGATCACAGAAGTCATCGTTGAATGTATAGGAGTCAGTACGGATCTCCAGGTCCCGCTGCTGATTATTGATCACGAGGGGTCTCGATCATGTCTGCATTATTCGCGAACCGTAGGGTGACGCACTTAAGGGATACCGACACCATTTGGAGCAAATATGTTTCAGATAAAGATTTAAGAAAGCGCTGGAATTATTTCAATAGACACCGAAACTGTTTCGGGTGAAATTGCTGAAATTGGTTCTGCATGTAATATTGAAATGTTGCAGGGGGTTTTATGTGAATGTTTGTTAATTAAAGTAATTAACAAAATTCTGAATAAAAATAATAAAAGAGTTTTATTAAATGAGAGAGCATTAAATTTGGAGAAATTTAATGCATTTAAAGTGGAGACTTTAAAAGGGAATGTGAAGAGGCATTTTAATGTGGAGGGGTTACCACCACATGAATGGAGGAGGTGAAGAGGCACCTCCTCCATGCGCCGGCCATGAAGGAGGGGCACCCCCCTCTCCTCCTATAAAAGGCCACCCTCTCCTCACTTCTCACACACACCTCCTTGTGAAGGATCTCTCTCCCCCTCTAGTATTATTCCCCATGGTCTCGGATTAGCGAGATACATGTTCCCGGTGGCTTTATCTGGAAAGGAGTTGCTGCTTCCGCTGCTTTGCTGGAGCGAGGGACGGAGGTTGTCGGGGTACCGGACGTGTGTGCGATCACGGATGCACCCCTGCTTTGCGGTGCTGGACTTGGTGGTGCTGGAGCTGGATCTGAAGGACCTGCTAGAGCCGGACCTGCTCGGACTTCCTCACGATCTTGAGATCGGCAAGTGTACGACTACATCAACCACGAGTTCCTACTCGTTAACAAAACTCGTTGTCTTCGAGGGTAAGTTCTCGTTGGATGTATGTCCACCCGTTGCTTTGTACCTAGTAGATAGATCTTGGCGTGTAGTTCACACCGTAGGGAATTTTTTGTTTTCTATGCTGCGGACCCAACAGAACTTAGTGGTAACTAAAGTTGAGTAGCATGAGGAGCGGCCCTCGTACTCAAGGGACATGGGATTTCCAGTTTATAGTCTGTCAAGCATATAACTCAGATTGGACCTCACTTTCACCTTAACCATATTAAAGATGCTTATGATAGGGGCAATGAGAGCTCAAAGCTAATGAGTACCATACTTTCAGCATTTGGAAGCCTTTCAAACTATTCAAAACCTTTTCATTTCCTTGTTGAGTCTCCACTTATTCTATGAGCACTTTCTTGAGGGCATAGTTGTCATTCTTTGTGCTTGTCTCATTACTTGATTATTTGTGTTATGACTTTGATGCTTGTATCTTTGCCATCTTTACTTCTAGTCTTCACCTGAACTTCAGAGGTGCCTTGGCATTCATACTCAAAGGCAAGGGAGATACCACTCTATCATACCTTGTTATGAGCATTGTAATGTTGCTTATGTTTATGTTTCATGCTACTTATTATTTTTGAGTTCGAATCTCTTCATATCTTGCATTGCCTATTAAGAAAACTTAGTTGCATACTCTTTATTATGAATTGTCTAAGTAGTTGATCACATGTTGAGAATATATACATCATATGAAGCAAATGTGTTTGTGAAAATTCTTTTATCGCACTCAGTTTTCAACTGAATTGCTTGAGGACAAGCAATAAGCTAAGCTTGGGGGGAGTTGATACGTCCAAAACGTATCTACTTTCCCGAACACTTTTGCTATTGTTTCTCTTCTAAACTTGTGTGATTTGGATGCAACTAACACGGACTAACGTTGTTTTCAGCAGAATTGCCTTGGTGTCTAGTTGTTGTGTAGAAAATCAACTATCGGGAAAAATCCTAGAAAATATGCCAAAAATCCTATTTCACCAGAAGACTCCAGGAGCCAGAATATGAGACGGAGGAGGGCTGGGCCTAGGCCACACCACCTGGCCGCGCGGGCTAGCCCAGGTCACGCCAGGGGGTGGTCTGGCCGCCCCAGACACCCCCTTGGTCTCCCTCTTCGCCTATAAGAAGCCTTCTGACCTAAAAACTCTGGGGGGGATTCGACATTTTTCCAGAAGGAGTTCCGCTCCGCTGCCACCACCAGATTCCACGAAACAGCACCAGAAACTCCATTCTGGCACCCTGCCGGGACGGGGAATTTGAGGAGATCATCGCCATCATCATCACCATCGCTTCTCCATCGACCATCCATGTTTCCCCCATCTATGAGTAAGTAATCCCCCACTGTAGGCTATGGGGATGGAAGGGATTGGATGAGATCGTTCATGTAATGGCATCAGATTGTTAGGGCATGGTGCCTAGTATCTTTTATTAGTGCTTTATGACTTTGTTGCGACTTGTTATGCTTAATGCTTGTCACTAGGGCCCGAGTGCCATGATTTTAGATCTGAACATGTTATTGATTCATTATGATGGTATTGTTTTTGGTCTTACCTGCAAGTTGTATACACACGTTGTCGACCGGAACCAAAGGCCCTGAAGTGATAGAAATCGGGATAACCGGAGGGAATGGCTTTGATGTGAGGATCTCATGTGTTCATGGAGTGTTAATGCTTTGCTCCGGTGCTCTATTAAAAGGAGCACCTTAATTGCCAGTAGTTCCCTTGAGGCCCCACTTCAAACGGGCTGGCAGGACAAAAGATGTTGTGCAAGTTCTCATTGCGAGCATGTATGACTATATATGGAAAACATGCCTAGGATTATCTAGTACTTGGATGCTTTATCTTATTTATCTACAATTGCCCTATGATCTGATTGCTATGTGAATTGTCTTGTCCATGCAACGCCCGTCCATCCATCCCTATGCCTACCGCACTCGAATCCTACTGTTTACTGCTATTGTTACTGCTGTCTTTACTTTACTGCTGCTGCTACTTTGCTATTCCTACTACAAAACTGTTGCTATTGATAAACTGCTCTGAGCAAGATTATTTCTAGGTGCAGCTGAATTAATAACTTAGTTGTTAAGGCTTATAAGTATTCGTTGGCTCCCCTTGTGTCGAATCAATAAATTGGGTTTCACTTCCCTCGAAAATACTGAGATACACCCCCTATGCTTGTGGGTCATCAGGCACGTTTGTCATTTAGGATGCCATGTTCTTCTACCATTTTCTTCATCGTCTAGCCACACCACTCGTCCCTTCGAGTTAGTTCATTGTGATCTTTGGACATCACCTATTTTGAGTGTTTCTGGCAATAAATATTTCATAGAGATTCTCCATCATTTTTCACATTTTGTATGGAATTTTCCTTTAGGCCAAAAATTGACACTTATGTCATTGTCTTCCTTCCGTGCATTCTTCCATACACAATTTAATTCACCTCTTATGTGCGGTGACCCAACATACCGCTGCATTATGTAGTACACTACAGTCGTTCACATAACACCAATGAAAACACCTTTCAAGTAGTATTACATCCCTTAGAGTGGTACAACAGAAACATAGCAGTTCCAATACATGACTATAGGTTACAACTTGACTCTTTACAAAAGACCAGAGAACAGTCTAGGTCAAAAGTGGAATAAAGAAACTTCTTACAAGAAGAACCAGAAATAACAACTCATAACTATCTTGCTAAAAGGACTAATATCTAAACTATTTGGTTTGCAATTGCTGCGAAAACAATGCTCTACAGAAATAGGTTCTAAGCCTAGATGGTGTCCTCTTGTCTAATTAGTAACTTTGTATTCATTTTAGTGGATGTATCTCTTGACTCCATTGGCTTCATTGAAGAACTTGAACTTTTGATGTCGATGTCTTGAGCATAAGTTGGTGTTGACATCGTCTTTATTGGCTTCAAAATCTAGCAAGGGATAAGAAGGTACGGGTGATACATTGCAAACGTATCTATAATTTTTGATGTTCCATGCTTGGTTTTATCTACTTTCTTGTGTTTTGTCCACACTTCTGAGTACTTTTCATATGATTTCTTGGACTAACCTATTAACAAGAGCCATAGTGCCAGCTGCCTATTTTCTACTATTTTTGGTTTCAGGAAGTCAAAAAATGAATATTCTCGGAATTGGACGGGACAAAAGCCAAAGTTATTATTTTACCGGGGGACACTTGGAGCCAGAATACGAGACGGAGAAGGGCCAGAGGGCGTCCACACCACCTGGCCACGCGGCCAGTCCTGGCCCGCGCTAGGGGGTGGTGTGGCCAGCCCAGGCACCCCCCTCGGCCTCTCGTTCCGCCTATATATTGCCTCTGATATAGAAACCCTAAGTACCCGATCAAAAACCCACGTAAGAGTCTGTAGCCGCCGTCGTCTCCATCCCTAGATCGGGAGGGATCTGAAGCTCTTCTCGGCACCCTGCCGGAGAGGGGAATTCACCCTGGAGTCCTTCTTCATCATCATGCAAGCCTCCGGTGTGATGCGTGAGTAGTTCATCTCTAGACTACGGGTCCATGTAGTAGCTAGATGGCTGGTTCTCCTCCTTTGTGCTTTCATGTTTAGATCTTGTGAGCTCCGTTCATGATCAAGATCATCTATTTGTAATTCTGCATGTTGTGTTTGCGGGGATCCGATGGATATTGGGATGCTATTTCAGATTGATTATTGATTCTATCATGTCTTTGTTATTTGTGATCTTGTGTGCTTTCTGTTGTTAGTAGTTATCTTGGCCAAGTAGATGCTAGCAACTCCAAGAGTTAGTATTTATGCTCGATAGTGGGTTCATGCCTCTGGTAATCTGGGGAAGTGACAGAAATCTCTAAGGTACTAGATGTGTTGTTGCTACTAGGGAGAAAACAACAATCTTTTGTTTATAGAATAATCGTATTGTTTACATTACACGCAATTTGTAATGCAATTATCTGTTGCTTGCAACTTAATACTGGAGGGGGTTCGGATGATAACCTGAAGGTGGATTATTAGTCATAGATGTAGTTGGATGGCGGTCTATGTATAATGTTGTAATGCCCAATCGAATCTCAGAGGAGTCAAGATGAGTAGTATATGCTTGTATGATTTCTCGATGTTTGTCAATTGCCCCGCTGTAATTTGTTCACCCAGCATGTTATCTATCTTAAGGAGAGCCACCTCTAGTGAACTATGGACCCCGGTCCTTTCTTTTACATTCAATCTACAATCAACTGTTTACTGTTTTGTGTTTACTTTCTGCAAACTATTACTTCCTTCTATTCGATACGTTTAATCCTTTGTTTTCAGCAAAACCGGTGAGATTGACAACCTCATCGCAAGTTGGGAACAGAGTTCTATGGTTGTGTTGTGCAGGTCTCCATGTTGCTACTGGCACCGGTAGTGTGCCCTGCCAACATTCAGCTAGCAACACCTTTGGGGTGTTTCCTTGCTCCTACTGGATTGATAACCTTGGTTTCATACTAAGGGAAAACTTGTTGTTGTGCTCATCACACCTTCCTCTTGGGGTTCCCCAACGAGCTTGATATATTTTGGGCGATTAACAATGGGTGAGTACGAGTGTACTCAGCAAGTTCACTAAAAAGGAGTGTTTGATGCACTAACTATGGCCAGAGACAATAGGTCGTAGGCTATGTAGGTTTCCGTAAACATTTCTTCAAAGATTGCTTTTATTCTGAAATACTATGTTCGTCTGCCTTCACAGGTTGATTCGAACTTCGTGGAGTTCCTTTCCTGCACCGTTCGCAGCTCCTTCCTAGAACAAGGAGTAACATGTCACACTTTTATACACTCTACAGAGGTGCGTTGCTTTACCCATAAGAGATCCTTAACCATGTTGCACATCCGAGCGGCCAACCCGTTCATACTTCCTTGGTATGAGGCCTGGTATGAGGATCCAAGCCAATCAGTATCCCTCTCCATGACCCCATATGCCAGTTGAATTGCATGCCAGACCTAAGATAAATCTTGTTTCCAATTATGTCCTGAAACACACAACCCTCATAGACACCAGATGTTGTCGAATGTTGAGGGATCCCACCCTGCTGTCGATCCTCTCTGAGAACTATAGCCATGTCCTGGTCATCCATTGACATATCAGAGGGAGAAGATCCAACTGACTTCCCAGAGCCATTGTAGATCTTATGGTTAACGCGTAATTTACGGTGCAAGAATCACTGGCGACATTGGTTGTTAAGTCCTAGATGATATATTCCTGTACAATGTGGTTTCCATTGCCGGCCTTAATTAGATTATCTGATCACCTGGACCAGTAACCAATAGTTCATATTTAATCATGGAAATAGTGTTTTCTGACCTTTTTGAAATGCAGGTGATGACAATATTTTATTTGCAAATACTTGATAGAAAATAATCAAAGGACATGAGCAAGTGTGAACTTGCCTTTTGTGATTGCAAGATTATGCACTCACGATCTTCGAGACAATGGAAGATCCAATATCAAAAATCAGCATCAATTGTCTGGTAAGGACTAATGTTCAAAGAAGCAAGATGCAATTATGCATAAGTAACATAATGCAATTTGATAAACTCTAATCCTTGGAATAATCGTCTATGATCTAGGGTTTGGAAACTGGTAATGGTTTCATTATAATGTGTTTCACTTTTAGATATGTTTAATATTTGTGCTTCTTATTAAGGCTTGTGAGAGTGTGTGAAATGACTTACAAGTGCAATGAAGTAATATACAATGATACAACACTTAAGTGTGGAATGTAACAAAAGACTCCTTATATAAAGATGGTTAACCAATTAAAGTCTTTTTGAGAATGCTTAAGAATTACTTATAATGTATCTTAGAAGAATAACTTTTGAAGAAAAGTTTATTTAACTAAGTGAAATCATTTAAACTTGCAAGTATATACTACTAGGGTTTATTTCATATTCTTGAAGAAATCATTGTTTTGATTGAGTTAAGCATCTTATTAGCATTTGGAATTTGTAGAGCACTAATATAAGATGGTACCACATTCCATTCCCTTCAAAACTTCTTAATACTTTATTCAATTTTAGATCATAATAGTACTACCTTTATTTGAGTAGGGTTTTGTTGATGTTATAAGTGAGTGGAATATTTCATCCCTTTGGAACTTAATGATTATATTCTATGAACATGGAAACAACATTCTCTTTGGATTACTTATGAGTTATCCTAGACTTTAAAAGGTCATTGCAAATTTGTAAGGAATTTGGTATTAGAAAGGTTTAATAAGTGAAAATAATATTTTCATTATTTTATAATTTATAACATCTTTTAGAAAATAAGATACAATTGTTTCAAATGGTAGTTTCAAGAAATACATCCTAAAATGGTTAGATCTATTTTTGACTTCATATAATCATCAATTAGGTTTGTTATTATACTTTATACTTTAAATAAATAAAATTAAAAACATAAGCAAAGATTTATACGTTTTTAATGATTTAAAATAAAAGGAAAGGTTTTAAATAAGATTTATTAGACCTTTACATTTTATTTTACTTCAAATGTGAAAGGTGATATTTTTGTTCTGTATATCTTATTTTTGTGAATATTTTGGTATATTATATGTATTTTTATGCTTTTTAAATAATTAGATATGATTTTATAAGTTTTATTACTTACTAAATAATAATTCTTTAGTTAAGTGACACAAAAATGTATGAAACAAGTTTATAATTGTATATTTTTCGTTTCTAAGAATTTTAATATATTATACTTATTTTTCTAAAATTTGAAATAATGAGTTATTGATTTTACAAGATTGAATTATCTTATAAAAAATAACCAAAATAGTAAAATATTACAATAATTATTTAATAATATATAATAATATATTTTAATTGTAGATTTTAATTTTTTGAAAATTTTGATATATAACACATATATTTTTGAATTGTAAAACAAGAGATATTGAATTTACAAGTTTATTCTTTTTATTAAATTCCTGGAAAATAATTATATTTCAATTTATAATGTTTGCCCATTTTATAATAAAATTCTAAGCAATAAATACTTTGTACACCGAGACTAATCCTACTCTAGGTCACTAACTAGTGGGGCCATAGAACACATCACATGCCACATGGGTGTGGACCAGTTCAAACCTGCTGACTAGGTCATGGTGACGTAAGCCTGATGCAGCGATGATGTCCACAATGGGTGAAGCTCCTAGGTCAAGTGGTGCGCTAGACCGAGTGAAGCAAGGCCAAGTTCATGGGATTGTCGCCGCCCACTATTGGTCACTGGAGCTACTCCGGCAACCACTTATTGCGGCGGCCGACAGCGGGGCATGATGCAACAGTGATAGAGAGCGAGAGAGGGTGAATGAAGAGGTGCATGAGCACCGTTGGATCACCGAGATGTCGATGGGGTGGTCGGTGATGCGTGGGAAGGTCAGATGGCAGCGAATCGATAGCGGCAGCTATGGCAGACGGCAACACTTCGAGCTTGATTCCACGCCACTCGTGGCGCACCTTCTTGCGTGGCTTGTCGGAGATGAACGAGGACGGCAAGACGAACTCGACGGTGGCTTCGCTTAGTACTACCGAAAACAGCGGAGAAGTACGATGACTCGAGCTAGGGTTTCGGTCAGGGGAAGATCTCAGGAAGAAGAAGAAACTAGGGTTCGTCGGTGCAGCGAAGGGGTTTAAATAGACGACGGCGATGTCGATAGCACGAAACGTGGCGCGGCGGTCATCCGAACAACGGCGGACGGCAGGCGAGTTACCAGTGAGCTGCTTCTCGATTCATCGGCAAGGAAGAAGAAAAGCAAAAGAGGTCAAAGGCGTATGGGTCGGTCCTGGACTTCTGTTGGGCCGTGTTGGGCTATGGCAAAGGGTGCAGAACATGGGGAGATTTGCATATGCGGGCGATGGTTAGCAAATGGGTCCTGGCCAGAAGCTAGGTTACGCTGATTCTTCTTTTTCTTTTTTGATTTTCTGTTTCTATTAATCGCTCTTTTGCATTTCATTTTCAACTATAATTTCTTTATGATTTAGAATACCAAAACCTTTTATAAATATTCTGAATGTAGTAGTAGTCATCCTTATTAAGTGACTTCCATCACCTTTTTATGATTTCATGATTCGATTTAATTTGAGAAATGCACATAAGTAAGAAGAATAAATAGGACTAGGATATTTAGGGTTTTGTTTATTATAATAAAAATATTATAAGAATGTTCTTGTTTTCACCATGTCAATTGTAATGGTTAAGATTTAAGATGGTGAATGATATACATGGAATATATTCTTACTTAGCATCACATAACAACCATTATGTATGGTGGTTTAAATCTCATGGTTCTCAAAACTTGGTGATTTCTCCTATTCAAAACTTACTTGTTTTTTTAGTGTTCAGACTTACCATAAAACAATCTTAGTTAAGTCCTTATGCATGAATAGCAATCATTAATGGAGAAATGAAGATATTCATTTACAAGTAGTTATCATGAGTTTTGAGCGGATTTAATAGACTCATATTCTATTATGGATATGGATAAAGATTAAGGGCTAAGACATATTGTCATTGATGGCTCTAAAATATAGCCATCTCCATCCACATTTAAACTGGATATTATTCATATTTTTGATGAAATATCTCTCTAAACCCTGCCACTAATGACTAATATTCAAAGGGGTATGCAGTCCTTTCTTTTTATTCTTTCTTGTGCAGATAATATCATTTGAAGATGGGAATCACTACATTAAAGTCAAAGATACGAGATTTCCAACAACCAAAAGAAACCAAGAGTCGTGAAGCGGAGGCAGATGCTTTAACGACCAACTATACGATCGGAATAAAATTCTGGCCGTATAGTTCTGGTCATATAGTTGGTGCCGCCTCCTCTAGGTCAAACAGAACAACTTTCGTGAAGGGACCCCTATATAAAGAAACCTCGGGCGACGAGAAAACAGGCCCTGCATCATCCAAAAGTCTCTGCCCCAGATCATCAGCCGCCTCCAGATCTCAGAAACCTTCTCCATCTCCATAGCCATATTCCACCACTTGTAATAGTAGATACTTCTTCGATTGGTGATATTGTAAGACTAATACTATCAATCTTATGATTTTCATTATAATGTTTGTGATTGTTGATCTCATCTCTATGTGTGAGTAATTCTCCTTGGGCTAAGGGCTTCATCCTAGCCATGTAGCGTTTACGCATGTTATTTATCATGGATGGGATCATGTATTAGTTTCTATGTTATGATGATTATTGTATCCTCTCTTGCCTCAATCTAAGGACATGTCAGGTACCCAATACCCTGAGGGTTGAGCCAGGTATAGGGAGTATGGGTAATGATTGTTCTGCAGGTTGGGAACCCCAGTGACAGAAGGGGTAGTACGGCTGTATGTGAGGGATTACTTGGGATTAACAGTGACATCACTATGCATATCATTAGTTCTCTTTCTTCTATGGATGAGACTAGTAGGTTATTGATATAAGCGGTTACAGAGGCAATAGCAATTATGGATGCACTATCCACATATAATCTATCTTGCTCTAACAATTACATGCATACTTTATCTTTTATTCCCATCAGATGTTTTGCGTAGCTACAGGTGAAACTAAACGCCCTAGGCCCTCTATCTCCATCAGCGACAACAACAAAAAGACACAAACTCTTGGTCTGGTAAAAACACAAAAGGAATTCTAAAACTCCTGAAGGTCCGTTAAAGTAACTTCACTACGCATCTGCTTCCCAAGGATTCGATAACCTAGGTCTACTAGGGAAAAAGAAGGTATACTACATCCGTAATCCAGATCAAAGGTATCAACCCTTTTTCTGGCGCCGTTGTCGGGGAAGCAATAGCTACCTTGGTGAGGTTATTAGGAAGGTTGCTAGTTTTAATTCTTATTTTTAATTTTTTAGTTTGCTTTCAGTCTTTATTTGATAAACCAAAAAATTAGTTAGCCTTTAAATTCTTGCTTTTACTATTGTAATTCTCTGTTTAAGAAAACCCAAAAACATAGGAACTATGGCTGAAAAGAAGCTTGGGGAGTTTGCTACTCCCAACAATGATTACCTGCATACTCCTATTACACAGCCAGCAATTGCTGCTGATGACTATGAAATTAAGCCCCATTATTTAAGTTTGGTTCAACAGAATTAATTTGGAGGCTCTGATGTTGAAGACGCAGGTATGCACTTGAATACTTTCACTGAAATATGTGATATGATGCGTATAAAAGATGTTGACCCCGATGCGGTAAAATTGCATTTATTTCCTTTCTCTCTTAGAGGGAGAGAAAATATAATGGTTGCTAGGTTTTCGTAAAAATACTATGACATCATGAGTGGGATGTACTTCTTTATTTATGACTAAATGTTTCCGACCTACAAAGACTGTGCAACTAAGATCTAATATTACAGGTTTTAGACAGGAAGAGTGTGAGCCACTAGCGCTTGCATGGGAGAGGATGAAAGAATGCATGAGAAATTGTCCGAGTCATGGGATGGAAGATTGGTTAATCCTCCATTTATTTTATAATGCTCTTAACCCTGTGTCTAAGTCTATGCTTGATACTTCAGCTGGAGGAACATTTATGGGTAAACATATTACCGAAGCAAAGCAGCTGCTAGACAATATGCAAGACAACCATGCTCGATGGCATGCGGATAGATCAAACACGAAGAAGGTGAACTCTGTCTCATCACAAGAAAATGAAGAACTCAATGCTAAGTTGGATGAGCTCATACTAGCCGTGAAAGGTAAGGAAACCCATGTAACAGCCATCCCAGAAACAAATATTGAAGAGATAGACTTCATAGCTCGTAATGATTATAACCCGGCTTGGAAGAAGAATTATAATCCTAATTTTCAGAAACACTATTCTAGTCCTTCAGGTAATTCTAATAATAATATGGGAACTAGTAATGGTAGTCTCCAAGAAACACTAAAGTCTTTTACAAACTCAGAAAATGAACAAAATAATATTCTTGTTAAAATAAGAGAGAACCATGATACTATGCTTGGTAAATTATCTAACCAAGTTTTAAGTTTGAGAAATGATTTATAGGCCCTCTAAGAAAGAACGAGGATCATTGAGGCACAGCTAGGTAAGATAACCGAGAGTCAAACTCTCATTCTAGCTAAATTTGTAGGTAAAGCTGAGCCCAATCCTATTGAAGACCTCAAGATGATGAGAATCCAAAGGGAGGAGCATGAAGAACTTGATTATAGTAATGCCCCTTCACCAAGCTATACTGTTGAAGATCTCGTAAAAAGGATCAACGTTAAGATTCTGGTAAGTGAAGGTAGTGAGGAAGCTATGTACCAACACTTTGTTAATCAGGTAGCAATAAAGGTACGTGAGCTTGAGGAAGAATATAAGCAAATTGCTGAAAATTTACCTGTGAAGCCTGATGACATATTTGAGCCCACTATTAAGATTAAAATTGGGACCAATGAGATAGCTGCACTCTGTGATGTAGGTGCAAGCATCTCAACGATTCCAAAGAGTCTTTTAACAAGTTAAATCTTGGCTCTTTTAAGATCACCGAGTTAAAATTGCATCTAGCAGATTCTACCTACAAACAAGCTGTGGGAATTAAGGAGAATACTTTAGTATACATTAAAGGTTGTCCTGCTCTTATTGATTTTGTTATTATTGACATGCCTGAAGATGTTACTACTCCTATTATATTAGGTTGTTCTTTCTTAAGAACTAATAAGGATTTGATTAATCTACATGAAGGGAACGTGAAGCTTCAATTTCCTTCGCGGGATCCTTTTGTTATTTGTTTCCCCAGGAAGAAGAAAGCCAAGCATGATGAAAAGGAGGCCATCACTTTGAAGGTCAACTATTTTGGACTGGGTGTTCCACTCATCTCGCCTAAGTGATCAACATTGAGGTCAAGCTATTGCCATAAAAGAGCACTTCATGGGAGGCAACCCATGTGAAATAAAGGTTTGAGTTAAGTTTTAAGTTTTAGTTTAAGTTCATGTTTAATAAAGAGTGCTAGAAAACTCCAATTGAGGAGAAGAAGTTTCGTAGTACTAAAAATCCTGCTTTATTCATGTTGTTGTTGGTCAACAATTTTTACTGTTAATTTTCTATCAGAAACAAGGTATATCACTAAGTTACATGATAAGAAATAATTTTCGGAGAAACAAATTTTTTTGATGCATACAGAGAGTTTAACGACCAACTATACGACGGGGATAAAAATTCTGGTCGTATAGTTTCGGTCGTATAGATATCTTTGCCATCGACAATTTTTCTTTCATATGTACTAACTGTTTAACGACCAACTATACGGTGAGAATAAAAATTCCGGCTGTATAGCTCCGGTCGTATGGATATCGGTGCCTCTGTATAAATTCGTTTCCAATGTATTGACGGTTTAACGACCAACTATATGGCAGGAATAAAAATTCTAACTATATAGTTCTGGTCGTATAGATATCGATGCCTTTGTATATTTTTTCCTAGGTACAGACGGTTTGATGACAAGCTATACGGCGGGAACATATTGTTTTGACCGTATACTTCCGGCCGTATAGCTGCTGCGCTAGTGGAAACCCTAAATTTTTGACAAAAGACCAATTATACGGCGGGAACACATTATTCTGGCTGTATAGTTGCACCTGTATAGTTGCGTCTGACCACAAAATCGCACGGGAAGGTGCCTCCAACTCCAAAACTTCAATCCTTTTTCTCTCTTCTACCTCCAAACTCTCTCAAAACCTCAAGGGATCTTCATCTCTACTCAATTTCGTTCGATTTCCTTGCACACAAGTGATCTACGGTATGTTTCTCCTCCGATCCTCCAATTAATTTTTGCAAATTCATCTTCGATCTATTGTCATTATCAATCTAGGGTGAGACCTACTATGAACCAATTGCCATGATTCTGTTGCCTAGATTATTATTTTGAGGAGATTCTTTAGTGTGCTATGATGAGGAATATGTTGTACTTACTATTGTTGGATCAAAAAGTTTTATTTTTGTCTTTCTTCAATGTTTTAGATAATGAACACAAGGAGCCAAACTCGTGCTCGTGCCACCGCTAGCACTTCTCGGGCTTTCGCTCAATAACGCATGGGGATACGGTTCAGGGATGAGTCGCAACGTGATCACTTCAACAAGATCAAGAACCACGAAGTCAAGGCCATCAAGTGGGCTTGCCCCATTATATTGAACCAACTCGGTATTTCTGATGAATTCAATTTACTTTGCAATAGATCTGGCCTACAAAACTTTGTGTACAATGATGTGCCTACTTATCGCCGCTTAACCATTGAATTCCTAAGTTCGTTGCAAAGCACCGTTAAACTCTGGCAAGGAGAGGACACGGTTTCTTTCTAACTTATGAACAACAAGTACACTTTAATGCTAGATGAGTGGTGTGCATGTTTTAATTTTCCAAACAATGATGATAATGCTTTACGCGTATCCTATACTAGCTTAAACCCTTCCCCTGAACAATATTATAATGGAATGAGTTTCACTACTAGAGTAAGCAAGGGGAAGAATATTCAACATCCTATAATTCGCTATTTGTTCTATGTTATTGCTAACACCTTGCACGCACGTAATGAGTTAACGAGACTCAACGAGGAGGACATCTTAGTCCTTGCAAAGGCTGCTTACATCAATTGCGGCTTGTCACTCAACTTGGGCGCCATCCTTGTGCGCTACCTGGAGCACCAATCCTCCCAAAGCCAAGGACCAATCACATGTGGAGGCATCATCGCTGTGCTTGCCACTGCCCTAGGCATCGACCAAGGTGAGTTGCAACCCGTGCTAGGTGGGTGACGTGTTGGTTTCTCCACTTTGAAAGCTTGTGGAATGCTCACTAGGAGAGGTGGTGTTTATTACCTGCATATTGCTGGAGCTGGGCGTCTCTACCCCGCTCCTATGCCTAGTGGTCTTTTCTCTATCGAGGAAGGATGTTTGCTATATGACTTGCAGGTTGAGCAACACCAACCCGAGGAGGAGATTCCGGAGGAGGATGATGACCAAGGGGAGGAGCAAGAAGTTCCATATCAAGAGGAGCAGCCACCAACCCGGTTCGCTACATACCAAGACTTCCAAGAACTTGGAGGGACTATGGAGAGGATGCATAGCCTATCTTTGAACCTCCGAGGAACAACTAGTAAACTCTCAACTAAATTTGCAAACTAGGGTAACGAATTTTTCTCGCCACCACAATGATATGAAGGGTTTGCAAAAGCCTAAGCTTGGGGGAAGTTTCCTCATGTATCTTTATTTGGTGTTCATTTGCTTTTATTTATTTCGAGGTTATGTTTTTAATTCGATTTTATAAGCACTCGTGTTGGTTTCCCCAACACTTTTATTTTTAGTTCTTTATATTTGCTTTCGAGATTTTCTAGCCGAGCTTTGCCGTCAATTTTCTATTCTTTAAACTCCCTCTCTTAAAAACCACAAAAATATTTCTCCATTTTCCTTATTTTCCCTCTTTCTTTTCTTTCCGACTCGAGGTTCATATGTTTGCAGGAGAGTGATCGACTTCAAGTTTTCAAGAAACAAATAAAAAGGGAAGAGAGAAGTGGAACCAAACATGAGAGGTATGCCTTATGACTCCCCACTTTTGAAGTTTGAGAAACCCATGCTAGTTAGTAGTAAATGTCGAGATGTTATATTGGTGGAGTGAGTCTTTGTATTGTAGTAAGATTTTTGTTTGCATGGGTATTTAGTTGGGTACATTTTGTTCCAGCTCTCGTCATTAACCAAGTCTTGCCTAAAAATTGCTAAACAATTGTAATAAGAAAAAGTCTCACAATTGAAGGCTTGGGTGTTGTAGTGCTTAGTCTTGAAGGCTTATTTCTAGATACACTCAACACCACTGAAAATGTTGATTGACTTGATATCTCTCTTTAAAAGGATTTGTTTGATTGAATTAATGTTTAGCGGTTAATCATAAGAATTATATAGCTTTATGCGTGTCAAACTTCATGGGATGTCAACAACTCTGCTGGCCTACGAATGATCTTCATGGAGGAAACTCCTAGATTTCGGCTATGAGTTGATTAAACACATGCAACAACAATGCTATAGTGGGTAAGATTCTTGGCAATCCTGGGTAGTTGTAATCATGATGGAATCACTCCTCTGGCTGTTATGAGTAATCATTATGCAAGGAACAAAAACCTTAGTGATGCCACGAGTGTCCATCACAGCCCGATAAACTAATATTTTTTTGGCATGCTCTCAATTACTTAAGAACTGAAATTCTTGAAGGACAATGAATAGAAAAGTAGTGCTTGAAAATCCTTGATTTATTGATGTGGGAGAATTGAGATACTCTAGTGTATATGCTTTTCATGACAACTCTTACACTCTCAGTTTACATGATTATACTCTATTCAAAGGCAAGCCTATGAGTTGATTACATGACATGGAATAAAGTTTACTCATTTGAATCATCCATGTTAACAAAAAAATTGTTGTGCTATAAGGATGCATAAAACCTGTATGATATGTTTGCCGTTACTCTATCTATGCTGAAGTTTTTCAGATTTATGAAGTGGAGGAAATATGAGACTACCAATCATGAGTAAGACCATCATCTCGTTATTTCAGTTTAATTGTTGAGTTCCTTTTTGATTTTGGTTTTCTTGCCCGGGGACGATCAAGTTTAAGCTTGGGGAGGTTGATGGCTCTGAAATATAGCCATCTTTGTCCACATTTAAACTGGATATTATTTATATTTTTGATGAAATATCTCTCTAAACCCTGCCACTAATGCCTAATATTCAAAGGGGTATGTAATCCTTTCTGTTTATTTTTTCCTGCGTAGATAATGTCGTTTGAAGATGGGAATCACTATGTTAAAGTCAAAGATACGAGATTTCCAACAACTAGAAGAAACCAGGAGCCGTGAAGCGGAGGCAGACGCTTTAACGACCAACTATACGACCGGAATAAAATTCCAATCATATAGTTCCGGTCGTATAGTTGGCGCCACCACCGCTAGGTCAAACAGAACAACTTTCGTGAAGGGACCCCAATATAAAGAAGCCTCTAGTGACGAGAAAACATGCCCTGCCTCATCCAAAAGTCTCTGCCCCAGATCATCAGCCGCCTTCAGATCTCAAAACCCTTCTCCATCTCCATAGCCATATTCCACCACTTGTAATAGTAGATCTCTTCTTCGATTGGCGACATTGTAAGACTATTACTATCAATCTTATGATTTTCATTACAATGTTTGTGATTGTTGATCTCATCTCTATGTGTGAGTAATTCTCCTTGGGCTAAGGGCTTCGTCCTAGCCATGTACCGTTTATGCATGTTATTTATCATGGATGGGTTCATGTATTAGTTTGTATGACATGATGATTATAATATCCTCTCTTGCCTCAATCTAAGGACATGTCAGGTACCCAAGACCCCGAGGGTTGAGCCAGGTATAGGGAGTATGATTAATGATTGATCTGCAGGTTGGGAACCCCAATGATAGAAGGGGTAGTACGCTTGTATGTGAGGGGTTTACTTGAGATTAACGGTGACATCACTATGCATATCATTAGTTCTCTTTATTCTATGGATGAGACTAGTAGGTTATTGATATAAGCGGTTGCGGAGGCAATAGCAATTATGGATGCACTGCCCACATATAATCTATCTTGCTCTAACAATTACATGCATACTTCATCTTTATTTTTTATTCCCATCAGATGTTTTGCACAGCTACAAGTGAAAACGAATGCCCTAGGCCCTCTCTCTCCATCATCGACAACAACAAAAAGATGCAAACTCTTGGTCTGGTAAAAACACAAAAGGAATTCTAAAACTCCCAAAGGTCCATTAAAGTAACTTCACTACGCATCTGCTTCCCAAGGATTCGATAACCTAGGTCTACTAGGGAAAAAGAAGCTATACTACATCCATAATTCGGATCGAAGGTATCAACCATCATGTTTTGTGACCCTAGTGTATATCTCAACTTAGAGTGAGCTATTGAGATTGCCTCCTAATGTGATCTTGATGGTTTATGAGATTAGGTTTTTAATTAGGGTTTAAGATATTAAGGTGGACAAGGCTTTCATCAATAAACACTTAATTGGTATTCTAATTTTCTCTTAGAAACTTCATTTGACTAAGAGACATTATTCAATGGTTACCTAGGAATAGGAAATGGTTCCACTATCAATTTGATTCTAGAGTTTTGAACAAAGAGATAGAAATAAGACTTGTCATGGCTTGCTATAATGTTAGTTAAAGGTTTCTCAAGAATTCCTATACTCAATACTTCACTAAGCTTATCTATAGTTAAGGAATTCCTTTCCTAAATATACTCTGTATATTTCACTTATCTCATTCACAAGGATCACATCTTCCTGAAAAAGTCAATCATATGACTCCACCATATCCATCATCATATGATGACATGGTCATGCCACTTCAACAATTCTCCTTCTCCATTCTTACTCTAGTATATAACTTTCATTTCTTAGTTACTCTGGTGGAAGTCATTCATTTGGTTAGTTCTAACTTCATTAATCCATTTCTTTAACATTCTTCTACCATTACTTCTCAGGCTTACAATACTACAATCTTCACTATATCACATGTGATATTAATCCTCTTGAAGAGGTATGGTATTATTCCCCATAATACAAGATTGTTCTTGTATTAGCTTGGTTAAAATAGTATGCCTACAACTACTCCATACAACTCAGATTCTAAACTTCATATGCACTAGCTTGACTTTGCTTGATCAATCTAGGTGACTTAACTAACTAAGGTTTAGTATAGCTTGATACACTAATATCAACTCTTCAACATCTAGTCAATTATCCTCAAGTGATTTAATGACCACCATCCATTAAGTACAGTAGACTTAGGCTTCTAGGTGTCTAGTCCAGATCTATCCTCAACTAAGTAGTAAGCTTGTGCTACACCTGGTCTCTATATAGGATTTATCTTGTTAATGAGGCTTACTTTATTTTTATACCTACTTAGCTTAACAAGATTATGCTTTGATACTCTAGCATTACTAGCTCTCTTGTAACTCCTTAATTATTAACTTAACTCTTTGGTTTAGATACTTCTTCCAATTAACTCATGAGTGAGTTAACTCCTACAACACCAAATGGTTTGATCACCGCTAAGGATATAATCCCATTGATGATGGCACACTTTACCACAACTAATTCATTGTTCTTAATAATTTACTTTAATACTTTGGAAGGACAATGTAATAGGTCAAAACTAAAGGTTTAAGATTTGCTAGGTCAAGGATTGATCACTCACATTGATGATCAATAGACTCTAAAACATGGTTTAATGAGAATGACATACATAAGTATGGTAATAAGGTTATATGGTGAATGGTCTTGACTTATCTTACTTCCTACTCTATTAGTGATAAGGGGTTGGTATTTAGAAAATGTCGTGATGCTCATGGTAGGAATAACTATGGTAAGCATGTTTATCGAGGTTTAGTTATTGAACTTCTTTACTTGGATTATATACTTGATTTGGTATCCAGGGTTGTTGTAAAGAATTCCTTTATATAATCTCCAAAAGATTAAGTATTAATCATTCAATAATGTGTTGTAGGTTTAGTTGTATTCCATTTGATCTACCCATAGATCAAATTACATTTACCCAAAAGAAGGTTTTAGCAAAGGTCATATTGAAACTTATTGCTATCAACTTGATGATCTACTTTAGTTCCATTAAGTTAAGAGAAGCTTCAATCACTTTGACAAGTTTTGTTCAAAAGCGCGAAAATTATCCAGATTTTCTATGCATGAATGCAATGCACACATGTGAGCTCAGCTTATTTCTAAGCTCTAATGCTGGGATGTTACATTATGTCCATCCAATACTACGACGGTCATGAATTCGACAACCAAAAATTCACTCCCTTGTCGTCGCGCACAACATTCACATTCATTTTCTTGACGATGCACCTCCCAACAAAATGGTAAGGTCGAGCATGTCATACTTAGTGTCAAGTACATTGTGCGCAAAATGGTTCAACAGAATCAATTTGGAGGCTCTGATGTTGAAGACGCATGTATGCACTTGAATACTTTCACTGAAATATGTGATATGATGCGTATACAAGATGTTGACCCCGATGCGGTAAAATTGCATTTATTTCCTTTCTCTCTTAGAGGGAGAGAAAATATAATGGTTGCTAGCTTTTCCTAAAAATACTATGACATCATGAGTGGGATGTACTTCTTTATTTATGACTAAATGTTTCCCACCTACAAAGACTGTGCAACTAAGATCTAATATTACAGGTTTTAGACAGGAAGAGTGTGAGCCACTAGCGCTTGCATGGGAGAGGATGAAAGAATGCATGAGAAATTGTCCGAGTCATGGGATGGAAGATTGGTTAATCCTCCATTTATTTTATAATGCTCTTAACCCTGTGTCTAAGTCTATGCTTGATACTGCAGCTGGAGGAACATTTATGGGTAAACATATTACCGAAGCAAAGCAGCTGCTAGACAATATGCAAGACAACCATGCTCAATGGCATGCGAATAGATCAAACACGAAGAAGGTGAACTCCGTCTCATCACAAGAAAATGAAGAACTCAATGCTAAGTTGGATGAGCTCATACAAGCCGTGAAAGGTAAGGAAACCCATGTAAGAGCCATCCCAGAAACAAATATTGAAGAGATAGACTTCATAGCTCGTAATGATTATAACCCTGCTTGGAAGAAGAATTATAATCCTAATTTTCAGAAACACTATTCTAGTCCTTCAGGTAATTCTAATAATAATATGGGAACTAGTAATGGTAGTCTCCAAGAAACACTAAAGTCTTTTACAGACTCAGAAAATGAACAAAACAATATTCTTGTTAAAATAACAGAGAACCATGATGCTATGCTTGGTAAATTATCTAACCAAGTTTTAGGTTTGAGAAATGATTTATAGGCCCTCTAAGAAAGAACGAGGATCATTGAGGCACAGCTAGGTAAGATAACCGAGAGTCAAACTCTCATTCTAGCTAAATTTGCAGGTAAAGCTGAGCCCAATCCTATTGAAAACCTCAAGATGACTCCTCCGACATGCATCTCCTGCAAGCCAAGTATGCCGCAGAAATCCTCGACAAGGCCGACATGATCTCCTGCCAACTCGACGATGCCGGTCCACCCGTTGCGGATCCCACCGAGTATCGTAGCCTCGTTGGTGTAATGCAATATCTCACCTTCACATGCCCTGACATTGCCTATGTTGTTCAGTAGGTCTGCATCGACATGCATGATCCTCGCAAGCAAAATCTCGTTGTTATTAAGCACATCTTGCGCTACGTGAATGATATGATCATGCAAGGGTTGCAGTTCTATGCCTCAACCACTGACTCCATGATCACCTACACCAACACCGACTAGACTAGAAGCCTCAACACTCTACGTTCTACGTCCGTCTTTTGTGTCTTCCTCGGTGATAACCTTGTCTTCATCATCCAAATGCCAACATACGATGTCCTGATCCAGTGTCGAGGCTGAGTACCGAGCGGTGGCTAATGCTGTCACCAAGGCCAGCTGGATACGACAACTCTTCATGAGCTTCATCGCCCTTCACCGGCCGCTACAATTGTTTTCCACGACAATGGCAGCGTTGTCTACATGTCAACAAACCCCTCTCAGCATCAACGCACCAAACATATTGACATCGATCTCCACTTCATTCATGATCGTGTTGCCATGGGGAAAGTGTGTGTCCTTCACGTCCCCTCTTCTCAATAGTTCGATGACATCCTCACGAAGGGTTTCCTGTCACCTTTTTTTGTACTTTCGGTTCAGCCTCAACATCTGCTCCTCTCCTGTTGTGACTGCAGGGGAAGTGTTAGAGTAATATCCTAAACCACCGATACCTTCGATTTGGATTTATGAATGCATTATAGTAGTTTTTTCCCTAGTAGACCTAGGTTTAATAGAACCTTGGGAAATAATACTAAATGGAAATTAAATGACATGCCTACAAGACTTGTTTGTTTGTTTTACCTTCGTTTATTGGACCTTTCTAGTTTACTTTTAAACATTGGTTGTTGCAATGGATGGAGATAGGCTAGTGTTGAAGATTCACCTGCAGCTGCACATCATATGGGATAAAAATAGTAATACACATATTCATGTGTAATGATTTAACAAATATAAAGTTTGTGGATAGCACATCCTAATATATTAGATCCCCAGGGAGTCACAGGAATATCAATAGTCTTTTGATCCAACCGTTATACCACGAAGCATAGGGCTATAACAATTATTAAGTGAAACACAGATCAAAGCCTTAAGAAGTGATGTTGTTGTTACTCCCAAATGGATCACTAAACAAAGACCGTACTCCCCTTTCTGTCACTGGGTTTCCTACGAGATCGCTACTCACCATTCATCTCGCCTCAAGCCTTTATCAATCTGTGAGATCTTGGGTACCTACAAGTCCATAGTTCAAGGCAAGAGACAAAGAAACAAAGATACAAATATCTAGTCAAACAATACTCAATACGTCCATGAATTAGACGCACATAATTGCTAAAAGGTTTCACCTCAACCCGTAGCCCGTGAGGACTACTCACTCATAACAATAAGGTCAAGGATAGAAAACATTGTGCAAAATACTTAGATTGAAATAAAATATTCTTATAATGGTCTCCGAATCACAAGGATATCTCAAGTACAAGCTAATGGCTATGGGAGAGGATGGAAGATGGAGAGGATGAACTATGGTGGTGGATCTCCTTTCGTGGTATTGTGATGCAATCTGAGAATGGCGGCCCTCTGCGTAGCGGCTGGGGCCTCGAAATATATAGGCGCATTCACGAAAGTTGTAGGGTTTGACTTGACGGAGCCACTGCCACCTAGTACGGGCAGGCCGTACGAGCGGACCTTGACCATACCGTTGGTCGTTAAGTCTACCGGAGGCTGGATTGTTTGCTTAGTTGTGTAGGAAACCTCATAATCTTCATTAATAGCTCCTTATTTTGCCTTAAAAGTGTGTTTTCCTGCACAACATAATTTGAAACAAAGGATTGCACATCTTTGCAATATTTAGTCATTAGTTGCAAGGCTAGAGAGATTCTTGGTCATTTGTTTGACTAAAAAATGCAATTTAAACACAAAGAAAGATGGCTATTTTCATAGCCATCAACTTCCCCAAAGCTCAAACATTTATCGTCCTCGAGCAAGAAAACAACAAAACCATAAAGAACTCAGCATTTAAACTAAAATGACGAGAAGATGAATTCACTTACGGTTGGTAGTCATATGCATCAAGCACTTCTTCCATTTGAAAAGCTCATAAAAGTTAGAGAGGTGTGAAGAATACTATACAAGCTTCGATAACTCAAAAAATCAAAGTAGAGTTTGATATAAGTATAAACAACTAGAAGTGTAACAATAATTCCAGTTCCTCTAGTTAAATCTCAGCTTGCCAAGGAACACTAGAATATTTCATAATAGAAAAATTAAGTAAGAGAGATCATGTCCTAAGTAGCATAAGAGTGAAGTTTCTTATTGACGCCCACATCAATAAATCAAGACTATCAAAACACTATTGTTCCATTCATTGTCTTTCAAGAAAATTTATAGAGTAGTAACGAGACCATGCCAAAGACGATTTTGTGTGAATCTTTATTTTTCAAAGGTAATTCTCAACAAGGATCATTGAGTGATTCTTTTAGAAATGGTTTGCACAGCCTTCAAGAGTACCAATACTTTTCCCCATTACGGTAACATGTGCTACCCATGTCGTCAACTCATAGCCAAAATCAGGGGTTGTACCATTGATCATTTGTTGTCCAGTGGAGTTGTTGGCATCCAAAGGTGTGCATCAAAAACATATGAACTTTTAAACAATATCACATTTTGATCCACAAGGTTTAGCTTTGGCATGAATCACAATTATGACTAGACTTCATTTCGATCAAACAACTCATTTTCAAGAGTGCCATAAAGTCTATCAAAATATCTATGGGGTTAAGTATCTTCAAAGGTAAACTCTTAAGACATTCACTCATCAAACAAGTCATAAATTGGAAACTCTTTCTTGTTGTACTTGTTTGACAATATTATTTCCAAGGCAAGACTCGGTTAACTACAATAACTAAAGAAAAAGCTTCCACAACTAATTACTCATACAAATAAAAAGCTTTACTCTAATTATTTTTAATTACTCCCACTAGCATAGCATATTAACAAATCAACTAACCAGGATCAACATTTCAAACTTCTAAAGGGGGAGAAATAATACATACCTCTCATGAGTGACTTCATAAATCTCTTCCTTATGGGTATGTGTTCCTTACAAACTCAAATCAAATCACTCTCATAATAATATTGAAGCAAAGAGGCAATAGGCAAATCCACTTTCTCGAAAAAGGATAAAAGGAAAAATCTTTTTTGTATTTTTGAGGATGGGCATTAAAGAATATAAAAACCTACGACCAAGCAAGATATTAAGAAAATAAAAACAAACAAATAAAAAACAAAAAAATGAAAAGCGAAAGAAAATCCAAAGTGTTGGAGTAAACCAACACGAGTGTTTCAAAGCCCACATGGAGTTGGAGTACAACCTCATTATTACACAAATATAAATGTCGGGGGAAACCTCCCCAAGCTCAGGCTTTTGCAAGCCCTTTTGTTGCTCATTGTGGTGGTGATGGATAATCTCCCAAGTTCCATTGGCTGCTCTAATTGGTGAAGTAGGTTGAGAGGTTGGCGGTAGCATCTTGAAGGTTGATGGAAAGGTGTCTCATGTTCTGAATGCTTCCTACAAGCAAATAGATATCTTCATAGTTGGTGTAGTAATTTGGTGGTTCCTGCTCTTGTTCGGGACCTTCTTGTTCTACTTCTTCATCTTCTCCTTCTTTATCCATGTGTTCTTCTTGTTGGGGTAGACTTGCTTCAACGTGTGTGTCAAAACGCAAATGTCCATCCTTGATAGAGAACAAACCATTAGGCAAAGGAGCTGGGATCAAGTGATCAGCTCTAGGTATATAAAGAAAGTATCTACCATTAGATTTAGAAACCATAACACAAGCTTTGAGAGTAGCAAAACCGAGACGGTGAACACCTGCCAACAGTTGGTATTACCTAGGTTGACGTGAAGTGCATGAGTAAGAATGGTGACAACTCCTCCTCCATATATGGGACCACGAGCTTTAAGAGCTTATGGCTAAGATAAAACACGAGAAGTATGCCCAAATTTGGTGTCAAGTTACAATTTGGAATAGTAGCTCTTGCAAGGATCATCATGTCCTCCTCATTAACTCTAGTAAACTCACCACATGCCCGCAAAGTGTTAGCAATAACATAGAACAAATAACGAACAACAGGATGATCAATTTGGTTTCCCTTGGGTGTGTTTCCATCGATTCTCATATAATTAAAGTACCCCAAGGGTGTAGGGTCAAGAACAAAGCTAGTGGAGCGTATGTCGATGGTGTTGTTGACAAACCAAAGTAATGATCCCATTGGTCGAGTGTCAAGGTATATTCATGGTTGATGAGGCGGAAGGTAATATGATCACCTCCTGAGCCATGTTCCTCTAAGTAGTAGTACGGATTCACCGTATGCATCAAAGTGCTGAGGAACTCAAGTGCGGTGATATGTGGCGGTGTCCTGAAAAACAAAGTGATACAATGAAAGAAAATATGCCATAAAATGTACATGGGAAATGACTTGCTACCCAGGTGGGTAGCTGCGCACCCTCCCCTAGATGACACATGTCCTAGCGGTTAAAGGGTATTATCCCAAACCAGCAACACCCCCCTACACACACACACACACTTAAGAGTTAATTGTGTCATTGATGAGAGAATATTTGAGTGAATCTTTGAGGCATCTAGGTCCACACCTGGTCTTATCCTCGCCCCGCTAGTCCACCTGTATCGGTATACCACCTAATCCCCCAACCATGTCTTGCTTGCTCACTCTCTGTACGCCTCCCTCCATCCACGGCAGGATCCGCCACGCAACCGCCCAACCCCGCTCCCCCATGGGAGACCTCCCCTCATCTGCTTGCTCGGTCGATAGCCACTACCTCCTCCCTCTCTTCCCTAGGTCCAACATTGCCTCCCTCTCTTTCACATGTCTAGCACGTCTCTCTCCCGTGAGCCCTTCCCCCAGCGAAACACTGCCCCGCCGACACCTGGTTCCTTGATCTCGTGACATCGAGGTGCAACACCACCGCCGAGAAGCCCGGAGGTCCTTGTCACCTACCCAACATCGGCACTGACACCAAGAGCTAGAATATCTATGTGACAAAGGCCGAGGTGGCTCCAGCCATGCTGCCAACAACGCGAACACGGTGAGCGCTATCAAGGAGGGTGTCCTGCCCCATGTTGAGGCGGTGGGGCACATCACCACCGGTGTCGAACCATAACGGAATGAAGGTCATGTTGACCTACTGTTACAAGCGACTCTCTCCTAATCTGTGATGTATGCCGCACCAGCGTAGCAACACGCCATTTTGGCCATGGACCCGTGATGAGTGCAATTATGATGCATATTTAAGCATACATATTACTCATATTGTCACTCATCTCATGCGATATGTAGCTACAACTATGCTTATTATGCATGGTTACTAGTTCTCATTCATTTTCTTATGGGCTTTGCACAACTAGTAGTTTTATTAGTATTTTATCATGTTTTCCTTGTCTTCGTCATGTGTGTAGGTGTTATGGACAAAGGATGGCAAGAGGAAATAAGAGGATACAATATGGAGGAGTTGCAAGCACCAGACTTAGCCATATGAGGTGTGGAAAAGTGATATTTTCCATCATCTCATATTGCTGATCCAAGACCATGGTGTTGTATCCCTCGTCTATACGAGTCCAACGAGCCTAAGAACACCTCAATCGGAGTCCTTATAAAGAAACAATGGCCAAAATACCGCAAAGTTCTAAGGGCATAACGACCATTGGTACGGTCTCGGACCACCCGTGCCGCCCACCCATTGACTCCTTTTCATGAAACGGAACAACATTTGTGAAGGCCCGATGGACATATTCTCTATGGAGCTCCCCAGGATCATGAAACCGACCTCGAGAACACCTATTTAAGGAGGGAAACCCTAGCCACCTCCACTTTGAACCACACACGCCCAAGGGTTCGAGCCTCCATAGCCGCTGCCTCCATAACCATCTCCACTAACACACAAGAGGAATATGATACTAGGATATTGAAGGGCTACACATCAATCTTCATCACCATCATCATCAACACCGTCTCCAAAATCAATCCCCTTTGTCTATTTGGTTGTAATTCAAATCCTTGTGGAATTGTAGTTTGTATTCAATTGTACCTTCATATTTGATTCACCACATTGTCATGATGTTGATCCCCTTCATGTATGAGTAGTTCCCTGGTTCTTGGGGAGATATGGAGAAACCCTAGTAACATTATGATGTGAAATAAAAATGACCTATAACTTTGGTTCATGATTATGTGTTGGTTTTCTCTCTAGATATTATGTGAAGTGCACCATGTTATATTTGCCTTCAGGACTAGAGAGGGAATTACCTTTGGACATATGGTATTGTGTACGGCGTGAAGTGACATGACCGTGGTCGACATACTATCATATGGATAAGGGGGATAAGGGAGACTCGCTAAGCTCATATCGATATCCACGGGGTAACCCTTAATTGTAATGGATCAATAGGTGGTTGTCTAAGATCGTTGTAGTAGTTATTTAGAGATTTGATGACCGATGGTTTTCTGGGAACATCTTATCATAGAGCTCTCACCACACATGTTATAACAAAAGACATAGATTTATCCTAATCGTAAGTAGTACCAATACTAGTGGTGGATCATACACTCCCTAAGAACTCCTTAATCATATTACAACTCCTTCCATCAACATTTGCTTGCTCTAGTTTACTTTTGTTATTTACTTTATTCTTAATTAGTTTAAACCTCTATCAAATTATTTCTATTCTAGTAACCTATAGAATAGGTTATTTCCAAACCACGGTTTGAGTGCGAATGTGGCTACGCCTATGACAACGCAGTTGCGAGGTCGTGTTGTTTCCATCCACAAAGCTTCCAAGGGACAAACTTTATAAATAATATTTGCTACTACAAGTAATGCAATAACCTTCGTTGATGCAGGAACCTAGTCATAAACTTGCCTCTGCCACTCGCACACGATCTCGGCCACCGTCTCCTCCCTATGCACGTCATCGTCCACTGTTAGGTCCCGCACGCTGGCGAGCTCGCTCTTTGCGTCCACCTTCTTACTGCTGTTTTGGAGTTCCTCTGACCAAGTTCGTCCCTGCACGTGCTGCCTCGTCGCTGCAGGTTGCTCTTTGCCGACGTGCGTGCCTATCCATGCCCAGCTATTCTTGCTTGGCTTCTCGGTGATGTTTGATGTGGCAGTTGGGCTCTTTTTGTTGGTGTTTGGAGGTGATGGTGTGATACATATGTTGCGGTGAAGATGTTGGTGGTGGGAGTATACAGATGAAGCCGTGGGGTACTTTTGGGTGTGATGGTTGTTGTGTTATTGGAAGTGGTGTTGTTAGGAAGATAACTTGTGAGTAGACGGTGTGCCAGATCATCATATCTCTGTCAAGGTAGAGCAATGCCAAGATATCCACCAAGGACGAAGACATCTGAAGACTATACCCATGGACCCGATGGAATACTCCAGACCGACCATCGAAATAGGAAACCAAGAGCCCCGACACGGAACTCGAAGACCTTCTCCGTGGAACCTCAAGACACCGAGTTCTCCTTCACGGATCCGTGGACCAAACCCGAACCCCTATGAAACCAAGATCTTTGAATTGAAACCGTGTGACTCCTATCCTAATGCTATTTCGAAAAATATAATATATTTTGTTGTATTTAAAGCTGATACATTGCAAATGTATCTATAATTTTTGATGCTCCATGCTTGGTTTTATCCACTTTCTTGTGTTTTGTCCACAATTTGGAGTACTTTTCATATGATTTCTTGGACTAACCTATTAGCAAGAGCCACAGTGCCAGCTGCCTGTTTTCTGCTGTTTTTGGGTCTAGGAAAGTCAGAAAATGAATATTCTCGGAATTGGACAGGACAAAAGCCAAAGTGCCTATTTTTCCAGAAGACTCCAGGAGCCAGAATACGAGACGGAGAAGAGCCAGGGGGTGGCCACACCACCTGGTGGCGCGGGCCAGGCCAGGTCGCGCCAGGGGGTGGTGTGGGCCCCCAGGCACCCCCTCGGTCTCCCTCTTCACCTATAAGAAGCCTTTTGACCTAAAAACTTCGGGGGGTTCGACGTTTTTCTAGAAGAAGTTCCACAACGCCGCCACCACCGAAGGGGAGATTCGGGGGACAGAAAGTCTCTGTTCCGGCACCCTGCCGGGACGGGGAAGTGCCCCCGGAGCCATCTCCATCGATCTCCACCATCATCTCCATCGACCATCCATGTTTCCTCCATCTATGAGTGAGTAATGCCCCACTGTAGGCTATGGGGATGGTACGGATTGGATGAGATCGTCCATGTAATGGCATCAGATTGTTAGGGCATGGTGCCTAGTATCTTTTATTAGTGCTTTATGACTTTGTTGCGACTTGTTGTGCTTAATGCTTGTCACTAGGGCCCGAGTGCCATGATTTCAGATCTGAACATGTTATTGATTCATTATGATAGTATTGTTCTTGGTCTTATCTTCAAGTTGTATACACACGTTGTTGTCTGAAACCTATGGCCCCGAAGTGACAGAAATCGGGATAACCGGAAGGGAATGGCTTTGATGTGAGGATCACATGTGTTCCCGGAGTGTTAATGCTTTGCTCCGGTGCTCTATTAAAAGGAGCACCTTAATTGCTAGTAGTTCCCTAGAGGCCCCGCTGCAAACGGGCTGGTAGGACAAAAGATGTTGTGCAAGTTCTCATTGCGAGCACGTATGACTATACATGGAACACATGCCTAGGATTGTCTAGTACTTGGATGCTTTATCTTATTTATCTGCAATTGCCCTATGTTTTGATTGCTATGTGAATTGTCTTGTCAATGCAACGCCCGTCCATCCATCCCTATGCCTACCGCACTCGAATCCCACTGTTTACTACTTTTGTTACTGCTGTCTTTACTTTGCTACTGTTGCTACTTTGCTATTCCTACTATAAAACTGTTGCTACTAATAAACTGCTGTGAGCAAGATTGTTTCCAGGTGCAGCTGAATTGACAACTCAGTTGTTAAGGCTTATAAATATTCTTTGGCTCCCCTTGTGTCGAATCAATAAATTGGGTTTCACTTTCCTCGAAAATACTGCGATACACCCCCTATACTTGTGGGTCATCAAGACTATTTTCTGGTGCCGTTGCCAGGGAGCATAGCTTTATTTATCAAGTTCACTTGGATTCACTATTGTTCAAGCTAAGTTTATTTTCTCCTTGTTTGCTTGTTTCTTTATCAAAAATACAAAAAAAAATAGTTCCTACTCTAGTTGTTATTTTCGTTTGTCTGTTATTGTCTTGCTTTATCATGCTTGTTGGCAATGGTTGGTTTCTTTGAAACTGAAGCTTATTGGCAAGGTGGGTTCACAGAAGATCAAAAATATTATTATAAGTAACACCGCTTGTCACAAAAAGGGAAACACTTATGGGAACAAATTGATAGATTGTATACCATTGCTAGGAACGTGTGCTCTACTTATAATGTTACTTATTGTTGTGATGAGTCTTGTTGCAGAAAGAGGTATAAACACCTCCCTTTTCAATGTGAGTATAGTGATAATGATACCATATCTTCCTATGCTAAAGGAATTTATGAGTTTTATGATGCGGAACAAATTGAAGAATTTATTGCGTGGAAGGGTGCTTTTGAACTTGCTAGTTTGCTTGAAAATATTGATGATCCACCTTATAAATATGAGGTGTATGGTATACTTAAATTTTGCTTTGATAATTACAAGGATGAAAATGGCTATATTCTTGAATATTTTAATAGATGCTTTCCACAAATGGAAGAGACTAATGCCTTGCAATATCCTATGGAAGAAGAAATTGATGAACCTGAAATCTCATTAGATGAAAAAGAGGAGGAGAGTGATGGACAAAAGGAGGAAGAATGGATTAGCTACCCATGCCTACCTTCTAATGAGAGTAACTCTTTATCCCTTACATTATTTGATTGTCCCCCTTGCTTACTAAAGGAGAATGAATGTTATGTTCCTGAGGTTTCTCTTGAAAATGTTTATAATAAAGCTCTAGTGCTTGTAGATCATGAAGAGCATGCTTTATGTGATAGTTATATTGTTGATTTTCTTCATGAGGCTACTGAAAATTATTATGAGAGAGGAAAATATGGTTGTGGAAGTTTTCATGATATTGAAACACCTCTCTATGTGCTGAAAGTTTTGAAGTTACTCTTGTTTTATCTTCCTATGTCTGTCACTTTGTTATTTGCTTACACGATTCCTATGCATAGGAAGTGGGTTAGACTTAAATGTGTTTTGAATTTGCTCCTTGATGCTCTCTTTTACTTCAACTCATATTCCTTATGAGAGCATCCTCTCAATCTTTTATGCCTGAAGATGATAATATGTCTATTATTCTTGGCAGACCTTTTCTTAAATACTGCAGGAGCTGTTATTAATTATAATCAAGGGAAGGTGACCTTCAATGTTAATGACAAGAAACACATTGTCTATTTCCTCAAAGAAGTTTGAAAGGACTTATGGTTTGAATTCAATTGAACATGTTGAGGGCATTCAAGTTGGATAAATATATTGTCCCATACCAAGAGAAAAATTTGAAACTATTATGATTGGGACCATTGCTATCAAGGTTGAGGTAACATAATCATTACTGGAATACAAAGTTTTGTCTCATATGAAATTATTTTGGTAGCAAAACCTGATCAACCTTGTTAACAAAAGGATTTTATTGAACAAAACAATGTTTTCACTATGATTATTTCTGTTTACTTCTATTCTATCCATTCTAGTTTTTGCTTATGCCTAACTTAAAGGCATTAAAGAAAAGTACTTATTGGGAGATAACCCAAAAGTTTTAGATGAGTCTTGGAAGTTATTACCTCTGTAATAACCCCTCCTTATCCTTTTTATTTGCCTTTTGAGTAACCTCTAATGAGAGAGAAGTAATGATTAAGAAAGTTGCTGTCCCGAAACAGATTTCTGTGCTTCACCGTAAATATTCGTGTAAAATCTCTGAACGTCGCTTTGAGGCGTGAATTTTTGTGCTTCTGCCCCAAGTTGTTATCTAACTTTCGTTAGTTCAACACTTTTTTATTTGAGCAACAGAAGGTCTTCGAAAAAAATTCATCTTTACCTGCTAGTCTGTTTTGACAAATTTCTGCCATTTTCTGCATTTGGTTCTTGTTGGCTCCTTTTTGAGTTCTTTTGGGGAATTGAGCTTTTTGAGGGAAGCGCTACAGTAGCTAGTGTCCTAATGGGAGTTTATTTGGTATTAGAACTGAACCTTAAGACTTATTTATCTTAAGTGCACTAATGTTGCTAATAAAGATTGTGTGAAGTTTTGTATGAAGGAAAAAATTTCAGGTGTATGGAAGGAATGAGTAATGAGATGAAGAATGGACTAAAGCTCAAGCTTGGGGACGCCACGCGTGTCACCCCAAGAAATATCCAAGAAGTACAAGCGTCAAAGCTTGGGGATGCCCAAGGCATCCCCTTCTTCATCAATAAAAATCCCAGGTTTCTTTCAAACGCTTCATTTTTATTGTTTCATGCACAGTTGTGTTGATCTTGGAGCGTCTTCTTTTTCGTTTTCGTTTTGGTTTTTCGTTTGCTTTTGTTTGCTTAGCTTTTCTGAATAAATTGGTTGGACCCCTCGTTCATACATTGGTTTGCAAATAGTTTGATTTGGTTTGGAAAAGAGTAGGAAAGTTCATACTTATGTGGTAAAAAGAGCTTGTTTTTGACTGTGGCCTATGCTTTTTCATCCCATGCTTGATATTGTTTTGGGTTTATTCTTAGTATTCTTTTCTGTAGCATGACTTGTTATAAACAATTGAGATTGCTTAATGTGCCTTGGACGAATCATGTGTTGTTTTAGCATATTAAAGCATAGTATAGTGGTATTCTCCTTTGATGCTTTATTTGGGTTGACTTGGCACATGCTCACACCATGTTATGACTATCCAAAGTCACCATAAGCCTTTATGATCCCTTAGTTTTCAACTTGTAGTATCACTTTATGCTTTGATCAATGATGTTTTGTCGCTCTGCATGATTATGACCATTATTGCTCTCTCGTTTGTCGCTCCCTTACTATTGCTACCTTCACTTCCACTGAGTATTTTACTCATGTTTCCAACTCCCTTAAACTAAATATTGCCAAAGTGTCCACCATACCTACCTATTAGCATCATTTGCTATTTCCGTGCATATTCATTATGCCTTGTTTTCTTTCGAATAAAATGTTTGCTTGTTATGAGAAAGCTAGTTAGTAAAGCTCTCACGAACTTGATGGCACACTTTATTTTCTTGCACTTAATAAACCTGAACCATTGCGTCCTTCTTTGTTGCGTATATGCTTCCGCTTTATAAGTTGAAGTTAGCAGAACCATGTATCATGGGCAATGCTTTCAACATTGCACTGGTACTTTGTACCTCGTGGATATCATGTTCTTTTGCTTATGGATCCCGGCGGTGTGAAATAAAAGTGGAACTTGTAATATCATGGAGTTTGTATGTATGTTAGAGAAACTTCTGGGCCGCTAGCCTAAGTCATGCCTAATCATGGTGGAAACTTGCAGCATAACCATGATGAGCATTCTATGAAGCATCCTCAATAAAAATCTATGCACATAGTAAATAAAAAGATCGCTGAGATGCTCATTGTCTGCTTGCCTTGTCATTTTGATTGTGGGATAGCTCCTGTATCATGTGCAAGGGGTACCCCGTTGGCGGTTCTCTATGATACGTATATACTTACAATGACAATAGCTTACTCGTGACTGAAGTTGACTAGCATGAGGATCGGTCTTCGTAAGTAAGGGGCATGAGACTTCGATTTATAACTTGTCAAGCATATCCTCTTAGTTGTGTCACTTTCACCTTAATCACATTAAAGATGCTTATGATAGGGGCAGTGAGAGCTCAAAGCTAATGAGTACCATACTTTCAGCATTTGGAAGCCTTCCAAACTTTTCAAAACCTGTTCGTTTCCTTGTTGAGTCTCCACACATTCTATGAGCACTTTCTTGAGAGCATAGTGGTCATTCTTAGTTCTATGTGCATTGTCCCAAGGCTTATTGATTGATGCATACCTTGATATTGCTTGCTTTAAACTATTTGTATCTAGTCACTCTTGTAAACTTTGAAGGTGTCCTATGCATTTATGTTTGCTACTCTATGAGGGACAAGCTGGATGCCACTATGCTATGTTTTCTTTATGTAAAACAAACAAACATCTTGCAAAGCATTGTTATTCATGACTCTTTTGTTTGTGCCTTTTCATGTTGCATCATAGTTTCTTTGTCTTATTGCTAGAACTTTGTCTTTCATGTTATGATTGAAGTACTATGATCCCAGCTTCAAATGTTTTACAAATACTTTGATCAAGTCTTTGATGGTGCATGTCACCTCAAAAATTATTCTTTCATTTTATCACTTACCTACTCAAGGGCGAGCAGGAGTTAAGCTTGGGGATGTTGATACATTGCAAATGTATCTATAATTTTTGATGCTCCATGCTTGGTTTTATACACTTTCTTGTGTTTTGTCCACACTTTGCAGTACTTTTCATATGATTTCTTGGACTAACCTATTAACAAGAGCCACAGTGCCAGCTGCCTGTTTTCTGCTGTTTTTGGTTCCAGGAAAGTCAGCAAATGAATATTCTCGGAATTGGACGGGACAAAAGCCGAAGTGCCTATTTCTCCAGAAGACTCTAGGAGCCAGAATACGAGACGAAGAAGAGCCAAGGGGTGGCCACACCACTTGGTGGCACGGGCCAGGCCAGGCCGCGCCAGGGGGTGGTGTGGGCCCCCTAGGCACCCCCTCGGTCTCCCTCTTCGCCTATAAGAAGCTTTCTGACCTAAAAACTTCGGGGGGTTCGACGTTTTTCCAGAAGAAGTTCCGCAGCGCTTCCACCACCGAAGGGGAGATTCGGGGGACAAAAAGTCTCTGTTCTAGCACCCTGCCGGGACGGGGAAGTGCCCTCGGAGCCATCTCCATCAATCTCCACCATCATCTCCATCGACCATCCATGTTTTCCCCATCTATGAGTGAGTACTCCCCTGCTGTAGGCTATGGGGATGGTAGGGATTGGATGTGATCGTTCATGTAATGGCATCAGATTGTGAGGGCATGGTGCCTAGTATCTTTTATTAGTGCTTTATGACTTTGTTGCGACTTGTTGTGCTTAATGCTTGTCACTAGGGCCCGAGTGCCATGATTTCAGATCTGAACATGTTATTGATTCATTATGATAGTGTTGTTCTTGGTCTTATCTGCAAGTTGTATACACACGTTGTTGTTCGGAACCTATGACCCCGAAGTGACAGAAACCGGGATAACCGGAAGGGAATGGCTTTAATATGAGGATCACATGTGTTCACGGAGTGTTAATGCTTTGCTCCGGTGCTCTATTAAAAGGAGCACCTTAATTGCCAGTAGTTCCCTAGAGGCCCCGCTGCAAACGGGCTGGCAGGACAAAATATGTTGTGCAAGTTCTCATTGCGAGCACGTATGACTATATACGGAACACATGCCTAGGATTGTCTAGTACTTGGATGCTTTATCTTATTTATACTGCAATTGCCCTATGTTTTGATTGCTATGTGAATTGTCTTGTCCATGCAACGCCCGTCCATCCATCCCTATGCCTACCGCACTCGAATCCCACTGTTTACTGCTTTTGTTACTGTTGTCTTTACTTTGCTACTGTTGCTACTTTGCTATTCCTACTATAAAACTGTTGCTACTGATAAACTGCTGTGAGCAAGATTGTTTCCAGGTGCAGCTAAATTGACAACTCAGTTGTTAAGGCTTATAAATATTCTTTGGCTCCCCTTGTGTCGAATCAATAAATTGGGTTTCACTTCCCTCGAAAATACTGCGATACACCCCCTATACTTGTGGGTCATCAAAAGCATTCACACTTTCATACATATCTTGTGGGTTTGGCTTAAATGGCAATTCATCCATTAATTAAATATGGAACGCATATACGGGATATTCTTGTTTTATCCCGACTTCATTTAAATTGTGTAGTCACCGATGCCATGTTTTCATTGTTAATGCAAAATTTAAATTGTGGGGCACCTAAAAAAACTTGAATCGTCTAATTAATTACCGAGATTCTAAATTCCGCTTAATATTGCTAAGTTGCATCGTATCTTGCCATGACATGCATCATATCATAATCATGACAGATCTTTTGCTGTAGTATTAAATAGTGATCTATTGTTTATTTTTAGTCCTTTGCTTCTTCCTAGAAATGATGATAAGATGATGTGATCTTCGATAAGTTTTTCAGTTGAAATACCAACAATGTTTTCCAAACTAGCACTCATCTTATGCTATCTACTTTGCTTTATGAATTTACTTCTCTCTATTGCTATCCATGTTACGATGCTCTAGTTCCCCTATCATTTATACTCCTTATAGCCTATATTGCCTTGGATACTTCCTATTGCTGGTTGTTTTGATAGTTAGTTGGTCTTGCAAGTCGTAGTTGCTTGCTCAAGTGTTGGTTCGAGTTATCGAGTTTCATAGTGATTGGGAGGTTTTTAGATGCTTAATGGTGGGGATAATCATGTTTCGACTTACAACTTGATAATTAAAATGTGGAAGTAGATATAACTAATAAAAAGGCATCCGTGGATAATAGTTGAGATTTGGCTTTTATCTCTCCACTTGTGTCCACCTAGAACATGGAATACTTGATACTCATTCCTTGACTATCACACTATCCACATGTGGAAGTCTTTCTGGAATTTCCTGGGCTTAAACTTGATTCTAAAACATTTCGGGTACACAAATAGTTCGGGATTTATACATTACCTACTGATATGCTATGTTATGCCATGTTTATTACATGTTGGTCGATGAGCGTTTATTATAGTTGCGTAAGTGCGACACTCCGTCACGAGAATATATTGTCTATGGCCTCTGCTCGCATGACAAGTGCACAGAACCTCTAGGTCCATACGAGACTTAGGTATACCTCGTACTAGTAGTTCTTTTCGGTGGCCCCAAAACCATTTTTTGGTTTTTTGGAATGGTTATGTCGTGATGCCTCGTTTTTATTCGTTTTTCTTCTTCCGAGGTTGATCCTGCGCGCTTTGTTATTTGTGCACCGGTACGGGGTAATTCTTTTCGAAAAGCTGTGTTCGCGGTTATGGATGACTTGGAGCACAATATCTCGATCATAGACAACTTTCACTAAGTAGCACTATAAATATGATTTGGATCTGACATGACTAGTAAGTTTGGGCAACTACAATGGAATAAGTTACTAAAACTACCATGGGTTTTTCTCAAGAAGACATTTTTGTTTGGTTTCGAGGGAGAAATCTCAGGATGGGTTATGTTTGGTGTTAGTATCAGGTTGGTTCCTAATAAGTCTTTCTTAACATCTCTAATACCCGACAACTGTAGCGTGTCTCTATAGGTTGTATTAATGCATGCTTTGCTGTCGCTAAGCCCACCATACCTTTGTAGACGAGACCCGCCAAATTTTAAGACCCGCCGTGTACTGGTCCCAATACTGATCGCTCCCTCTTTTCCTTCGCCCTTTGTTGGTACCTCTTTGCTTTGACATGTATGAGTTTGACGACATTAGCAAGGTTATCATACAGGCTTGGCCTGTGCAGGTAAACGCCATCGGTTATTCTTCAGGACTTTTAGTCCAATTTACATCTTATCTGTACTCGGATATTGTATCATTTTCAATGTGATTTGATCTTTGTAATGTATATTTGTATTCTTGACTCGAGGAGTCATTGTTGTACATATATGTTCTTGTGAGTTTTATCGTGAACTATTGTGTAATGATATTACTTATTTTTCCACACACACACGCAAGTGTTTTGGTGGGCGTCATCGAATCGTTTCTATGCAGGTTCGGCGGAAATCACTAAAATATGCCTAGGGCCTATTCGAGGGTGTTAAAGTGGCTTGGCCGGGAGACAGGAGCTAGCGGGGAACATAGGAGCGTGCAGTGCAGCGGAGGAGTGCGAACGGGAGGCGGTAGGCCAAGCGGTTTCAGGATGGGGTGCGAATCTGTGTTGGGTGAAAACCCTATCTCCGGTGCTTGACCGGAACCAGCAATGGCCCCGCGGGTGTGGTCATCTTCTTGAAGACGTTGATGCCGTGGCATGATACTCTCCTCCTCCCGGTGTTCTTACCCCTAGGAAAACCTTAGGTTTAGTTTTCTGGACCGGACGATGATGACGTTCTGCGACATTCCCCTCTTTAGAGGCATTGTCTTTGGGGTAGACGCCGGTTGAGGGACAAGCTGATGGCGGGGTGGTGGTGTTGCGATATGGCTGGTGACCGTCAATACCGTGGCGCGGCTTAGCGATCGATGACCGACAATATTGCGACGGGGCTGAATAGTATTGGTTGCCGGGATCGGCAATATTGCGGCATGACTGAGCGACTTACGACCAATAATGTTGCGGCACGACCGATGCAAAGAAGGCCGGCGACCGAGAAAATTGGGGTGCAGCTGGGCTCCGGGTTGGTGGTATTGTTGGCGTAGGCTCAGTCCCGTTGTTCCCGTTTTCGCCTAGTTTTTCGTTAATAAACTAGGCAACCATTAACAGAACTTCTTCTAATCAATGAATTCAACGCATTTCACGGGCACGAATCCTAAAGCCTCGAGACGGTGTACACGGTTAAACCCTTCTCACCCCCAACCCCCACTTGCTGCCTCTTCCTCCTCCGCCGCCGCCGTCCTCGGTGAACCATCGCCATGTCACCTGCTGTCGCCGCCGCCGTCCCATGCGACGAGCGCATCCGCAACTTCGAGGACTTCGCGCGGGTGCACCAGTTCCTACTGTCTGCGGCCGGCATCCCGCTGTCGCTGCACCGACGGCTGTACCGCAAGCTCGCTGACGAGGTGTTCGACGGAGGGGAGAAATTTTCCGTCGAGCCTTGCGAGGAAGGGAGGCAGCGACGCCTGGTGCTCGCCTCTGAGACTCCGCTAGGGAGGGAGTCGGACGTCTTCCTCGTCGACCACGCGTGGTCCTTCCGCCTCGCCGACGCGCTCAAACAGGTGAGCGTCGTCTGATTCCTGCTACAAATTACTCATGTCATCTTATTCCGAAGAAACTGCGCTAGCTTCTCCGGAATAGTTGTTTAGCTATTGACGCTATCTGGTATAACAACTTGCTTCGTTTGGACTTTGTGCTCTTGATTATAAGGGGTTTCATGTCGTGCTATTACCAGGTTCCCCTACATTGGCTTATAGTGGTCGCCGCTGACTTTGTTGATTGTTCATGGTTTCATACTGTATATTAGTTACTTCCATTAGTGAAAGGGAAGAATGAGTGGCAGCTAGAATCGCCACCAGTTTAAAATGTTCTAATTTGTTCTGTTTTTCCCCCATGTTCAGAGCATTTCGTTATCAATTCATGGTTACAGAGATGTATACTGTTTTTCTTCCAGTGAGCTGCTTGTGTTGACCCGACAAATAAGGAATAACAATCCAGTTACAGCAATTTTCCCTGTGATGAGTGATCTAATGTTTCTATGTTTGTGATTTGTAGTTGCGGGAAGTACCAGGATTGGCCGAGAGAATGGCAGCGCTAATGTGTGTGGATCTGGATGGGACGACCGAGGCTGAAGACTCAGCTGAGCAAGACAGTGATAAGAGCGGGAGTCTGGAGCATGTCTTGCAGGTGGTGGAGGAAGAAAAGGCTAGAATCCAGGAGAAGGGAAGTGATTTCGCAGCATGGCTGGAACTTGAGGAGCTCGGAATTGATGATGATATGCTAGTAGCATTGAATCTATCTGCAAATTTTCCGGTTTGACTCTTTTCCACGTATACATGTTTTTAGTAGCCATTGCATGTATTGTACAGTAATAGTACATCTGGTCGATCTCGTATAAGTATATATTGCAGTGTGTACTTTCATATTTGATGCTTCCATGCTTTGGTATTTCATGAGAAGAAGATGACATGCTTCCTTTTAAATGCTAAAGCTCATTTCAGAAGAACTTTTATCTATAAACTGTACTTGTCAAATGCTCCGATTTGGTTTTGTGACCCCAGTAAAGCATTTATAGAATATGTTGTGTTAGTTGTTGTCAGAACTGTTTCTGAATGATTTATGCTTGCTATTTGATGTTTTCCTGAAACTGTTTATTCCTTTTTTGTCACTAGAATCTGGTAGCCCTCAACCTATGGGGAAACAAGCTCCAAGATCCAGAAAAAGTACTGCAAGAAATCGGGAAGTGTGGAAGTTTAAAGGCACTTTGGTTGAATGAGAACCCCGTCCTTAACCAAGGGTCAGAATTGTGCTTTGACATGTTTTCTATTCTGTTAACTCTTTTGTGCATATTTTCCATGTTCTTAATTTGTTATAGGTCCAACTACAAAACAGTCTTAATGATCCTGATGTATGGAAGTTAATAAGGACCACTCCGTTATATAATTCTTGTCGTGGTTTTAGTTCAAATTTAAACCGAAACCATGGCAGGAATTATGGATCGGAGGGAGTAACTGCTTGCTTCAAAAAATACCAGTGGATGTCTAACTGTAGCACCACTGCAAATGATAACCTAGAGGATCCTACTTGTGTGTTCATCCAATGGACGGTCTTGCATGATGAATTTAAGTACAGATGGAATAGAGCTAAGAAGTGGCTTATTGAAAAGCGGAAATTAAGCCTATCCAGAGCCTGCCAGATATTGGCTCATTCATTTTCTGAGTTCTTACAACCGAAGTCTGTGTTTTAATGTTATTGTACAGATTAGTTGGTAAATGTGGGCTTGTGATAGTTTGGGACATACCAATATATTTATCTGAAAAGATCTATAGACTATTGTTTCATAATATTTGGTCATGCTGCCTATATGTGGTAAAAAACAATATGATAGAGACGTGCAATTTCTGAGCTTTAAGCCTTTAACAATATAGCAAGTGAACAACACTCTGGCTGATTGGCATACTCCAGAACTTATTTGTGATGTCTATTTTAGGTAATCTTGTTGTAAAATCCCGGTATTTCATTCTAATATCGTTTTGATGTTAACAGTGTTGACAAAGGGGTTCTTGATGCACTTCCTGAATTGGAAATCTACAATTCACATTTTACAAGTAAAGCTAAAGAGTGGGCTTTAGGTTTCTGTGGAGATATGGTTGGAGCAGAAAATCCCTGTTTGTCTGTGGAAAGCATATCATTGGAGAATGTTGTGGCACTTGACCTTTCTGATAGGTGCATCCACAAACTGCCAGAGGTAAGCTACACAATGTCTACGATCGGTTCTCTATAATTTGATAACACTTTTTCACAAAAGGCTACCTGTATCATCTTGCTCAAGTTTAAGTTATCTCTTTTTCAGAACTGTACGATCAGAAAAAGGTGAACCACTCCACTGACAACTTTTCTCTCTTAATTTTTAATTTCCCAGGTGTTCTCCTCTAGTAAACTGTCATCTCTTTCAAACTTGAACATCCGTGGCAATCCTTTGGATCAAGTTTCTGGTGATGATCTCTTGAAGTTATTTAGTGGTTTTACACATTTACAAGAGTTGGAGGTATTATTGGCCCAACTTCATATTCTTTTGGAAATGTGTTGCTATTTTTAGTTCTTTCTTCTTTCTAGATTAGGACGCATGTAAATATACATGGAAAAATGATTTATCTTTTCACAGGTAGACATTCCTGGCCCTCTTGGAAACAGTGCGATTTCCATTGTTGAATCTCTTCCCAACCTAGCCTTGCTAAATGGTGTTGGTGCGTCCAATATAGTTGAGAGTGGTAAGCATGTAGTGGACTCTGCACTTAAACCACGTCTTCCAGAATGGTCACCTGAAGAATCCCTTCCTGAAAGAGTTATTGGTGCAATGTGGCTGTATCTTATGACATACCGGCTTGCTGATGGAGAAAAGTTGGATGAAACACCCATCTGGTATGCCATTGCTGCAATCTCTTTTCATCCCTTTCTGAAAGTCACAAAGAGTTGGTGCAAATTAGTTACTGTGAAGTGAATTACTGCCAAAGTTTGTATAAAGAGAATCATGTTAGCATTATGACGTTGACTAACACGCAGTGTTGGACTTGGGTTTTATGTAGTATAATTGTATAAATCTATCCAGTTAGACCATCCAAGAAATATGTTTGTTCATTTCTGGACAATTAGAAACATTGCTCTTGGACATGAAATACATTTGCTAGTTTAACACTATAATATTGTTTCGTCGCTGGTTGTTAATGCAGGTATGTCATGGATGAATTGGCCTCAGCCATGCGCCATAGTGATGGTGCTAACTTCAGAATAGCTCCTTTCTTGTTCATGCCAGAAGGAAAACTAGCTTCTGCTGTAAGGTATTGACGTTTGAATTGTAGTCATATGCAACTACTATTTAGTTTGTTAATACCCAATATTTTCAGTTACACAATTCTGTGGCCTATTTGTGATGTTCATACTGGAGAAGAATGTACCCGTGATTTCTTGTTTGGTATTGGTGAAGATAAACAACGCTCAGCTAGGCTTACAGCTTGGTTCCACACACCAGAGAACTATTTTATTCAGGTACTTTTTTTCATATCGATACTAAAATTTTGGGGATTTGAGATTGCACGGACCGATATAGCCTTATGTTCTCTCTTGTTTTCTGGCTTCTTCGTAGGAATTCAAAAAGTATCAGGAGCAGCTTGAATCAACTAGTATCTGTCCTTCTACAAAAGAGATACCCTCAACCAAAAGTGTGCGCCCAAGTGATGGCCGTGCACTTCGAGTATTAACTGATATATCCCAAGTAGAGGAGTTCTTAACACGTCCAGAGTTTGTTCTCAGTAAGCTAAGCTGTGTCCCGCTCTATGTATCTGTATTTTTTTAAGGATTGAGGAGTGGCCCCTTGGGCTTGCAGTCCATTTCCTTTCCCTTCATCACTTGTCCTATTTTTGTTGGATTGTTTGTTCATGTGGATCACAAATGGCATAGCACGAAAATCTTCACGTGAATCATGACACCTTTTTGTTTTACCTAAGGAATTAAATAAATAAATGTCATATACTTTGGTTGATGTAGTATATACCTCATGATAGCACTCTGCCAAATATAGTTTGCTACTCAAGAAATTGGACCCTAGTCACTTGGTTTGGAGAGTCGATGTACAACCCAACCACCTGGGTTCAGGTTATTTATACTGTACGGGACTTCCTTTCAGTTTAGTTTTAAAAAGAAACACTGTTTACTACTCGAAGTTGTAAATTATGATTATCGCTTGGTGATATATCTTGTACTAGTAAACTACCGAGGAAAACTGAAGCTGAGATAATATTTCAGATGATCTTCTAACAAGACATTATTTGTATGGAACCTGGTTTTAATGGTTCTTTTGATATATTTATGCATTCATGGTGATCCATAGAGTTTACCTAGTGTGATCCTTTTATTTCTTGAAACATATGCTTTAAAGGCAATTAGCTTCTGCTTCACGTCTATTTTATTTTCGTGCAGCAACTGATCCGCAGGATGCAGACATAATCTGGCTAGGTGCGCAAGTTGATTCAGAATTAAAGAGTTCACTAGGTCTTACAGACCAACAATACACAAATCAATTTCCCTATGAAGCCTGCCTGGTTATGAAGCACCACCTAGCAGATACTATCCACAAGGTGAGAGGTACCAAGTTCTTTGGTGTATACCCTCCTTTTTGGAGAAACCTTTGGCATAGCTTTGATTAGCAATCTATGCAAGTGCTTTTGGATTCAGTACTTTTGATGAAAGTGGCATCTAAAACTAATATGAACTCCTACAGGCATGGGGCTCACCTGAGTGGCTTCAACCTACATATAACCTAGAGACCCATTTGTCTCAACTAATTGGAGATTATTGTGTGAGAAAACGAGATAGTATGGACAACTTGTGGATCATGAAGCCTTGGAATATGGCAAGAACAATTGATACCACTGTCAGTGGTGATTTATCTGCTATTATCAGACTTATTGAGACAGGTCCCAAGATATGCCAAAAATATATCGAGCATCCTGCGCTTTTCCAAGGAAGGAAGTTTGATCTTCGGTACATTGTTTTGGTCCGCAGTATATGCCCTTTGGATATATTTCTTACTGATGTTTTTTGGGTATGACCTGAAATTTTAATGACACTTAATGAATCTCTGTGCCGATTAATCGATGATGTTATCCAGTGACTCTTGTCCATCCACCTTTTCCTTTTTGTAGGTCAGGTTAGCAAACAATCAATACACTTTGGAGAAAACTAGCTTTTTTGAGTACGAGACCCATTTCACTGTGATGGTAAGATCAAAAGTTCATTCAAAAATGTATGTGTAATTTTGGATATCACATCATGAATGTTAGCTGTGTAGAAACTTGCTGATGTTGTATTCTCTCCTGTTATACCGAATCTGATTGTATTTTGTAGCTGTGTGCTCATATTGTGATCATTCGTCAACTTTTTGTGGTAAGAAATGTTTTAAAGTGTAACCTAGCCCCCTAATTGCTTTCCCCATCCAGAATTATACAGGAAAGATGAACCATATGAATACTCCAGAGTTCGTCAAGGAGTTTGAGAAGGAGCACCAAGGTTTTACAGCTTGCACTCCCTCTCCTTTGTATAGTTTGATGTCTTAGGTTTCTGATTTATTGTTAATTTTGTAGTTAAATGGCTGGAGATCCATGAAAACATAAGGAATATGATAAGGCGTGTCTTTGAGTCGGCCTCGGCTGTTCATCCTGAGATGCAGAACACATTCTCTAGGGCCATTTATGGCGTTGATGTTATGCTTGATAATAAATTCAAGCCAAAGATTTTAGAGGTTTGCCTTGTCTATTTCATATAACTCTTGCCCCCTCACCCCTCCTCCGCCAACATTGTTAATAATATTCCATAAAAGAAAACATTGTTAATGATACTCCATGTTTAAGCTTGTGCATATCCTACTGCATGACCAGAACTTAGTGCTTTTTCTGTTGGAGCTAGAAATACCATTTTATGGCCTGCTCAGTATGAAGACTGCATCAGTTTCATCCAGATATTCTTGATGTAGCATTTTATTTGTCCATTTTGCATGATGGCAGTATTACGGGAACTTGTAGTGTAGAAGTGAATGTCTGAACCAAGATAGGACACTCACTCATGAGTCATGACAAAGCTATAATTTCTACCTGTTGTCATTCATGAACAATAGGAACTTCCTTAATGGGATTACTCGCAGACAGCGATGCCCAACTTCATGTTTTGCGAGTACTCCCTCCGTTCAGAAATATAAGACGTTTTAGCTTTGTGAATCGAATGTATCTAGACGTCTTCTAGTGTATAGGTTCATAGAGGTTCGGAGTGAACCTATACACTAAAAAGGGTCTAGATACATTCATTTCACAAAGCTAAAACATCTTATATTTTTGAATGGATGGAGTATATCTGAACGTGATGCCAGGTAGGTGTTTTCAGACGTTCCAAAGAAATAACAATCTTACCACTTCCCCATGAAATGCAGGTGACTTATTGCCCAGACTGCACGAGGGCATGTCAATATGACACCAGAGCCCTTGTCGGAAGCCAGGGCCCCATCAGAGGCAGTGATTTTTTCAACACGGTGTTTGGCTGCCTCTTTCTCGACGATTTGACGAATGTGTCACCACTGTAATCATCTTTTGCCAAAACCTGTTGTAACACCATTGTTCTTGCACCATGATATGTACAAGGCGGAAGCTGTAATTGGCAACCAAGAGCTGTTGTACGGTTTATGCATCATGAATGGTGATACTCTGTATGCTCGTTTGAATGAAGCTTAATAGTTTGCTCGTGTGGGTTGATAAAAACGGTTGCTTCTGATACTAGCATTGTATTCTTTGAACTGTACAAAAGTACCTAATAATGCGTCATACAAATGCCATCAGCTGCAACGGTATCGCAATAGGTTTCCTGCATGAAGTTTGAAGATGGTGGTGTTTCTATGAGTTTTGCGTTCTATAGGTTTCAAAAAGGTTCCAAGGTAGGCGCAAATGGGTCTTAAATTTTGGAAAGCAAGTCTGAGCCAATGGGTTTTAACAAGTTTCAGCAAGCTTTAACCAAAAGGTTGACGAAATGACTTGAAACGAAATTCCTGTCTGAAAAGTTTGTATCTCATGCTCGAAGGCAAAGGTAACGTAGCCCTTACCTTGCCGCTACTCACACCTTCAGTAACTTCAAAGCAACATTCCACGAAGTCACAGAGCCTGAATTCAGTACACGCTCTCGTGACATGACTACCAAATACTGATCACTGGACCTTACAAGAAGACGCGTCGTCTTCCCACCATCGCCAAATACTCCAGGGTGCAGCCATGAGCAGTGCGATCGACCATGTCACTCTCATCCCTCGAGCCATCCTTGCTCTCATCTTCTTCAGCATCGTCTCCAAATGCGACCCGGACCTCCTCGCCGACTACTGCGTCGCCGACACGACGCCAACGTCCGCCGCCGCCGCCGCGTTCCACTTCAACGGCCTGCCCTGCATCGACCCGGCGACTGCCCGCGCCGACCACTTCGCCACCTCGGCGCTCTCCCGGCCCACGGACCCATCCGCCACGCTCTTCGGGTTCAACGTGACGCTCACCAACCCGGCCACGTCCTTGCCCGGCGCGAACGCGCAGGGGCTCGCCATGGCGCGCGTCGACCTCGCCCCGGGCGGCATGGTGCCGCTGCACTCCCACCCGCGCGCGTCGGAGGTGGTGCTCGTGCTCAGCGCCCGCGGCGGCGTGCTGGTCGGGTTCGCCGACACGTCGTACCGGCTGTACACGCAGCTGCTGCGCGCCGGCGAGGCGTTCGTGTTCCCGCAGGGGATGGTGCACTTCATGCGCAACCTGGACACGTCCGCGCCGGCCGTCGTGCTCTCGGGGCTCAACAGCCAGAACCCCGGTGCGCAGCTTCTGCCGTTCTCCGCGTTCCGGACGGAGCCGCCGCTGCCGGAGGAGGTCGTCAAGAAGACGTTCAAGATCACCGGGCAGGACGTGCAGAGGATCCAAAGGAACCTCGGTGGATCATAGCGGGGAAAAGAATAACCTCTGGTTGGATCGACTTTAGCATATGTTCGACCGTACTACTCGTTGCAGAGTGTTAATTCGCAGATATCCTATGGCTGCAGAGTGCCAATTCACAGAAATGTGCAGACTGCAGAGTATACTTACACCACTTGTAAATAAATAAAAATAAAAACGGAGCAGCAAAGTTCGGCCGCAATTAACATTCCGCCAAACGACAGCCCTCTCTGGAGTGGAAAAATTACAGGATCCAAAAAAAACTTGGGTGGATTATCAAACAAATGAATGATACTCCGTATTTGTATCTCTCAAAAAATGAATAATATCTGTACAATACAACAGCGCTACAGAAAACTGGGCCTAATTTCAAGGGCCCAACTGTAGCCCTTTCTTGTTTTGAAATATTACAGGCTCGGTCACAGGCCCGTGTGACAAAAATATAAAATTACAAGTATACCTCAATGAAAAAAAATCCAACCAAAAATAGAAAAGACCTTATAGTGTGGATTATTGAAACAAGATTATACCTACCTATACCATTGTACAACCCATAATTAAACTTTACTATTGAAGGGAGTTGGTGGCAAGTGTAACACATCCCCTTGCGCAAGCTGACGCCACATAAACAGTGGCGGACGGGCAGAAATGAATTGGAGGATGGGCACAATCTATTTTTTTTTTGCGCTGATCCATGTGAAATAAAAAATCTGCCTAAAAAGTAATGCAAATAGCACAATGGAATCTCATAATATTATAGTTGTATAATATGTTCCAATTCAGGTCAAAATTTTATTTTCATTTTCAAGTTACGGTACACCATTTCCGCAAAAAAAAAAGTTACGGTACACCAGTGACAAGTAAACAGTAAAAATAATAAACAATTAGAAAATTGATGCTTTTTATCTACTAGAACCTATGTAAGTAGAGCTTATCTCTTGCTAGATTGTTTTTGCAATAACCCATATGGGACACGAAATATGTCTAAAAGGTGGATTACAAAGTTTATATACTCCTTCTGGTCCAATTTAATGGACTCTGATCTGTTTAGATATGAATATATCTAGCAATAAAATATATCAAGATACCCATATCTAGACAAATATGAATCCATTAGTTTCGATAGGAGGGAATAGTACACATGCCGACTGTCTAAAAGGTGATATTTGCTAGAATACACCGACGGTAGTAAAGGGTGTATGGTTTGTACGTTTAGTGCAAACTACTGGCCTAACTTGAATCCCTCCCACCCCCACGTATTATTTTTAGAAAAATGATCCTAATCTTCCCGAGATCCCGCGACTTCCACCATCCGGGTCCCCGCGTGCGTGCACGTTTGCATCTGTGGTTGGCCTCTTGGAACCTCATCTCCTCCACGACTCCGGTGAGTCTCTCGAAAAATGTCCCCGACAAGATATGTCTTTTAATTTTTGTCCCATGGGTGAACTTTTTTGCTACATGCAAAAGCGGAACATTTTGTAGAAAAAGCGGGATTTTGACAAAAAAATATAAGACAAGTGTCAGCAGGAGAACCAGGACGATAGCAGCGCGCCATCAACCCGAGGATACTTAATGTTGTCCCTATTCTTATGCAATCAACTATTCTTATGGCTGCACCCGCAAAAAAGAACTATTCTTACGGCTAAAAATTGAATACTCCCAAACTGGTATGCGATGTGAACATCAGATTTGTTTTTTAGATGATGAACATTAGATTAGTGGTGGTCTGTTATTCTCTAGAACTCTGGGTGGGCCACCCGGCCCCACCCCTGCGTACGCCCATGCACATAAGTCATAACACCAACTTGAACTCCAATAATCCAAACATCAACTGCTATTTGTGGCATTTTGTTGCTGCATCTGCTTCTCCTCCTCGCTGCCTTCATGTTCGCTCCTGAAGGCACCAACAAGTCTAGTCTGAGCGCGGGGCACGTGGGAGTGCGGGTCATGTTCGCCACGCCAGGACACCAAGTACCAGGGTATACGCAGCCTCGATGGTGAACATTTTTTATGGCCTCTTGACTCGAGCCACATACCTCGATACCATACCGCGACACCTTCTGCATTGAGAAGCCTCTAGGAGAAGCGACTAACTACGCTACGAAGGTGCATGGAGGTCAACTTCTTAGGTGTCACAAGCTGTGGTTGGATTGTTTTGGCTGCCTCCAATGTCTCATTGAGTCCTAAAACCCTACATCTAAAAAATGTGAAGTATTCTATCGATACTCGAGCCTTCCCTTCTTTTTTGAAAGAAGTATACAAGTCTTTATATAGTGTCACATGTAATATAGTCATGCTCATGCACTTTGTCACTTCGTAGTTTTTCATCGCACATTTTGTCTATATGAAGGGGGATGCAAATGCATAACAAAACGATGATTTATTGTCCTCGTTCATGTTGTATTCATCTTTACTAGCTGAGAGGAGTTAGTTATAGTTGATGGTTAGTGTCATACCTCACTCATGATAGGTTGTGAATATTATAATAATTATTTTTCTTCTCAACGCGTGTATACAAAGGAAAATCGTGTGCATGCTAATAAACGTCAGCTATAGCTCCATGTTACTATCTCATGTATACAAAGCAAAACCGTATGTATGTCAACTAGTGTCAATTTTTTTTAACTTGTAATTACTGTCCCACGTGTAAAATGAAAGCCATGCAGGTATAGACGTGCTAGTTCCTTCGGAATACTTACACACATACGTATCAATTGAGTAAATAGAGAGAGAATCGAAGCTAATTAAATAATGTAAAACAAAATATTTTATACAACCAAACAAATTAATATTGGCAGATCGTTCATTTAGCATTTTTTCCATATTTGAATGATTTTATGTACACATAATGCATGCTTATTTTTGTAGCTGATTTCTAAGGAAAAACAGTTCATTTTGTTGTGATGCCGTCGAACATCACACAAACACAGTGTCCTCCACATAGGCATCCAGCAAGTAGATTTTTTTTTTGAAAAACACAGTACGCATATGTAACAAATATGTACATACACTCGTCCATATGAACGTGCGTGCACACACCATTTTCCTGTGAGCACCTTCGAGAGACTGAGCCGACGGGTCTTGATATTGACGAAGTCATCACAGGCGTTCGCTATCGAAGGGAACGTCGTCTCCCATTGAAAGAAAATTCTGCCTTTATGAGCAAAGCGTCAAACCTAGGGTTTGAACCCTAGTGGAGTAAGGGTACCACTACTCTCCTAACCATCCAACCACGGGTTGCTTCTCTCAAGAAGTAGATCTTCGTACACAATTATATAGAAAAAGATTTAGTTAACATGAGGGATTGGCTGACTCTCGTGCCCCAGCTCGGTTGCTTGACATGTGTCCCCGCGTGTGCCACAAAAACTGCGGGGTTCCTCCTTATTCCTTCCTCTCGTTTCTTTCACAAAATTTCCCAACTCTATTAATGTCACGCGTCCCCTCTGAATGAGAGAGAGAGGAGGCCACCAAATTTGCCACTGCCGCACAAGCGCCATCCCTAGCCTCACCTCTCCCCGCTAGCGGGAGCACACATGAGCTGCAAGGACTGCGACACCGCTGCTGATGGTGGGGGCACCATCGTGATATGAGGAGCTCACACTGCACGCAAAACACCTTCCGCCGTCCCGGCAACGCCGCATCGTAGCTACCTTCTACCATCGCCGGAGATGGGCGACCAAAATTCATGCAAGGACAGGCCACGTTGCTGTTAGGAGGTTGCCGATGGTCCTACAAGCCGTCGGTGGCGTTGCAGCAAGCCCGAGAGTCGGATTCTACGTACTACTATTCTATGGATTTGCATCGTAAGAAGAATGTTCCTGCTACAACTTCTACGTGAATTTGCTGCATATAAAGAAATTCTCTGCTACAACCGCGTTGTGAATTTGCTGCCTAGGAAGAAATTTTCCGTTTTAGCTGTTTTGCATTATACGGAAAAATTGCTACAATAGCACAACTTTTTGATATGAGGTCTCCGGCAAGATCTCGTCGGACTCTTTTGACCATTGTTGTGGAACCATTTTTGCTACAATGAATGGAATGCGGAAGGGGTTATTGCTACTACAGTGAACCAAAAGCACAGTTAGAGGCCAGCAATGACACATGTCGATGGCAGAGAAATATCCCCAGGGACGCCCATCAAGCGCAGCTATATTATCCCGTGGCGAGTCAGGGTTATTGAACTAGCTAGCAATATGCGGTGACACACCAACCGTGTCATAGTGATGTGCTCGAGGACACGTCAACATTTCAGGACTTGTGGACGTACGGCATGAAAAGAAAGTCTCCGCCTGTTTTCCCCCTATATATACGCGCATGGTGTTGGAAAAACAAGGGAATCTACCTACCGGGATAAGTTTACAAGGTTGCGGCCGGCCGGCCGGCACCTCGGAAGAACACCAACGGTGGAGCACGACGAGGCGTTCGCACGCAGTAGAAAAGTTGGCCTATCGATCGCCTTTGTCCAGAAAGGGATCGATGTTTCCCGGCCACCTTTCTACTCTCCTTCCGGGGGCGGGGGACACCGCCAGAAAGCGGCAAAAAATGTCGAGGAATCAACACGACGCCGTGGACAAACTCGGGCGCGCGCGGGTAGCAGCTCAATCGTGCGTCGTCGTGGCCTTCGTCTTCTTCGCGTACGCGATCCTCCCGTTGACACGCTAGCTAGCCAGCTCCTCCCGTTTTTCTCCTTGTCGATCTCGATCTCTCCGTTTAATTTTCGTGGCTGCAGTTGAGCGAGCCATGTCGACCGACCGTCGCGCACTGGCAGGTCGTTGCGTACGTCTACCTCGTGACGACGTGGTCGAGTTGATCGTGGTAGTTGGTGGCTAGTAGAGACGAAAAATATATGCCAAGTCTCCAAAGAAGTTGAACTCCTGAACGAACGAATAATTCCCCAATCCCGTCCATCAGAAAGCAGAGCGTCTCCCCCTTAGTTTACCCTGCCTCGAATTCCAATTCTGTCTTTTGGGGAGCATCAGACAAAAAGCCAGACGCTGTTCGCACCAGGGAGGCGCAAACAAGACGCCGAGACTCGAGAGACAGACAGACTTCACTGCCACCGCGGTTTATAATTTACGACCGACGTACGTGGCTGTCGCCTGACGGTACAAATTAATAATGTACGAGCCGTCAAAAAGGCAGTGTAAACGTGACCTCGGCTCATCCGTCGCAGACGAAACCAACCCAAATCAAATCTTAAGAAAAGAATGGTCAATCCTTGAAGTTTTTTTTTTTTGAGACACAATCCTTGAAGTTTCGTGACCGGTTCGACTTCGATGTATGCATGCGAGGTCAAGAGCCCGCGAGACCTATCTATCTCGGTTTGGTTCCATGTCATTTACCTGACACCTACGATGTCTGAAACCAATCCGCTGTAAAATCTGATGAGGCTGTCTGCAGTGTGTAGCAGCAAGCAACAAGTTAACCTGAATAAGTACGTTGAACGGTTGCACGACCCGATCGACGCCAAATGAGGAAGCGCGATCTGCACACGATTTACGTGGACACACGCACGCACGAGATGAAGACCAGGAACACGCACGCAGGTACAGTTCATGTGGCTGAACTTAGAGCAAGTACAATAAATCCTAGTCAGCTGGCTATAAGGATTAAAATACTATTTCCTTGCCTAGTTGGAAGAGAGAGAAGAGGAGAGAGAAAAAGAGTGAGCTCTTATGCAAGAGCCAGCTCTAGCACGTGCTCTTAGACACTTTGAGAGAGTGAAAGGTGAGCCATATATTGCTAAAGTAGTATATTTTTATAGCTTATTATTGTACATGCTAGCTCTAAGTTGGTTATAGATGACATGACACTTGGTTTATAACCAGCAGCTGGCTATACTATTGTCCTTGCTCTTAGTCGTGAACCCAAATCATATGACCCCAAATTTGAACAATCGGGACGCACACTTTCAAGTAGTAGTATTTTTTCCTTGTCCAAGTACAGATGCAACTTTTGACGCCAACGCAGGCAAGCAGCAGCCACAGCCGCAAATCAGGGTCCAATCCAGGGACAAACCAGCCTATGGAGCCCGTCGTTTTCGGTTGTTCTAGGTAAGGGCCGATTCGTCAAGGGTTCACCTTCCTGTAACTCCACAGTCCCGTCTTGAATTTGTTTTTTCCTGTCATGATGATCAGATACGATGTCTGTAGGTACGTCCAGAGATTTCGGATACATAATCTGATTGGTCCATATGAGGTGCTCAATTCCCCGCCACCTAATCCCTGAGGTGGACGTCTTGTGTACACTGATGAGGTCGCCTGATAGAGATAGATAGGTACTATAGCAAACAGTGGTTAAACTAAGTGGCTATCTCTGGACCGTAACTTTTGATAGGGCTCAACTTGAATACTCCCTCCGTCTTAAAATAGATGTCGCATATCTGTCGAAATTTGGATGAATCTAGTCACTATCTAGTATATTGATTCACTCAAATTTTGATAAACTTGCGACATCTATTTTGAGATAGAGGGGTATGGCTACTACTGAATTCTACGCGGAATTCTAAAGGCGGTGGTAGTTAGTTTAGCCTATATATTTTTTTTCCTGTTGACACGCTTAGGTTCGTACAGACCCATTTCAACATAAATTTTCTAATTTGGGGGAAAGGAACCTACTTATTTCTTTGCTGGTTGTTGACCACCTAATACACGCATGAAATCATCGTCATTTGATCAGATTACATTGTGTACAATTCAAATAGGACAAATTAAACCCTGCAATATTAGAATTGCTTTTTGCATCCTGCGATGGGAAGGTCTAGAATCACACCTTTCTTTCTTTCTTTTTCCTAGAAAAGAAGAGGAAAAAAATGTCATGTTCTTGACCGAACTGAATGTGTCTAGAGCTGAAGCTAGGGATATATTCAGTGGACAAATGGAAATAAGGCTATTTTAGTCGGCAACTCGGCATAATTATGTATGCATCAGCACTTTTCAAACTGTCAGTCAAGCTGGTCATGTCCGAATCTAAAGTAATTCATAAGGAGTATTACTTTGCTGTGGCTGCAACTTGCAACCTATCTTTTTTTTTGAACAATAAAAGGGTCAGAAAACCCAAGAAGCTGCAAATTAAAACGTGACAGGTACAAGATATGGGTGGCCCCTAGCAGAAAACACCCTAGCAAAGCTAGAAAAGACAAAAAGGCGCCTCCGCATTACAAAAAGCATCTCGGAACAAAAGAAGAAAACACAATCAGGTCCCTGAGTGCCTCCACCACACAACTCGGGCGACCTCCAGCCGACCGGCGAGGTCGAGGTCTCTTGCTCGTTACGCCTACCAAACCGGAGAGGAAGCAGGCCACCAGCCATCTTGGCAACGACGGGGACGAACCACTTGCCCTTGTCAAGACGTCGAGCTCTGGCAGCAAGCTTCGAACAGGGGCCTCCGATGGAGGTAGCATCCCACGGCCGCCCTTCGGCCAGAAGAGGCAGAGGTCCAGCAGAATTACTGCCCACAGACCACTGCGAAGAACCGCTAGCGGACGCAGCTTCAACGCGCTTCAGAATCATCGGCGCCCTCCACCCAATCATCTTGCCATTCCTCGCCACCACGGCCGGCCAACGGATAGATGATGAAGCCGTAGTTGACGATGAAGAAGAAGCCCAACGGAGCTTTATGAACGAGCCTCCAGCACCGCCCCTCCCCACATAGCCTTCATCCGACATGCGAGAGGGATAGAGAAGAGACCTCCCGCGCAACGGAGTAACTCGAGGTGGTGATGCCCATCCATCGAAAGCCGAGCGCGGTCTCACTCCCCCCGCCACCACGGCCGGCCAGAGGAAGACACCCAACTTGGCATCAGAGAAGAGCCACCCGCGACCAAAGCAACTTTATTGTAGGAGGCCAAGAGCTCCATCACCGTCGCCAATCCACCAAGGATAGGCAAATCGCCGACAAGGAGATCGAGGAAACGCCAGATCTGGCTGCAGCAAACGTCGGCGCCGCCCTCCTCTACGGGCATAGAGCCCACCACTAGCACAGGGCCACAACAACTAACTAACCTAACTACCCCGGACCCCCCCCCCTCGCCTCACCCCACCGGCATCGCCGGCGGAGAGAGCTCCGGGAGGGCCCGACAACCTAGACGAAGAGGACAAGGAGACGCGGAGACAGGAGAGGACGAGAGGCTTCCAGAGAAAGGGGTGGCCGGGTGGGGGATGGTTACTTGCAACCTATCTTGAATCACTTATCTTCGACTGAACGGGTAAACTGCACACTGCCACGGGCCCAATCTAGTAACTATTTCAGGGAGGCGACTGTCAAGCTTGTCTATCCTGATCTAGACGTTCTCGTCGCTTCTTCTCCGATTCCCGTCCATTTCTTCTCGCTCTCATCGGGCGTGTGTAGATAAGATAATGTAGGAGTGCCCCGAAAAACGTTCTAGATGCTGAAAGACGCAGTGTCAATCTCCTGACGCCCACGGTTGTACTCATCTGCAGAATCCAAGGCGCAGATGATTGATTCATAGCGACGTCGAAGTCGCAGCTACTGTCATGGCAGGAAGAGCTACGCGTGGATGGATTGGGATATACAGCCACTCGGATCCAAGGTCTGGAGCTGGCACCGTTGGAAATTTGAGATGCTGAACTAATTGGAGGCTTGTACTCCTACCTGTCTGTTCCATGCATCACTGCTGAAAAATGGCACAGAATCTAAGCTGCCCCTTTTGTCCTCTGTCTGTTTCCGAAAATCGTCATGTCTCAAGAATACCGTAGCTGATTCTATCTGATATACCTTAGCCATCGCCAGCGGTCCCGACCCTTTTGGAACACAAAATGTGTCCATTTTACATCCATTTGGTCGGTATGTGGACAGGAAAATAGCCACTGTCCGTTCAGGTCAGAGGGTGTTCCCAGCGGTCCCGACCAATTTTTTTTTCACAATATTTCGTTTCAAACAAACTTATTTTACTTAGAGAGAATATAAAAAATGCTAAAAATAAAAAACCCTAACTTCAGCTAGGGCATGGGCATGCGGCGGCACCACCTACTCGTCCTCATACTACGAAATGTCAATGAAGGCCGGCAGTGACCACGACACCGGGCGGCATGCTAAATAAGGTAACCTTCCAACAATTTAGTGGCGTGAGATTGTTCTGTTGGCAAATTTCCCAAGCTTAATATGTTTATATACAATTTTACTAAGGAAAACAAGTGTGCCGGTGGTCTCTACGGACTAGCAGAGCTAGTTAAGCAGTGTCCCCACAAAAAATATTTTTTTTCTTCTAAAAAAATATACTCCTCCGTCCAGAAATAAGTAACTTGGCTTTATCTAGATTCGGATGTATCTATACACTAAAATATGTCTAGATAAATATGAATCTAGATTTCGATGTATTTATACTCGTCGGGCTCATCAAGCCAGGGTGAAGGCACACACCCCTCTCCAATCTCTCTCTGTCCCCAGAGATATTCACAGCAAGTATAATGCATAGATGATCTACCCGGTTAGATTTACCCTAGATGATCCTAGAGAAATAACATTGGTATCAGAGCACTCTAGATTTGTAGATCCTACTCGGGTAGAAAGAAAAGAGAAAGAAATTTCATCTTGAAACGAAAACAGAAATAGTCAAAACCTAACCCTAGCCGAGTTCTAAACAGAGTGGCCGACTCTATTCTCTTAGATCTACTGCAAACAGAATGGTTCCAGCGGCCGCTGCCACGCTGCGCGCCGACAGAGGGCACCGCTGCTGAGCCGCTTGACGGCGGTGCGCCCACCCTCGGGTGGACACGCACGCCCGCAAGGGGGAGAGGGGCGCAGCCATGCCACCATTCCTCTTTGTCTCCTCGTTGTGGTTCTACGGGGTGTTCAGGGGGAGAGGAATAGAACATAAAAGAAAGGGGAGGGCCTGACACGGTCTCGTGGCCGACGGAGCCGCTCCTCGTCGTCGCCAGCGGGCTGCTGGCAACGGAAGAAACGTCCTGCAGTTGCCAGAGGGCGAGCGAGAGGAGAGCGAGTAGTGGAACATGGGGGAAGTGGAAGCGTCTATGGCTAGGGTTGGAACGGGTGGCTGTTTGATCCGACGAGAGACGCGGCCAGCCGTCCGATCGATTGGACGGCCACAATCCGGTGGCATGGGTAGAGCGTGTTGTGGCAGGGAGTGGGCCGTTTTCTTGGCAGACCTGGGTGTAGCGGCGCAAGTCTGGCAGACCATGGGCCGATCCCAAGCAGCAGGCCAGAGGTGCCCAACGACATGCACACATGAGGCAGATAGCCCTTTTCCGCCCTTTTCCTTTTACAGAAGCGGTTGTAAATGATTTCTGCATAGTTTTTGACGATATTTTGTTCAGTTTTACTAATTTTTATCTAGTTTTTTTCTATTCAGACTGAACCAACGAGAAGTTTGTTTTAGGAGATAGAAAAATATAAAGTAATTCTTCGGAAAAGTAAAAGTTCATGAATTTTATACATATTTTCCACTACGAATAGTTAAAAAGTGATCTTTAAATTTAAATAGAACTAAAGTAAGAATTAAATTTGAAAGAGCATGTTAAAGTGTTTATTCTAATTATGATCATGTTATTTTTCTGACCAACGTTGTTAATAGCATGATCATGATTAGTGGTTATTTTTGTGCATTTATTTATATATTCTGTCCGACGGTGATATAGTTTTAAATTGCATAAACACTTCGTATGTTTCAATTTTGATCAACGTTGGATTAATGCATGCAATTGTTGTTATGATCTCACTTCATTATGGTTCAAGGAGGGTACTACTTGATGGGATGCATCAAGGATGTTCCAACCCTCAGAGGTAACAACTACACTAGATGGAGAAAGCAGGTTGACTTGGCTTTCGTCGGTGCTGAGCTAGACTGGGTTGTCGACACTCCACAGCCCACCAAACCGATAGAGTCAGTCAGAGATGATAAACATGATGATACAGCTTGGGACAAAAAGAAGAGGGATTATGCTTCGTTGAAGATGACATATACCCCAGAGAACAAAAAGTGGCTCACCGCCAATAAAAAGTGCATGGCTTTCATAAAGAACATAATTGAGCACGCTATTGTGGGCTCAATTGCAGAGTGTGATTTCGTAGGGGAGTATCTTGAAAAGATAAAAAGCAAGTTCATTGGCTCTTCAAAGATATATGCTACCCAGAGCAATTGGTGACAGAAAAGTACACTGGAAGCGGACATGGCATAAGGGATCACATCCTCAGGATGAGCAACATGGCAGCTAAGCTGAAGCCCATGGATGTTGATTTGGAGCTCAAGCCTACACTCATTGTTCATTTGGTTATGGCTTCACTTCTAAAAGAGTTTGATACTTTTGTTGTCAACTACAAGATGCAACCAGAGCGGTGGGATAATGAAAAGACAATAGCCATGTGTGTGCAAGAAGAGGAAAGATTTAAAACCTCACATGGTGGTTCCCTAAACTATATGAAGGATAATAAGAAAAGGAACTACAATCAAAGCAACCAAGGTTCTCCTTCAAAGCCACATAGAAAAGCTTCCATGCAACATCAGCATCAGCAAAGGTCTTTCCCAGTGGACAAAGATACACGTCTCCACTACAAGAAGACCAGGCATTACAAGAAATATTACCCTATTTGGCTGAAGTCCATAATGGCTAAGAAAGGGATTCCATTTGATGCGGACTACGCAAAGAAGCGAAAGATGCATTAAAGTTGCAAATAGAGTCCAAGAAGATGTTGAAGTTGTCAGCGACATCTCCTTAGATATAGCTGATGGATTCACGGTCCTTCTTAGAGATGTTTTTTATGCTCCTTCGTTACACAAAAATTTGATTAGTGTTTAACGTTTGGACAAAGATTATTATGAATGTCATTTTGGACATGGCAAGTGTACCATATGGTTTAATAATAATTGTGTGGGTGTTTCTTTCCTTCATAATGAGCTTTATTTGTTATCCCTACGTGAAGAAATATATTCTACGTGTAATGTGAATGAACATGTTTCCGCGTCGGAAAAAGAACAAAAGAAAAGAAACATAACTCATGATTCTTCGTCGAAATTATGGCACTGTCGTTTAGGCCATATTTCGAGGCAGAGAATAGAAATACTAGTTAAAAATAAAATTCTTCCTCAATTAGAGTTCTCATACATAGAGCAATGCATATATTGCATCGAATGAAATTATGTAAAGCAAATCCAAAAAGGGTGCAAAACGAAGCATCCGAACACTAGAAATCATGCACACTGATATTTTTGGACCATTTCCTATGAAAAGTGTGGATGGCTATGACTCGTTCATAACATTCACAGACATTTACTCCCCTTATGGGTATATTTACCCAATCAAAGAAAATCGGAAGCGTTGGATAAATTTAAAATATTGAAAGCTGAAGTTGAAAATTAGCATGATAAAAGAATAAAGATAATGAGATATGACCATGGGGGAGTACTATGGTTGGCACACCCCATATATCCAAGTCCCTGGACCTTTTGCAAGGTGCTTACAGTTACAGGTGACTGCCATAGTGGCTCGGTATTCACTATCAGGCGAGCCTCAACAAAATGGAGTAGCTGAAAGGCGTAAACATACACTTATGGATATGGTGTGAAGTATGATGAGTAACTCCATGATACGTCCATTTTGCATCACTATTCTATTGATGGTTCATAGCATGGAAAACAAAAAAATTCTACCGCAAGAACGAACAAAACCCAGATCTAATCTAGATAAAAGCCAAGATCTAATCTATTAGACATGTGCAACGAGATAGAAAGAAACTAACCCTCGTAGATTCGAAAGCGTTAACGAGATTAGATCTCGTGGTTGATGTAGTGATCACTTGCCGATCTCAAGATCGTGTGGACGATCCTTCCGGCGTCGCGTTCCAGCAGCGCTTCCGCAGTCGGTCAAGTGGACGATCCTTCTGGCGCCGCGATTCGGCAGCGCTTCCGCAATCGGTCAAGTGGACGATCCTTCCGGCACCCGCGATTCGGCAGCGCTTCCGCAGTCGGTCACACGTGCGGAGTCGAAGCAGACCTTCCTCTCCCCGTTCCAGCGAGCAGCGGAGGTAGTAGATTTTCTCCACGGAATCCCAGCAGCACGACGGCATGGTGGTGGTGGTGGAGTAGAGAATTCTGCAGGGCTTCGGCTATGCCTGTGCAGAAGAAAGGGTGGAGGAGAGAGGCGGCAGAGATTGGGAGTTGTAGGAGAGTGCTAGGAGGGGGCGCCCCTGCCCTTCTATTTAAGGGGGGGAGGGCGCGCCTGGGGAGGGGGAGTCCTTGTAGGACTCCCTCCTATGTCCGGCAGTGGGAAGGGGGGAGGAATCCTCCTCCCCCACGAATCCGTGTCTTGCCCCACCAGGACTCCTTTGATCCTTTCTTGGTTTTCAAGCAAACTCCAAGAAATCCTCTAGAACCTTCCAGAATATTCCGAAACCTTCTAGAATCTCCATACAAATACTCCGGAACATTTCCTAACTTAGAAAATGATCCCCAATATATGAATCTTATTCTCCGGACAATTCCGGATCTCCTCGTGATGTCCCGGATCCAATCCGAGACTCCGAACAACATTCGGTCTCCAACGCACATTCCATATCTACTTAAAATAACTTCGAACCTTAAGTGTGTCACCCTACGGTTCGTGAATATGCAGACATGACAGAGACACATCTCCTATCAATAACCATCAGCGGGACCTGGAGATCCATAATGGCTCCCACATACTCAACGATGACTTTGTGATCGATTGAACCATTTACATACGAAACCAATTCCCTTTGTCACGCGATACTATACTTATCCGAGGTTTGATCGTCAGCATCTCCATACCTAGTTCTACCTCGTTACTGATAAGTACTCTTTACTCGTTCCATGTTATGTCATCCCTTGTGACCTAGTCACATGCTTGCAAGCTAACTAGATGACATTCCACCGAGAGGGCCCAGAGCATATCTATCCGTCATATGGATGGACAAATCCCAATCTTGGTCCATGCGCTTCAACACATACTTTCAGAATACCCAATGTCACCTTTATAACCACCCAGTTACGAAGCAAGCGTTTGATGTCATCAAAGTACCCATCCGGTGATGGTGATTAACATAACCTCATGGTCGAAGGATTAGGTTACTATACATTTGAAAAGCTTGTAGCAAAACGAACTTAATGACTTGATCTTATGCTATGCTTACTACGGGTGTGTGTCCATCACATCATTCTCCTAATGATATAACCTTGTTATTAATCACATCCTAATGTCCATGATCAGGAAACCATGATCATCAATTAATCAACAAGCTAGTTCACCAAGAGGCTTACTAGGGACTCTCATATGTTTACAAAACACACATGTATTAGTGTTTCCTAATAATACAATTATAGCATGGGACGTAAACATTTATCATAAACATAAAGATATAATAATAACCACTTTATTATTGCCTCTTGGGCATATCTCCAACAGTCTCCCACTTGCACTAGAGTCAATAATCTAGTTAAAAACTTGTGCATTCAACACCTATGGCTTTCTGGTGTTGTATAGACACTATTGCTAGTGGTAAACATAATCTTCGGATCTGACACTTCCAGGTCCGTGTGTATTTGCATGTCCTTGCGTCTCTACACATTACTTATTCTCCAATGAGATGGCATTGCATAAATTTGGTCCTTTGGTGAGACCTTTAGTTCCTTCGGCTCAAAATATGTTGATATTATTGTCACACAATATATCTTCATAGTATTAGCCTGCTAGGAACCACACCTAGTTTGATAACAAACTACTTTAACACAAATGCCCTCCTTTGCTGCTACTATAGCAGTTTATATACTTAGCCTTTGTTGTAGTATCCATCACAATGTCTCAATTTTGGAACTCATCCAAATCCATCATGGAACATCCTTTCCATTACATTGTGCTACCCATAGTCTAAATTGAGATAAATTTAATTTGTATCTTGTGACAAAACTAGTATCAATGTACACTTTACAATGAACTACCTTTAACTATTTGTCACTTATACATGGTATATTCTTAGTTCTTCCAAAGCTCATAAGAATATCTTTACTATTGTCCAATGATCATCTTATGAATCATTCTGGTATATGCTCATAACATTTAGAGCATAGGACATATCTGGATGTGTACATTTCAAAAGAATGATTGCTCAAAATATTCTTGTGATTTCACAAGTGTCAAAACACTTGAATCTCGTGTCAACACACTTGAATCTTGATTCAGTACTTTCCGTGCGTCAAGAACATTTCTTGTTGTTTCCATATTGAACTCATTCACATCTTATCTATGTACATTTGGCAAAACCATATTAGCGCCTCAATCTATCCATATAGACATTGATGCCTAATTCTTGGGTTATGCCCTAAGTCTTTCATCAAAATGAAAATTCTTAACCTACAGTCAATAAAGATACATTATTCTAATCAACAATATGGTCTTTTCACATAATGTATTAGAAATATGTCTTAGCGCTCCCACTTAATTTGCTTGCAAATGCAAGCATCTTCAATCATCTCTGATGAATTTAAACTCTTTAAACAGTTCATCATGGTGAAGATTCAACTACTCCGCTATGCTTACTTCAACCATTGAAGTTTTGCATACTCTTTAGCATCCTTTGAATTAACAAAACCCGTTGGATCGTGTCATTTACCGTCCTAGGTAACCATTCTATTAGAAGAACTGTTTGTGTTGTTCAACTACCATATACCAAAATATATGTAGTGGTTTGCTACATATCCGTCCAGACTAAATATCGCTATAGAAGATCAAATCTTATCATAGTCAATTCCTTGAACCTTGTCGTAAACTCTTTCCGACATGTCGACTATTTCATAGATTTGAAACATCCATGTCTATTTCTTTATAGATCCAAACAGACCGATAGGCTTCACAGCCTTCCGGAGGGTCTTCAAAGTTCAGAAACTTGATTTCTCGTGTATGGATGCTATCACGGATTCCATGACTTCTAGTCATTTTATGGATCAGGGCCCATTATCGTTTCTTTGCATGTAGTCGTTCATCATTGTCAAAACAATAACGACTTGCTTATCAAATCTTTACTATTTGATTCTTACCGACCCACATGGTTCTTAGGAACTCTAAGCTCTGAGATCACACCTTTTGTAATCACGAGAGCCATGGCATTGTGGCCGTCACCCGGGACACTTTCCGGCGCTGCGCTAGCTTAGCACATATAGCTAAGGTTCAACAACCTATCAAAGTTCTATTGTCCTCCACTTAACTTTACATTCAACGAAAAATTCCTTCTTCTCAGAAAACTTGACGTTCCAAGTAACAAACTCTTTTGTCCTCAGTGTTATGGAGAAATTCCCAACAAATTCTTTGGATAACCTACAAAGACGTGCTTATATCCGACTTTGGTTGTAAACATCTTACTTATGCATAACATACCAAAATTTAAGAAAGAGCAATTGGGGTTTTATCCCAACCATGACTTATATGGTGTCATTTCAACGGATCACGATGGAGCTCTTTTCAGTGTAAAAGCGGTAGTCACTAAAGCTTTAATCTTTAATATATAATGGCAGTTTTATAAATGACACCTTTGATCTTACCATGTCAAACAAGGTTTCATTATATATCTTGAACACTCCATACTCCTATGGTATTCTGGGAAATGCAAATCCATGGAACGATTCCTCAAATCTTAGGTCTTTTGCTAAACTTGTAACTCAAACATATTTCTTTATGATCGAATCATAAACTCTTTATTTTCTTGTTACAATGATTTTCAACTTCATCTTGAAAGTCTTTGAACAACTTTCAAATGTTTTCATACTTCCTCTTTATTAGTAAATATACAGATATATTCACTCAAATTTTCGGAGAAAGCATATGAAGCAAAAGATCCATCGCATATGGCTACACATAATGGACTATGCACATCAGCATGCTCAATTTCCAATAAGCTAGTCATCCGTTCCTCTCTTTGACCTATGGACAGAGTTTCAATTATCTCGAGGAAAGTCTCACATGCGTCAATTGATCAAAATCAAAGACTCCAAAATTCCATCAACATGGAGTTTCTTCATCTTTTCTTTCAATATAATTTAAACGGCGATGTCACTTCGCAAGTGATCTTTCAATCATTTGTCTTGCGACATTTTAGCATTAGTTTTATGGTTGTTATTTCTCCTACCGGACTTGTATTTATCCATCTATTATGGAATACGGTAATTATTTGAACAACCTTTTGTCGTCATAATACCTGATCAAAATAACAATTATTGAAACAAATCTTGAAGGCAAGCTTTGATGTTAACGAGCAACACACAACCCTTTGTTTGTTTTCGATGAACATCATCACATTTTTCTTGCTAGTTACTTAGGCCATTGCAGTTCATGAATTGTGTTGTCCTGTATGACACTTCATTCCAACCAATTCGGCATCCAATACCGGAGAACCACATTGTTTAACAAGCAAGGAATACAACCATAACATGTATATCTTCTATATGCCTAAGTTGGACATCTCCAACCTTTTATTTTCTGCCAAATATTTGTAGATTCTTTCATTCTCTTTCAGCAATTCCTTTTCTTTTAAAAGAATCTATCACATCAATAGTGTGTCATCAACATGACACATGGTACAAAGTGTGTATAGTCAAATACCAATACCTTTGGACTTGCACTTTGAAGTGGATCACCATCCTCAAATGTTTGGCATTCTTTCAAAATTCCATTCTTTAGTATCTTTTAGTGTAGCAAATATTTTACTTACAATCGTCTATTCATCCTTATCATGACAACTTTCATGATCACCTGCTATAAGGCTTCTAAAGGTGAATTGCGAGTATAATGTTCTTTTTCAAAAACCTTTGGAGGATTAGGACGACTAGCGTCTCCAACCTTCACAAATTCTCATCAATATGAGGACGTATACTCTATCATGTTGTAACCAACACATTGTTTTAGATATCGCAATACCTTTCACATATGAATGGTATTCTGAAACATTGCTTTCAGCTCTTAGATAAACTTGATATTAAAAACAATCTTTTGGAGTATCACAAGAATCATGGAGGCAAACATGATACATTAGATACTAACCTACTGGAATTGTTACTCTTGATTTAATACTATTTATAAACTTCATGGAGTAAATAGAGTTTGCTTAAAATTTGCAATAGGACTTATAAACTTTAATTGACATTCAAAACAATACGATACCAGTTCGTAAAGTAAATATCCAGCATTTCTATAGTTCCACTATCTCAACTATAACTAAGCGTAAGGTGGTGAACGGATGCCAATGACTACAACAAACTATGCAAATTCACTTTGATTGTGTTTATGATAAATTGAGTTCGACTAATCCAAATTATAAATGAACTCCCACTCAAAACAACATCCCTCGAGTTGTTTTAGTGATTACACGAACCAAATCCACTACACCAAGTCCGATCATCACGTGAGATGATGTAGCTTTAAAGGCGAACAATCAACATGTTCATCATATCATCCATATGACTCATGCTTTACCTTTCGGTATTCCGTGTTCTGAGACCATGTCTGTACATGCTAGGCTCGTCAAGGTTAACCTTAGTTTCTGCATGTGCAAATCTGGCTTGCACCCGTTGTATGCACACGTAGAGTCTACACATCACACCCGATCATCACGAGATGCTTCGAAACGACGAGTCTTAGCAACGGTGCCAACTAAGGACTGAACACTTTATTACTTGATATTAGTGAGAGGGATCATCTTATAATGCTACCGTCGCGATCTAAGCAATACAAGATGCATAAAGGATTAACATCAACAGGAATTCATAATAAGTGTGATATGATATGGCCCTTTCTTCTTGCGCCTTTGATCTCCAGATCCAAGCACGAACATGATCTCCATCATCACCAGCATTGCGTCAAGGTCAGTGGCGCCGCTTCATGGTTGTCCATCATCACTAGTAAACTATTACACACTACTTGGAATAAAGCTATTACAAGATGAATAGACACGCAGGTCTTAACAGAATTAAAAGACAACCATTAGTGCTCCTGCCGGTTGCCATAATTACAACAAGGATCATTGCATACATCAAATATAATCATAATCACATGATGGCCATATCACATCACAAAACCCCTGCAAAAACAAGTTAGACGCCTCTAATTTTCTTTGCATGATTTACGTGGTTTGGGGCTTTCGCATAAGACCGATCTTACCTACGAACAAGAACCACAACGTTGATACAAGTGTTGTCAGATGCTCATTGTAAATTGAATCTTAACTATGGTGGGAGATAGACACACCCCCGCAAAGCCACTTGTGCAAAGCAAGTTGCACGTCAAGCGTGGAGCAAGTCTCATGTGCGATGACATGTAATGTTAGCCCGAGCCGCTTCATCCCACCATGCCGCAAGATGCAAAGTACACGCTAAGAAGACACCGACAACAAAAGCATCAACGCCCACAAAACATTGTGTTCTACTCGTGCAACAGATCTACGCATAGATACGGCTCTGATACCACTGATGGGTTCGTAGCATGGAAACAAAAAATTTCTACCGCAAGAACGAACAAAACCCAGATCTAATCTAGATAAAAGCCAAGATCTAATCTATTAGACATGTGCAACGAGATAGAAGGAACTAACCCTCGTAGATCCGAAAGCGTTAACGAGATTAGATCTCGTGGTTGATGTAGTCGATCACTTGCCGATCTCAAGATCGTGTGGACGATCCTTCCGGCATCGCGTCCAGCAGCGTTTCCGCAGTCGGTCAAGTGGACATCCTTCGGCGCCGCGATTCGCAGCGCTTCCGCAGCGGTCAAGTGACGATCCTTCCGGCGCGCGATTCGGCAGCGCTCCGCAGTCGGTCACACGTGCGGAGTCGAAGCAGACCTTCCTCTCCCCGTTCCAGCGAGCAGCGGAGGTAGTAGATCTTCTCCACGGAATCCCAGCAGCAGCACGACGCGTGGTGGTGGTGGTGGAGTAGAGAATTCTGCAGGGCTTCGCCTATGCCTGTGCAGAAGAAAGGTGGAGGAGAGAGGCGGCAGAGATTGGGAGTTGTATGAGAGTGCTAGGAGGGGGCGCCCCTGCCCTCTATTTAAGGGGGGGAGGCGCCCTTGGGAGGGGAGTCCTTGTAGGACTCCCCTCCTTGGCCGGCGGTGGGAAGGGGGGAGGAGTCCTCCTCCCCCACGACCGTGTCTTGCCCCACCAGGACTCCTTGATCCTTCTTTCTTGGTTTCAAGCAAACTCCAAGAAATCCTCTAGAACCTTCCAGAACATTCCGAAACCTTCTAGAATCTCCATACAATACTCCGGAACATTTCCTAACTTAGAAAATGATCCCCATATATAATCTTATTCTCCGGACAATTCCGGATCTCCTCGTGATGTCCCGGATCCAATCCGAGACTCCGAACAACATTCGGTCTCCAACGCACATTCCATATCTACTTAAACAACTTCGAACCTTAAGTGTGTCACCCTACGGTTCGTGAATATGCAGACATGACAGAGACACATCTCCTATCAATAACCATCAGCGGGACCTGGAGATCCATAATGGCTCCCACATACTCAACGATGACTTGTGATCGATTGAACCATTTACATACGAAACCAATTCCCTTTGTCACGCGATACTATACTTATCCGAGGTTTGATCGTCAGCATCTCCATACCTAGTTCTACCTCGTTACTGATAAGTACTCTTTACTCGTTCCGTGATATGTCATCCCTTGTGACCCAGTCACATGCTTGCAAGCTAACTAGATGACATTCCACCGAGAGGGCCCAGAGCATATCTATCCGTCATATGGATGGACAAATCCCAATCTTGGTCCATGCGCTTCAACACATACTTTCAGAATACCCAATGACACCTTTATGACCACCCAGTTACGAAGCGGTGTTTGATGTCATCAAAGTATCCATCCGGTGATGGTGATTAACATAACCTCATGGTCGAAGGATTAGGTTACTATGTATTTGAAAGCTTACAGCAATACGAACTTAATGACTTGATCTTATGCTACGCTTACTATGGGTGTGTGTCCATCACATCATTCTCCTAATGATATAACCTTGTTATTAATCACATCCTAATGTCCATGATCAGGAAACCATGATCATCAATTAATCAACAAGCTAGTTCACAAGAGGCTTACTAGGGACTCTTTTATGTTTACAAAACACACATGTATTAGTGTTTCCTAATAATACAATTATAGCATGGGATGTAAACATTTATCATAAACATAAAGATATAATAATAACCACTTTATTATTGCCTCTTGGGCATATCTCCAACC